>WOXC01009260.1:0-417500 GCA_011680675.1 Gymnobelideus leadbeateri
ATTTCCCCTTGTTTCAAATGCATTTCTTGTAGACAGCATATTGTAAGATTGTGGGTTTTATTCCAGTCTGCTATCTATCTCCATTTTATGGGAGAGTTCATCCCATTCACATTCACAGTTATGATTACTATCTGTGTCTTTCCCTACATCCTATACCCTCCCCTTTTATATTTTTGTTTCCTCCTTCTCCCTTTCCCTCCTTGAACGTTTTCCTTTGGATGATTGCCTCCCTCAGTATTCCCTCCTGATGACATCCCCTTTTCCTAGCCTTTCCCCTTACTACTATTACACTCTCTTCTTACCACCCCCACACTTGCATGTAGGCCACAATGGACTTTTATACTTATTGGAGTATTTTATTCCATCCTTGAACCCTAAACAATAAGAGTAAATTTCATACAGTCCTCCTCTCCCTTCCTCCTTTCCCTTTATTATAATGAATTTTTTGTCTTTACACATTAGAACCCAAAACTTAAGTATTGTGTTGATTCTTCTTTGAATCAGAACCAATGAGAATAAAGTCCATATGATGCTCATTTCATGCCCTCCTTCCTCTCTACTATAGTATATTTTATTCCTCTTCTTATGGCATAATTTACCTTTTTCTGCCTCATCCTTTCATCCCATTACATTCGCTTTGAAACCCTTAATAAGTATTTTTTTTAATCATCAGATTAGTTCATTTATGCCCACACCCTATATCTATGTATATCCCTTTTTAAAAGTCATGATAATCACATAAATTTCAATATTAACAGATATCAACATTGTATATAGGGATGTAAACAGTTTGCTCCTATTGCATCCCAAGTTATGTGCATGTGTGCATGAGTGTGTGTGTGTACATGTGTGTATGTGTGAGTGTGTGTTTTCCTAGCTCGCCTTTTTATGTCTTTCTTGAGTCTTGTAATTGGAGATCAAATTGTCCATTGAGCTCTGACTTTTTTATCAGGAAAGTCTGGAAGTCCCTTGCTTCATTAAATGGCCATCTCCTTGCCTGAAAGATTATGCTCAGTTTTGCCTAGTAGTTAATCCTTGGTTGCAGTCCTAGCTCTTTTATCTTATGAAATTCCAAATTTCAAACTCTCCAGTCTTTTAATGTAGAAGCTTCTAGGTCTTATTTAATCCTGACTATAATTCCACAATAGTTGAAGTGTTCCTTTTTGGCTGCTTGAAGTATTTTCTCCTTTACCTTGTTATTTGGGAATTGGCTACTATAGCAGCCAAATTTGGATCTCTTTCAGGAAGAGTCTGGTGAATTCTTTTGATAACCACTTTACCCTCTGATTCGTGTACCTCAGGACAGTGTTATTTGACAATCTCTTGGAGGATGTTTTTCAGGCTGCTTTTTCCATCATGGTTTTCCAGTAGATCAATAATTTTTAAGTTATCTCTCCTGAATCTGTTCTCCAGGTCAGTTTTTTTTTCCAATGAGATATTTTACACTTTCTTATCATTTTTCAATATTTATGTTTTGCTTGACTGACTCTTGATGCAATCTAGATTCCTTAGCTTCCATTTGACTGATTCTAATTTTTAGTGAATTATTTTCCTAAGTTAGTTTTTTAAGGTCCTTTGCCATATGTTCAGTTTCCATTTTTAGGGAGGTATTTACTGCAGTTAGATTTTGAACCCCCATCCCAGTTCACCAATTTTACTTTTTTAAGAATTTGTTATCTTCAGTGAGATTTTTGTTCCAATTTGGTCACTGTGGATTTAAATTTATCTTCTACCTTTCTATTTGGCTTTCAGAATCTTTTTGGAGCTCCTCTAAGAATGCTTTCTGGGCTTAAGACCAGTTCATATTTCCCTTTGTGATCTCAGGTGTGAGTATAGAGTCTATGTTGTCCTCTGAATTTGGTTGTTCTTGCTCACTATAGTAGGATCATATATTTCTTGATTTGATAGATTCCTTCTTGCCCATTTTGTCTGCCTATGTAATGAATTTTTAGAGTGCATTTATGCTACTGGGGGTACACATGTACCAGGCTAGGAGGTAGGGGTTTGGTTGTTAACTTTGTGTGCTGTAGCCTCTGGGTTTCTTGAATGAGGCCAAGGCCAGGACTCTCAATGTTTCCCCTTAGTTACCCTGATGCTCACAGAGTAATTTGTGTGGGAGGGGTGATTTGACCACTTCAGGTTTCCACTTCTTTTCCTCTGGGCTACACCTCAGGCAGGCTCAGCAGCTGGTGGCATGCAGCACTGGTGTCTGCAGATTACACTGGTGTTAATAAGACATACTTGGGCTTCTGTTGTTAGTGCTTGCTGCCTCCATTCTCCTGCATTTTGGGAGCTCCTGCTAGTCAGATTAGGTGGGGCTTGTTGGGACACCTCCTGGCCTTCACTTCAGACTCCATATTGCTTTATTTACACCCTTTGTCTCAAGTTACATTTTACTTCCAAGCCTGAGGTTGTTTCCACTAATTCTGGGTTTTATTCTGGATGGGACATTTATCTCTGGATTTTCTGGGTCAAGGAGGTGGGATCAGAGCATCTATGGATTACTCAGTCATTTTGGCTCCTAGAAGATCAGGTAGGGATTTGTTTGTTTGTTTGTTTGTTTTTGGAGGGCAATTGGGGTTAAGTAACTTGCCCAAGGTCACACATGCCCAAGTTTTTTTTTTTGTTTGTTTGTTTGTTTGTGTGTGCATTAAGTGTCTGAGGCCAGAACTGAACTCAGGTCCTTCTGACTCCAGGGCCGACGCTCTACTCACTGAACCACCTAGCCGCCTAGGTAGGTGATTTTTAAAAATCCAGGCTGTGGGCAGGTAGCCCCAGGAAAAGCTGCTGTCACTTCTGTGGGCCCTGTGCTTTCTCTTACCCAGCTCTGACTGATCCTCTGTCCTGAGGTGAGAAGGCTGCAAATCGCCCTTGGTGTTGGTGAGTCTGCTGGCTTGGAGTTCTTTTCACTCCACTGTAGTCTGTTCTCAGTTCCACTCTGGTGCAGCCCCAGCATCCTCCAGGCTCCCCCTGCCCACACCTATGTGGGCACTTTCCTAAGCTGGGAATCTGCTACATTCCTTTTCCCAATGGGTTCTGTCACTATAAAATCAATTCATATTCACTTTTTAAAGTTTAGTGACAGAATTCATGGAGGAGCTTAGAAAAGTCACTGCTTCAATTTCACCATCTTGGCCTTGTCTCCAATTCCAAAGTTCTTAAGGGAGATCTTGAAAATGCTCTTGTATCACTTCTTCTGAGCACTATGTGAGTACTTGCCCAGTGTGAGTTCTCCATAAAATAGTCTTTTTGGCAAATGTACACATTGCATTTGAACAATGTGGCCAGCCCATTGGGGCTGTGATCTATATAGCAGATTTTTAATACTTGGCAGTTTATTTTGAGAAAGAACCTCAGTGCCTTATACCTTATACTGCTGGAAGATCTTCAGAATCTTCCTAAGACAATTCAAATGGAAGCAATTCAGTTTGCTAGCATGGCACTGATATACTGTTCAGGTTTCATAGGCATACAACAATGAGGTCAGCACAAAGGCTATAGACCTTAATTTTGGTGGTCTAATATATCTTCTGTTATATACTTTCATTTGGAGCCTCCCAAACACTAAGCTAGTTCTAGCAATGTGTATAGTATGTATAGTGTATTGAATATGAAGAATGTAGTCAAAAGCAGTTTACTTCCAGATGAAACAGAAGAAACACCTAAGATACAGAAATAGAATCAAAAAACATTTCTGTGAAAGCAGAGTAGAACAACTCGGTCCTGGGTGTGTTAACAAAGAATCATAACATAAATGGTTCCATCTTTTGTTTATAGAAATGGAAGAGTTTGTATAGTAATTTTAAAAATACCACCTGAAAGTACATAATGTTTATCCTTGAGAATACCAGTAATGATCAATGTATAACTCACATGCCAAGTAAAAGGCATGGCAGCTTATCATAACAGTTATAAATGCATGTACACATACATGTACACTAACACATGTTTGCATATATGTGTGCACATATTTTCACATATACTTATCTGTTTATCTATCCATGATCTCCTGAATAATTAACAAAACAAGAGCATATGCCCAGAATTACATATCAGAAGCTCTTTCATCAACTGACAGATGACACATGTCCGTATTGTAAAAGTAGAACTCCAAATATTATAGAGAATATAACAATTAAGCTAAGTAATAAACTGACCATTATTATAGCCCAAACTTGCCTACAATTAGCAGAACACACCCTGATCTCTAAAATTTTAAAAATAAGTTGTTAAACTAGATGTTGTTGTATCAAATACATTTAAAATCCAAAGAATGTGTAAAAAAATCAAAATAAATACACCTCAATTTTATAACATGCATGGCATTCTTGTTCTCCTATTGACAGTGTAATTGTACTGATAATATTTTCAATAAATGAAGAGAGAATCGACTTGCTTACTAACATTTTTATTCATTTATAAAAGCAGTAATTTTATCCTTTTGTATGAAAGTCCATTATATATATTTAAATAGTAGGACAGAAACATGGACTGAATATTTTTTCAGTGATGCAATAAAAAAATAGATAATAAAATAGTTTGATGTTGAAAATCCCTTTTTGAGTTCTTCCATGGCCTGAAACAAATTCATATTTTCTTTTTGTTGGAAGTCAATGCCTTTGTTTCTCTCTTCTGACTTTGATCTTTGTCACCGTAATGGCTTTCTATATTCAGATTATTTTCTGTTGTTTGCTCATTTTTCTAACCTATTTTTTTTTTATTTTAGTCTTTGCTAAAGTGGTGTTCTGCTTCTAGGGTGGTTCAGAGGTTCAAACTTTAGGGGTTTTGTGGAGCTGTTCTCGGAGATATTTCTAAGGACCTGTACATTTTCAGTTCTTCTAAGGTAGGATGATCCAAGGAGAAGTGTGTTTACTTCTCCCTGGCCTGTGCCCTAGTCTCTAAGTGAGCACACACACAATCTTTTCTGCTCTCAAATTTTGATAAAGGCCCTTGCTCCACTGCACCCACAAACTTTGGTGTGCTACTGATCCTTCTCACCATGAAATTGTCATCCAGAAGAGTGACCTTGATCCAAATATAGACAAAGCAACAGACCACTGCCCCCAGCACCAGCAAAACAACTCCTGTAATCTCCTTCTGACCAGTTTTTCAACCCTTTTATCATCTGTAGGCTGGGAACTCTGGAACCAGTGGGTACTGTTGCTTATTCAGTCTTTTTCAAGGCCTCTTCCTGATTTATGGCAGTTTAGTCTGCACTAACATGGCCTACATTGGTGAGGCCTGCACTGGAGTGAGTTCCACTTTCACCCTGGTACAATAGACTTTTCCTTCTGATTTTATAATTTGTCTTGAACTGAACCATCATTTCATACCAAACTTTTGTGCATTTTTGCCACAACAGAATTTGTTTTAGGGTATTGTTTAAAGATGTGCAGAGGGATTTTGGGGAGAGCTCAGGTAAGTCGTTCCCTTTTCTCTGTCATCATGACTCTGTCTCTATCATTCACATTCATAAAAGAAAAGATAAATGAGTTAAAGAGGGAGTAATAAAATTGTACTATAAAGGGATTTCAGTTTTCCCCTCTAAGAATAAATAAATCTGATTTAAAAAAGAAGTTAGAGAGAATAGAATTTTGAGAAGTTAGATATGATAGACAACTGGAGAAAATCGAATGGACATCATAGGGAATATACCTTTTCTCAGCATAATGTGTCACCTGCACAAAGGCTTGACAGGTATTAGGGCACAAAACCCTAACCTCACAACCGAATGCAGAAAAACAGAAAAATCAAATGAATCTTTTCTTAGAAAGCATTGTGATTTAAAAAATACGTTTAATAAAGAGCCATAATTATCTGATAGATTAAAATTAATTGGAAACTAAATAATCTCATCCTAAGAATGAGTAGGTCAAAGAACTAATTATAGAAAGAAACTATAGGGGCAGCTAGGTGGTGCAGTGAGTAGAGCATCGGTCCTGGAGTCTGAAGGACCTGAGTTCGGATCCAAGCTCAGACATTTAATGCACACACAAACAAAAACCTAGCTGTGTGACCTTGGTCAAGTTACTTAACCCCAATTGCCCTCCAAAAAGCAAAAAAAGAAAAAGAAAGAAAATGAAAACAGGAAGAGAGCATTCAAACTGTATGGGACACAGCCAAAGCAGTACTTAAGAAAAAATTATATTTCTAAACACTTGAATCAATGAAATATGGAGAGAGCAGATCAATGAATTAAACAAGGATCTAAAAAAAAACTGGAAAAAAAGTACAAATTAAAAATACCCAATCAGAAATTCTGAAAACCAAAGGAAGGAAAGATCATTCAAACTAACAGCAAGAGGACTACAGAAAAATAAATAAAACTATTTGCAGGTTTTATGACAAAAGTAAAATAGATTTCATCTTCTGTATTATTAAAGACATCGATTTCAAAAGATTTGTTTTTTTAATTTTTTTTTTATATTTGAAACATTTAATTTTAAGATCTCGAATTTCAGATCCATTCCCTTCCTCCCTTGTCACCCATTCCCTCTGGGAAGATAATTAATTCAGTATATGTTGTACATGTCTAACTATGCAAAACAGTACCATAATAGATATATTGTACAAGACTGCTTATAATTCCCTCCCACCCATCCCACTACACTGAGGGATCGAAGGGCATGGAATATGATATTCCAGAGGGCAAAAGAGATGGGAATGAATCCAAGGGTCACATACCCAGCAAAACTGAGTATTTTGTTTCAGGAGAAAATATGGTCATTTGGTGGAATAGAGGACTTTCAAGCATTCTTGAGGAAAAAACCAGAATTGAATAGAAAATTTGACATCCAGACACAGGAAGCAAGAGATGTCTGAGGAGGTAATCAGGGAAAAGAAATCAAAAGGAACTTATCAAAATTGAACTATTTACATTCTTATATTGAAAAACAATAATTGTGACTGATGAAATCTTTCTCAGTATGAAAATAATGGAAGAAGGGTGTATGGTCATATGAATACATATGCGAATGTGTACACACACACATATATATATATATATATATATATATATATATATATATATATATGTTTACAGTTATATATGGATAGAGGGCATAGGGTGAATTTGCTGGGAAGGGAGGATACTCAAGGGGTGAAATTATGAGGTGAGAGAGGAAAGTGGCAAGAGGAGATGGGGGGAGACAGGGTAGGGTAAATTATCTCATGTAGAAGAAGCAAGAGGAAGTGGTTGCAAGGGAGGGGAAGAATAGGAAGGCAAAAAGGCAAAACTACATTCTCATTGAATTTGTTTCAGGGAGAGAATGACATACATACTAAATGGGATATCTCAACCCACAGCAGAATAGGGGGAAGGGGGATGTGAGGAGGGATGATGGATGGGATGGCATCCTTGGGGGGAGGGGAGGTTGGAAGTTCCCACTATAGAAGAGCGACAGGATCAAGTAGGGAATGGACCAGGTGGGGGTTGGGATGAGTGGGAGGGAATTATAAGTGGCCTCGTACAATATATCTACCATGGTAATGTTTTGCATAGCTAGACATGTACAACATATACTGAATGACTTATCTTATCAAGGTCTTAAGATTAAATGTTTCAAATATATATAAATACTATTATTAAGACTCTTTTGCTTGTAATTGGGACATAAGATGTGCAGGCATTGGGACACAAAGATTCACCTTGCTCTAATGGAAAAGTCGAAGGGGGTATGGGAGAAGATATGGGAGAGAGCAGATTGGAGGAGGCGATATCTTGTGGGACTGCTATTCTGGGAGGGTGGGTAGGGGAAAAACGGGGGGGGGGGATTGTAATTCAAAATCTGGCAGAAATGAATGATGTAAAACAGAAGTTAATAAAGCATTTGTAAAAAAAAAAAAAGACAAATTGGCCAGATAGAAAAGGAATTTCCAAAATTTACTGAAAAGAATCCTTGCATCAAAATTAGATTGGAACAAATGGAAACTAATGACTTTATGAGAAATCAAGATACTATAAAACAGATCCAAAGAAATGAAAAATAGAAGGCTATGTGAAAAATCTCACTGAAAAAGCCACTGACTTGGAATAGAGATCAAGGAGAGATAACTTAAAAATTATTGGACTAACTGGAAGCCATGATTAAAAAAAAACAGGGTAGAAATCATCCTTCAAGAAATTTTCAAGGAATATTGCTAAGATATTCTAGAATCAGTGGTCAAAATAGAAATTGAAAGAATTTACTGATGGCCTCTTAAAAAGATCCCCCTTTAAAAAATAGCCAAATTGTAGTGTTCCCAGGTCAAGGAGAAAATATTACAAGGAGTCAGGAAGAGACAATTTGAGAATTGTGGAAACATAATCAGGATAACACAAGATCTAGCAACTTCTACTTTAAGGGAATGAAGGGCTTGGAATGTGATATTCTGGAGGACAAAAGAGTTAGGATTAAAAACAAGAATCACCTACCCTGCAAAACTGAGTATAATGTCTCAGGAGAAAATATGGTCATTCAATGAAATAGACAACTTTCAAGCATTCTTGATGAAAAATGCAGAGCAGAACAGAAAATATTCTTTCAAATACAAGAAGCAAGAGAAGTTGAAATATTTACATTCCTATATGGAAAAATAATAATTGTAACCCATGAGACTTTTTTCAATATGAAGATAGTTGAAGGAAATATATGTGTGTTTTTATATGTATACATTCATATATATGTATGAATAGGAGGATGTATATCTTCATAAATATATATGTGCGTGAGTATATACATGTACGGTTGTATTCAAAGACAGAGGGCACAGGATCATTTGAATATAAAGGGATAATAATGAAAAATAAGATTAAGAGGTGAGAGAGGAATATTTTGGGAGAAGGAGAAAAAGAAATACAGAATAGGGTAAACTATCTCATATAATAGAGGCAAGAGAAAATTGTTAGATTGGAGGGGAAGAACAGGGAGGTGAAATGGCATGGGTCAACCTTACTCTCATTGAATTTGGTTTAAGGAGGAAATACCATACCACATTCAATTGGATATCTTACCCTACAGGAAAGTAGGGGGAAGAAGGGAGTCATATTGGGGGAGAAGATAATTAGAAGCAAACACTTTTGAAAAGGGACTGGGTCAAAGGAGAAAATAGTATAAATGGTGGGCAGGATAGGATGCAGGGAAATATAATAATTCTTTCACAATGTAAATACTGTGGAAGTGTTTTTTGTTACTATACAACTATACATGTACAACCTATACAAGAGGGAAGAAGGGAAAGATTCTGGAAATCAAAATTTTGAAAAGAAATGTTAAAAAAATGGTTTTTTACATGCATCTTGGAAGACATACAGGCACTGGGGCATAGAAATCCATCTTGCCCTACTAGATAGTTAGGGTTATATGGGGGAGGGTATAAGCAAGAACAGATGAGGGAAATGGATATTCAGTCAGGTTGATATCAGGTTGATGTAGGGGAAAGAGAGGGGAAAATGTGTAACTAAAATTCCTGTGGAAATGAATATTGTAAACTAAAAATAGATAAATAAATTGAAAATAATAAAAACATAATTATTGGTCTTATATCATTTGTCGGTTAATATATGCTTGATTTAGTTGACACCCAATTAGCATAAATTAGAATTTAGTCAGGTATCTAAAAGATAGAGTAAAAACTATAGTTTTAATATATCCCTCCAAAACAAGCCACATTCTTGCTTCTTTTACATCTTAGTCCCTGTGCAAAATGAGTTCAAACTTGAAACACATACTACAAAGAATTCACTTCCACCAGATTTACTACCAAATGTGGCTTACTTCTGAATGAAGTTTCTCCCCTGTGGCAGAACACACTATATCAGATGCCCAATCATTTTTTTTTCTATTGGCTTGGGTCAAGCAGGCTGTTCCTTATTGGTCCATTCCCCACTAGGTTTAGTTGTTAGCTGGCAAGGGTTTTTTGCTTCTGGACCTCTATTTACACTTCTGATGTTTCAAAGTTCACTCCTCCATTTCAACCACAAGACATTTACCAAAGAGAAGGAAAAAATAAAAGACAGCAGAAGCAGAAAAATAGCCATATTATATACTCATATTTTTATATCTGCCTGGGTAGGGAGAGTGCCTGCACATACCACCTCTTTCCTAATCCAGAGGCTTACAGCAGTCTTTAACTCAGTCACCATCAGTAAAGAGAAATGTATTTCTCCCTTGGGGACTTTTTTTTGCATATTCAATTCAGACTCTGCAGTCAGTTGAAATACTTTCATCATCCTGGAGTAACAGGACAGAAAGCAGTCAATTTCTGCCTCTTTTTACCTGAGTGATCTTGGGCAAGTTACTGAACCTCTCTCTGTCTTAGTTTCCTCATCAATAAATTGAAGGAGTTTAACTAGATGATTTCTAAGATCATTTCCAAATCTACATCAGTGTCCTGCCATCTTAATTCAGCCAGCAAATGTCAGAAACAGGGTTTGAAACCAAATCTTTCCAGAATCCAAATCCAGCCTTTCTTCCAGCAATAGATCATAATTTGAATGAGTAGTGCACAGCATTAAGAGCATACCTGTAGCCTCTCTGGATCATTTTAAAAAAGGAAATGAGCCACTTTTCTATTCACCATGCTTGTCCTCCCAAAATGTTTGCTCTACTCTATGCTTTTATGATACATTAGGAATAATTAAGTTGATGGATATGACATACTCTTCTACTGCATTTTCATCTCCTCATCTGTCACTCCTACCCACTGCCAGTCAGTTCTGTAGCATTCTTCCTATTTTCTCTTGAGTGGCACTTAAAACACCCACTCTATTCCTTTTCGGGTTCATTCACTGAATCAGTTTCAACAGCAGAGGGGACCAGCCTCCTGTGCAGATCAAAAAGTCCTCTCTGACCACTGTTTGATGGCATTTCAAATTTTGTCCCTCCCTCCACTACCAATTTTTACCTTTCTGTCAGATGCATAGAGAAGGTTTTAAAAGGGAATATTTGATGATTGCTGTTTCTCTGAGGACTCACATATTCTCAGTGGTTTCAACACCAACTGAATTATTTTTCCCAGCAGAATACTAATGACAGCAAAGAGAAATGCTCTTTTCAGTTTTTTTACATCTTTACAACAAGTAATAACCCCAGTTATAATGCTCAAATTATACCCTTAGAAAGTGTTTCTAAACAATATTAAATCTCAAGATGCCTCGGGGCTCTGGAGGTATGCTGACCCATTGTGAAAATTAGAGGGCAAAGGAATCAAAGAGAAACACCAATAAGTGTGACCCCGAACAAGTCATCTAACCTCTATTTTCCTCAGTTTTCTCAACCACAAAATGGGGATAAGAATAACTTCTAACTCCCAGGGTTGTAATGTGTATCAAATGATAATATATTTGCAAAGTGTTTACCACAATGCCTGACACATAGCTAGTGCTTAATAATTGCCTATTCCCTTTCCCTCTTTCCTTTCCTTTTTCTAAAGAATGGATACTTCTGTAATGAGTGGGTGCAAAACAGTTTTGTGAATCTTCTTTTGAAGTCTAGCCATGGATTAGAGCTTAATAATTTTACCTCAAAAATTCCAAGTATTTCCTTAAAAACATAAAGCACTAGGTTATACAGCTGATAGACTGTATGTGTTGGAAGATGAGTTCAAATACATCTGCATATATATACTTACTGTGTGACATTGGGCAAAACTCTTAGTCTTAAATTCTTCCTTTTTTTTGCTATTTTGGAGGGGAGAAGGCAGGGCAATTGGGTTAAATGATTTGTCCAAGGGCACGTGGCTAGTAATTGTTAAGTGTCTGAGGTCAAATTTGAACCCAGGTCATACTGACTCCACAGCCAGTGCTCTATTGAATGCACCACCTAGCCACTCCAAAGGTGCAAATGCAGAAAAGTTCCTCCTTTTTAACAAATAAGAATAATAATAAGCCTCCCTGAAAGGTTTGTTGTGAGGATAAGTAATATAATATTTTTTTCTTTAAGCATTTTGTGCTATACCATTTGGTACATATATGCTTAGTATTGATATTATTTCATTGTCTATAATACCTTTTAGCAAAATATTGCTTCCCTATTTATCCCTTTTAATTAGACCTATTCTTCTTTTGCTTTAAGATCTTGATTGCTACCCATTTTTTCTTCAGCTGCAGCATAATATATTCCCTTCAATTACTTTACCTTCACTCTGTATATATCTGTTTCACCTGTGTTTCTTGTAAACAATTTAATATTTAATTTAGCATTTTTTAAGTTGTTATTTTATTCATCATTTTTGTGACTCTTATCAGGTATTGGCTATTTCTTACATCATTTTCATTTCATTTGCCCATTTTCCTCTACTTTTCTTTTAGATTTTTAAAATATGTTTTGGATCTTCCAGGACCTGGGATCAATTCACGTTTTTCTCTGAGATTTTGCATGTAGCTTCTTTGATCTGTCTTTTGATTTTGTGTTTTGATCATCCCTGCCATTATAGTTACTTTCTATGGTCAGGTTCTTTTATAAATTTGTTCATTTTTCCATCCTTTTTCTTGATTTTGAACACTGAAGATCCCAGGTTGGAGAGGCCATGGTGCCAAGTTTTGGGGTTTTTGTTTTTTTGTTTCTTTATGTGTTTTCAAAGCAAGTTCTGGTTATCTGTAGAGGTTCAGTTCTTCAAAAGCTATATGATCTAAGGAGAATTACAATCAGTAATGTTCTGGGCTATGTTCTTCTCTGTGATGTACCACAAATAGTCTTTCACACCTTTGAGCTGTGTCCAGGATCCCAGCTCCCTTTGTCCCACACACCCAGTATACTAGTACTACTCACCCTAGAGCTTGGACCCAGACCATCATATGAACAATGCAACAGAGAGCTGCATTCAGTGAAAGAAAAAAAAAGTCTCCTATAATCTTTTTTGCTAGTTTTCTGACCTGTTGACAAATTTTGTGCACTGAGAACTCTAGAAGCCACTGCTGCTCATGGTTCATTCTGCTATTGATTTAGTGCACTACACTCTCACCCCAGTGAGACCAATCTTTTTTTTTTCAATCTCCTATATTTTCCTGGGCAAGAAAATTGGTTCCCTTCATCCTTTCATCACTTGTACTGCTCCAGAATTCATTTTGAGGCATTATTTCAACATTGTTTGGAGGGACATTTGAAATAATGTAGGCAATTCTCTGCCTTCATTCCAACATGTTGGCTCTACTCCCCAGTTTGTTTTCTTTCCATTTCTTATCTTTGCATCCCAAGAGTTTAACACAGAATTTGCCATATAGTACATAATTAATAAATACTTAAAGAATTGATTATTCTAATATTTTTCCATAATAAATGCTTTGACTCACAGTGTCCATCAAGTAGGACATATTTATTCAGAATTTATAGAATAAGGACAAATCTAGTAAGTTGATAGAATGAGCAATATAGTTCCTGAAATTAACCATACATCGTTTCTTTTGTCTTTGAAAAACACACTTTGATGTAAGCACAGAAATCATTATTAATTGTCCCACTTTCTTTTGTTTTTATTAAATGAAAGATAAAGAAACTCAGATGTTTGTAACTGACTGAGGTTATACCTTTTATATTTGGTGGAGAAAGTAAAAGAACCACAATCTTTGGGCTCTTAAGTAGAATACACTTAGTTTCCCATCTGCATATAGATTATATGTTAACTAATTCTCAGTTCAATGCTATACTTACAGTGGCACAATTTATGAGTAAGAGAAATTAGGTTTGGCTTTTCATGCATTAAATTTCCATTTTTTTAGGTCTAGAGGTATCTATACTTAGTGTAATGTTTCATTTATTTATAGACATATAAGTATACATATATGTGTATATAGAAAAACTTAAACAAGTGTGGACATACAAATATAAGTGCTATGAAGAATTATTTAACCTCATCAGTGCAAAAGGTGTAATGAATTTATTGTCAATCTCTCCTTGAAGAAATTCAAGAAATCTTTTTTATAAGTATTGTCAAAGGAAATTCATTATTTTCTAGCTAGACAATAAAATAATGCAACTTTTAAGCTCCAA
The DNA here is from genome assembly GCA_011680675.1 of Gymnobelideus leadbeateri. Lineage (NCBI taxonomy): Eukaryota > Metazoa > Chordata > Mammalia > Diprotodontia > Petauridae > Gymnobelideus > Gymnobelideus leadbeateri. The sequence continues at coordinate 13,968 of WOXC01009260.1, forward strand.
ATACCCTTTAACCTGACTGCCCTGACAACATTAAAATGTGATATTATGACTGAATTTTACTCAAAAGAAGAATTTAAGAAATTCTTTTAGAGTAGGATTTTCATCAAAAACCCACTCTACTGACATTTTGTACTTATTAACTTTGAAAATTAATTTAAATCTTTAACAAACACTTATAAATCACCTACTATGTGTTTATACTCCTATGCTTGGTACTGGGAATTATAGCATGAAAATTAAACAGTTAAAGGGAAGTAGTTGCAGGGGAGGGGAAGAACAGGAAGGCAAAAAGGCAAAACCATATTCTCATTGAATTTGCCTCAGGGAGAGAATGACATACATACTAAATGCCATATCTCACCCTGCAGAAGAGTAGGGGGGAGGGGCATGAGAAGGGGAGGATGGAGGGGCATGCTGGGGCAGTGGGAGGTTGAAGGTAACCACTTTTGAAGAGGGACAAGATCAAAGTAGGGAATGGACCGGGTGGGGGTGGGGATGGGTGGGAGGGAATTATAGTCATTCTTTTACAATATATCTACTAAGGTAATGTTTTGCATAACTATACATGTACAATATATACTGAATTGCTTATCTTCCCAGCAGGAGTGGGTGAGAAGGGACGAAGGGAATGAATCTGGGATTGGAAGTTTTAAAATTAAATGTTTCAAATGTTAAAAAAAAAATAAAATTAAACAGTTCCTGCCCTCACTGTGTATTTCACTGATGAATATCATATATCAGATTTGAATATATAAATGTGTGTATGTGTGCATGTGCATGTGCACTTGAGGTGGGACTTATTAACTTCTAGTGTGATTAAATGATTTTCATAGGAGCTGTAAAAACTAGCACAAGAGTGAACTAACTTTGAAGAAGTTAGAGACTCTAAGAGACAGATATATACAAGAATTGTATTTCAGGCATGAGGGGATATAAAAGTCATGGGAAGAGGAAATGATGGAATGCTGAGTTCAGATAAGAGCAAGTAGGTCAGCAATGAAGAACCCCAAAAAGTGAAGTGAAAAGGAAGTCTAGAAAGGTAAGTCATTACAGGACTGTTCTTAAAGACAAGGAGGCATCAAAAATACTTGTAAAAGAGAATGTTTCAGTTGCTGTTTATTTGATTATTTGGAGATAGGACTCCTATTCAAACTTTTAAACTATCCTATCTCTGACTCTTAAATTTTCATGCAAACTCTAAAAGATTTAAGTTAGTATTAAGCATATTTATTTTTCAGATCCCTTACAAGGACAGTTGATCTTTTACTGCCATCTGGTAAGAAAGAGAAATGTAATGACAGCGAGCTACTAAGGAGCTGGTGGCAGCTGGCACATAAAACATCAGACATCAGCTGCCACAAATGGCAACTGTCAAGTAAGACCACAACTAGACATATGAACAACACAAAATGCTGGCTCATTAATTCAAAATTAAGTGAAGAGTGGTAACACTGATGGGATCGCATATGCTATTTTGTTTATGACAGAGAAACTCAATAAGGAGAGAAGAAAAATGGACCTAACCACAAGGATGCCTGCTTTATTCCCTTGAAATCGATCACTAGGACCAGTCCACTCTTTAATATGGCTTCCTTGTCCTTTGGTTTTGTTTTGCTTTTGTTGTTGTTTGTTTTGTTTTTGTTTTTTCTAACAATTAAATAAAAGCATTTAATACTTTTACCATCTCTTTAGTTCTTAACATTTCTCTTTTCTTCAACTAGAATTGATATTGTTTTTCTGAACATTCCACTGTTTTCCTTCTTTTCTTCCTGATTTCCTTCCTTTTAAATCTAATATCAGACTTATCCACTTCTTTCTGACTCAAGGTGTCTTAAATTTGTGTGTGTGTGTGTGTGTGTGTGTGTGTGTGTGTGTGTGATGGACCACTGACAATTTGGTGAAGTTAATGAATTTCCTCTCACAATAAGGATTATAATTTGTAAAATTAAACATGAACCTAAGAAGGAATCTTGTATTGAAATGGAATGAATGAAAGGAAGAAAGATAAATAGATGATAGACAGCAGACAGATATACAGTCATATACATAGATAGATATAGAGCTAGAGATATAAGTATAGATATAGATATAGGTATAGGTATAGGTAGAGATAGAGATAGATAGATAGACAGACAGACAAACAGACAGACAGACAGACAGACAGACAGATAGATAGATAGATAGATAGATAGATAGATAGATAGATAGATAGACAGATAGAAAAAGATAAGTTCTTAGACCCTAAGAGAAGAAACCATGCTATGGTTTAGGTTGTGGGGAAATTAGTAGTTGAAACTTCTTATTTTGTCATGTTACTTCAGCATAACTATGTGATCACTAAAGCAGCTAGGTGGTATTGTGAATAAAGTGGACTTAGTATCAGAAATAATTAAGTTTAAATCATGCTTCAGAGACTTAGCTCTGTGATGCTAGCCTTACTTTTGTCATCTACAAAAAGGGAGTAATTATAGTACCTACATCTCAAGGTTACTGTGAGGCTGAAATGATATAGTTCAAAGTGCTTAACATCTTAAATTTTTATATAAATGCTAGCTATTATATAAATATAATTCTTAATTTCTCATAAGTGGTATTACATTGTCTTATAAATGATTATGGGGAAGAATGTATTTAGTAACTACATTATTAAAGGCTTGTCATTATATAATTGCTTTTTCAAACAAATGCTTTATTAACTTCTGTTTTACATCATTCATTTCTGCCAGATTTTGAGTTAGAATCATTCCCCCCACCTTGTTTTTCCCCTACCCACCCTCCCAGAATAGCATTCCCGCAAGATATCGCTTCCTCCAATCTGCCCTCTCCCATACCTTCTCCCATACCCCCTTCGACTTTTCCATTAGAGGAAGGTGAATCTTTGTGTCCCAATGCCTGCACATCTTATCTTCCAATTACAAGCAAAAGAGTATTAATAATAGTATTTTTATATATTTGAAATATTTAATCTTAAGACCTTGAATTTCAGATCCATTTCTTTCCTCCCTTGTCACCCATTCCCTCTGGGGAGATAAGTAATTCAGTATATGTTGTACATGTCTAGCTATGCAAAACATTATCATAGTAGATATATTGTACAAGGATGCTTATAATTTCCTCCCACTCATTCCACCCCCTACGTGGTCCATACCCTGCATAATCCTGTCCCTCTTCTATAGTGGGTACTTCCAACCTCTCCTCCCCGAAAGGATGCCCTCCCATCCATCATCCCTCTTCTCATCTCCCTTCCCCCTATTCTGCTGTAGGTTGAGATATCCCATTTAGTATGTATGTCATTCTCTCCCTGAACCAAATTCAATGAGAGTGTGGTTTTGCCTTTTTGCCTTCCTATTCTCCCCCTCCCTTGCAACCACTTCCCCTTGCTTCTTCTACATGAGATAGTTTACCCTACCCTGTCTCTCCCCATCTCCTCTTGCCACTTTCCTCTCTCACCTCATAATTTCACCCCTTGAGTATCCTCCCTTTCCAGCAAATTCACCCTATGCCCTCTATTCATATATAACTGCAACCATATACACACACATTCACATATGTATTCATATGACCACACACTCTTCTTCCATTATTTTCATAGTGAGAAAGATTACATCAGTCAGAGTTATTGTTTTTCAATATAGGAATGTAAATAGTTCAAATTTGATAAGTTCCTTTTGATCTCTTTTCCCTGATTACCTTCTCAGGTATCTCTTGCTTCTTGTGTCTGGATGTCAAATTTTCTATTCAATTCTGGTTTTTTCCTCAAGAATGCTTGAAAGTCCTCTATTCCACTGAATGACCATATTTTCCCCTGAAACAAAATACTCAGTTTTGCTGGGTAGGTGACCCTTGGGTTCATTCCCAGCTCTTTTGCCCTCTGGAATATCGTATTCCATTAATATGGAATTCACAATTAACATGAAAATTTAATGTCCCAGGAAAATCTGTGTGTGTGTGTGTGTGTGTGTGTGTGTGTGTGTGTGTGTGTGTGTGATTTTGAGCAGGGAGGGGAAATTAGTAGCCATCTTATCAAACCACTTCAAGAGGAGGAAATGCAAGTCCAAAGCTGTTAAGTTACTTGTACAATTCATTCATGAAAGGAAATATAGTTTTTCAGGATAAATATTCACACTGAGCTTCTTACGGTTTTGTAAATATGTAATCTAAAACTTAAAAAATGTTAATTGCATATTAGACATTCTAAATAATTTTAAAAGAAAGCTATGGCAGAAAAACTGTTTTTTAACCAAAATGAGACATTTTGTGAACAAAGTCATATATTATGATTTTATAAAATATCAAAGTCTTTAAAAGATATAAACTTTCCTAAATAATAAGTTCTGTGATATTATACTGAGTAAATTATTTGAAAGCCTTCAGATCTAGTGTATTGCTGATTATCTACAGGATCCATAATTCTTCCTTCAGTTTTTATTTCTCTTAGGATCCAGGAATAATATATCTTGCTTTCTATGAGGATGACAATACACCTGCCTTCTTGATATTCATTCAGCAGAATCTGAAGAGACTAATGCTTTCAACCATAACTTGAATCATAATTCACTCTGGGTCTACATATATTCATCATTCTCTTTCCATTTAGACCTAGGAGACTCCATTGCTTCCACTGACATTTAATTCTTGTCACTCTTCAGTTTCAAATGTCATTTGTTACCCATTAGACTATGGAGTAGATGAGGTGGTCTTTTGCTTGCCAGTCAGACATACAATGCTGTGAATTTATTACACACAGAATGTGCTTCTCTCTGATTTTAAAGGGTATATAAGTTCATTTCTGTGGAATTGCATTCATCAAAGACATTGTAGAAACAGGCAAATCATTGCTCCATTCGAGTTTTTGACCTTGTGGACCCAAATTTATAAATCCTTCAAGGGATGAATAACTTGGGTTCACTGAGCTAAAACTATTTTCTGTGGTTTCCTTTCATTTTGCAATAGTTATTTTAGTATTGACATTCAGGATATCAGGCGCTCCTTGTAGCTGTAAATCTCACACAGGCTTCCTAGCAGCTTGCTATTTGATCAGGAGAACTATGTCAAGTCAAAGAAATAGAGACTGATACTGTAGAATCATATCTTGTAAGGTACTGAAATTAGGCCTAAAACAACCAGACTGTGACATATCAGAACTTGACAGTTCAGTTCTCTGCACTCACTATATAAAATCTGTCCAGACAAACTCTGATTGAATCTAAATTGCAGAGAAGCATGTGGTACAATACAAAGTGCAGTAGATTTGAAGTTGGAAGATTGACTTCTGAGCTATCAAATTGATGGCCCAGCCCTACAAATTGGTGGATTACTAACTTTCTACAGACAAGCCATTCAATCCTTCAGAAAAAAGATGCAGGTGGAATGAAGCACCAGATTCCAAGACAGAACAATTAAATTAAACCCATAAGTATGTAATGGCAAAGCACAACAGTAGTTCACACCTTGTTTCAGCTATTGAATTAACACCTTATCTCAGTCTATTAAGGAACAGAATGTGGGAACTCCACAACGAGAACCCTAGAACTTGTAAATTCCTAGGAAGGAGCTAATAACTATATAAGGAGAACCCCAGGGCTAGAGATAGCAGGAGCTGTGAAGAAGAGTCTTGTAGTGGCAATCAAGAAGGAGAAAATTTGTGGTATCCCAGCACTCTGTCTGCTCTGTCTGTACTGGTGTTTGTTAATGATTCTTTGTACAGAAGCCTTGGGACCTTACTGGAAACCCTGAAAGAGAATTTTCTGTTTGTTTGTTCACAAAGTCCTGGCAGAGGGTTTTGGATGTCCTGGGACTTCATTGATGATTTATGTCATCCTCATGGACCTTTTTTGTGGATCTGTGTTGATTTCTATGTTGATGATTTGTGATGCTCTCTCAGACTTTGCTGGTGGGTCTGAGTTGATTTCACAGACAAATAGTGGATTGATGATGGTGCCAGCAATGTGTATGTATATTATTATGGCTCTGTTAAGCTTTGTCTTCCTAGAAACAGGAATTCTGAAAGCCTTGAGGTTTAATGGACACTGTGAGCTTAATTATGGAAGGGTAACAGGACAAAGAACTGGAAAAGGAGCTGGAAAAGGAACTGGGAGCTTCTTGCCTTTGAATCCAGGTGACAGCTGGACCTGGGACCATGGAAGAGGAACCATGAAACTGAGAGAAAGCCTCCAGTCAAGCAGAAGGAAGACTTTATTTGGATATTGTGTGCTGACTGATTGCCCTTTACTTGTGACCAAGGGGTGGATGTTCTGTGCATTTTCTACTATCCCTTAAGAGGGTATTGAGTAGTGACTAATGACTGAATAGTGACTGATGATTTAATAGTGACTGATCTGTAACTTAGTGTGCTCCATGGGTGGAGAACTTTGACTATTGCGTTTTGTGACCCAAACCTCCTTAAGGATGATTGAATGATTAAGTTGATTGAATGATTGAGTTACTAAGAGATTGATTGACTAAATGAATATACTTTGTTGAAAACTTTGTAACCACTGTGGTGAAAACCATGTGTCCATTTCCCGTGATAAGTTGTAACATTGTGAATGCTGTATTTTGATTTACTGTGAATGTTTTGCTCTGGTTTGTTATGGAACAGAGTGTTCACTATACTGTGTAATCAGAATCTTCAAAGCTCTTCACAGTAGCATTCTTCTGGATAGCTGCTCATGTGTGATTTTAATAAGTCAAAAAAGAAAGGAAGCCAACAAAATAAATTGAAAATTAACATTGGAGATCTCTAATACTTAAAACACTCTCTCAGTACCTCTGGTCCATTAGCTTCCATGCTCTTAGAACTACAAGCAGGCTCATAAGTGTCCAGAGAAGAAACCACTGCTGTAGCGATTCTGTTATAGAACCAGAACCCTATTTACTTCTTCCCTCTCAGAGTAAGAAACTGATACTGATTTTTCTTAGCAATGTGAGGATTAATAAGGTATAAGCTGAAAATGTAATAAAAAAGCTTAGGTTTAAACATGAGTTTGGAGAAGCACAAGGCTACACAGACTTTCCAGGACAGCCTCTCTACCCTCCACCATCCCTAGAAAAGACAGCATATAAGAGATTCAGTCAAGCCAGGAGAAGTAAAAAATCAAGAGACTAATTCAGGCAAAGACGATTGTAGATGGCTGAATGAGTCCTGAAGGAAAGGGAAGTGAAACCCATTGGGGCCAGTCCTACTTCTCAGAGTACTAAGCACAGGGATCTAAGCCAATAAGAACTTTCTTCCTCAATGTAAAGCCAACCTGTGGAATCAGTACCAGTAAAGTCCCTACATTATCAGTACCAGTAAAAGAAAGGCATGAGAAAGTGAAATAATTATAAGTGAGAAGGAGGAAAAGAAAAAAAATAATTTGGTGATAATGATAAGGAGGACGAAAACAACAAAAAGAAGTAAAAGAATGAGAATTATCAAACATTTAGAAACTAAAGCTTTCAACAGAATTCAGAGATCGGATCTTAATCCAATATCAGAAGAAAACATTAACAGTAAAGTTTCCAGAGGAATCTAAAGGTCTTGTAAGAAATATCCCAAGACAAAAAAAAAATCAATCGAGTAGAGAGACATGGAATCTAATAATTCCCATATGAATAAATAATAGGAAATTCCAGAAAACCATAAATGATGAAATTTTAAGTAAGCATGTTCTAACTGAAAGTTTTATTTTTAGATAATACGTTGGAAGCAAAAGTGAATATATTATGAAAAATGTATCTAAAGAAGAGGAAAATTATAAATACCTTTAAAACACAAACAGTAGAAAAAATCTGGTAGAAAAAAATTTAAAAGTAACCATGTTAAATGAAAAATATGGACTCTAAGTCAAAATAATTGAATTGAAGACAGAAAAAATGCAAAAAAAAAGCATCAAAGCTATCTCAGGAATATAAAACAAAACAAAACAGAATTTCATCAGAAAGATGGAGGTGGGGCGGCTAGGTGGCACAGTGAGTAAGAACGCTGGCCTCAGAGTTTGGATGACCAGGGATCAAATCTGGCCTCAGAAAATGAGCGCCCACACATAACTAATGACTAGCCGTGTAACCTTGAGCAAGTTACTTAACCCCAATTGCTTTAAAAAAAAAAGAAGAAGAAGGATGGAGGAAATACTGCAAGAAAAATTCCCACAGATTCAGGGTATAGACAAGAAGGAACCAATAGATGAATTCTAGTGATCAACTCCAGAGGGCCTTTGCTTCAAATTTCATAGCACACAGCGATTGAGTTTAACGATTTCTTTGACTACTTATTAATTATTCAAGTGGCCAACAGTGAATTATTCAAATATAAAGGAAAATGAGTGCAAGTATTATAAAATTATTCTTCAAATATAAAAAAAAAATCACAAGGAAGAATCAAGTACCATATTTTGAAAAGAAAAAGAGTTTATTCTACCACCCAAAATTATAAACTTTGAAACTACTGGTTCTACTTTCGAATTGAAAATAAAAACTACGTGCTTAACACATTAAAACTTTTTGTGACTTTGAAAAAATCATTTGAATAAATATTTAATTGAAAGAAGATGTGGCTGGGTGAATTCCAGTCCTTAGTTAGACATGAACAATTTATCTTGACCTTGAAGAAATATTATTTCATCCAAATAAACATACTGTTATTAATTTATTTTAGTTAACTTGCCTTTCCCCAACAATTTTGCCTTTCCCGGTACTTGTTTAGTAACTAGGGAGAACAGAAAAAGAAAGCATTTGATTCAAAATGTGTATTTTATCTTTTAAATATTGAAATTTTGTATCACTAAATTAATCTCTGAAACATTTGGGCAAGACCCTAAAACTCTCTGGACTTATGATCTAGATGTTCTCTAACATCCTTTCCAGTTCTAGTGGATCATCCTTTTAACTTCTTCAAGTGACTTGGTTAACAAAGGAAGTAATCAGGTGGGGGGGCATGTCTTACCCATTTCCAGGAGTCCTCAGGGAATAAGTTTCCTCAGATCTCAAGAAAAAATAATCCCCAGCTTCATAGTACTTAGTTGCCCATACAACACTTTATTTTAGACACATAAAACACTTATGATACCTCTACAGAGACTAATTACAGATGCTTGTCTTTTTAGCTTTGGAATTTATAAGCATTTAATTCTTCATGTATGCATTAATGGCCAAGAACAAAGATATTTGAAAAGAGATTGAGAGGACTATAGAAATTTTTAACAAAGTTGTCAAGACTATTTTTAAAAGGAATAAACACCATGAAAAGTATTTTCATGTGTTTATTTGGTAGTCACATATCTCCTGGGTCTGTGGTTCACAAAGTCTGGTCTAGGATCTTTGAAGTCTCCAGACATTTTTGGGAGGTCCATAAGGTCAAAAATATATTATTAATAAAATGGATAGTAATAATATTTAGTTCAATAATTGTTGATAGATTTAACCCATATAAACAAAAACTTTTTCCTCATGGTTTTTCTGTGCCTCATTTAGGAAACTACTGGTTATTTTTTCATAATTTTCTTACATCATATTCATTTATTTTCTTTATTTTTCCTGTACCATTCTTGATATTTTAAAATTCATTTTAATGCTCCCAGAAATCCTTTTTAGGCTTATGTTCAATCCATTTCTTTTTTGAGACTTTTTCATACTTGTTTTGACTTCATTGTCTTCTTCTGAGTGTATGTCTTGATCTTCCTTGTCAACATAATGGCTTTTAATGTACAGAATATTTTTTGTTGTTGTTGTTCTTTCCTGCTTTAAATTTCACATTAAAATTGGGTTCTCCTCAACTGGTGGGGTGCGGATGGAAAGTCATTGTCCCAAGCTTCAGACTTATTTTTATGCTACTGTTTTCATAGCTAGTTCTGGGGATTTGGAAGTTTTGAGTGGTTCCAATGAGATGTGATCTGGGGACAGGTATGATCACTGTTCTACTGATATGTGCTCTAATCCTTATCCAGGAAAAGGCCCCTGATCCCTTGCAGATAGAAATACAGTCATTCCTTGGGGAACCTGCTCCCTTGTGTCTGTAAGTGCTCCTTTCTTCTCTGGAACTGTGATCCAGAAGTGGATATGGGCAGTGGAGTTGTCAAGCAGCACCCTGTCTTGTGCCCAGTCCTAACACAGAGGTCTCTAACATATTCCCTTTCTCACCAGTTACCCAACCCACCTATTCTCTCTGGGCTAAGAGCTCCTGAAACTGTTATCACTACTGTTCCTGCTGCCAATCCTGTAGCTAATGTTGCTCTGGGTCAGCTCCTAGACCAGATTCACATATTTCCCAACTTTCTAAGCTGTCTTGAACTGGAAAAAATGTCTTATTTTGAACTTTTATGAACTCTATTACTCCAGAATTCAGTTTTAGTTATTACTTTAAAGTAGTTTGGAAAGGAATATTCAGAAACCTCAACAGTATTTTTTCCCCTCTAATCTGCATATATGTTTTCCATGTTGGTACAATAGAGTATTGAATTCTTGGGGGCAAAGATATTTAATGTTTGGCTTTCCAGTTCTACTATCTAACACAGTACCTGGAAGATAGCAAGGTTTTGTAGTATGTGTCTAATTTCTGAGGTGTAAGTCCTCACACTAAAAATTAAACAATTGTTTCTTCCAAGATGACTGAAGTTGGCCCTAGTCCAACCCTGGCTGGACTTTACTGGCCTGGATGCTGTAACAGATGTAGTAAAGAAAAATGAATATTCCACTTGATAGGCTTTGCTAGAATCGTGCCCAAGTAAAGTATCCCTACTGTTACTAACTCGAGAGTGGGCACTTTTCCTTTAAAGACAACCCAGGATTGAAATGAGCATTAAGACAGCTAATGCCTAGTGGTCAAATAAGTCTACTTCTTTGCATTTCTTTTCCAAGTTGTGAATGGGCCATTCTGAAATTTATATCCTTTATAATCAAGGAATATGCTAATATAAAACAAAAACTCTAGCCCTTTTGATAGTCTGGTCTAACTGGCAAAAAGCATTTCAGTGACTTCTATGGAAGCTTCTGAACTAGTGCATGAAAACTGTATGTCCCTAATTATCAATCCATGCTGAATTAAGAGGACTAAATGCTTTTAGTCAGTTCTCTGATTTTTGGTATTTACAATTTACCTGTTACATGGTGAATAATACCTACTAAGTATTTTGGAGACTAAAGATCATATATCCCTTTATTTTTCTGTTTATAACTCTGGTCATGCCAACTAATATTTGTTTTCAAGGCTACACAACAAAGAAAAATCAAGAAAAAACCCCACCTATTTAGGGTGGTAATATTTTTTTTAGTATTCCACTGAAATAATGCATAAGTTCAGAGAATTAACCTTACTTTACACAACATTTTTTGTCTTTTCCTAGTGATCATGGTTACAGACTGGGATAATTTTGATACCACATTATTAGAGTACTGTGTTACCTCTTGATTTTAAAAAGTATATGATTTTTCTTTTTGATAGATCACAATTTGTCAATTCTTCCAATGTGATTAATGCATGTATACCCTTAATAAAATCTTGGGAATGTTAAATTGTTCAGAAGCACAATGGCAAACAGGCCTTTTTAAAAGAGATTAAAGGAGACAATGATAATATAATTTTCATATAGAAATACTTATATGTATTTTATTTATAAAAATATTACGTACTTTACATTTTCCTTTGGTAAAGGTCTGAAAGCTCATTCTAATTCATTTCTTCCTTCTACATTCTATTGTATAATTAGAATTTGTATTAAATTTTAAAAAATTGATTATCTCATTTAAAAATATCAAACTTCATTGTGAGTTTGAAAATTAATAGCATTTTTCAAAAAATGTTCCAGAAAAGAAACTTTTTTTTCTACGGGGCATAGATAGAAAATTCAGTTCACCAGATGAATAGATTTTAGTATAAATGGCAAGAGCTCTAAGAAAATGAAAAATATTATGTAAAATATTATCTCTTTTCACTTTCAAAACATTTAAATGGAATATTAATGTTTAAAATAATAGTTCAGTTGAAAATTCTGGAAATGAGCTTCTTGCATTCATTTGTTAAGATGAACACTGGAATCAATAATCAGCAATATATGTGTTTGTTAAATGAAACAAGAAGGGAAGTGATTTTGCTGTCACCTCAGCAGTCAGGACAGAGGAGTCTGTAGCATTGTACTAAAGGCAATAATTGGACAATGTGCTGACAAATAGTAATATACAAAGACTAGTGTTAAATAATGCACATTTCAGGGAAAACTTTGAACTGCTCACACACTGATGAGTAATGAATTAGTTGTTACCTCTCCAGGAAACAAAAAAATATATAGTTTCCATTATAATGAATAATTTGATAAAGATGTCTAAGGACAAACAAAACATCACCAAGTAGATTTTATTTTGATGTGATGGAGAATAACAGTTAACTATTGTAATGTCAACATGTAAGCTGGGAGCATTCCTTTTTAATGAATACATAATTTGATTAGATTTTCTTCTGTAGATAAATAAAAGGGAAAATGCAAACCTACTAAACCCTGTCTTTCCCACCCCCACAAAGGAAAAAAAAAGTCAGAAGATTACTAATGAATGACATAGAATGTCTGCTTTGTTGTTATGTTTTGTTTTCTCTTGTTTCCCCAGAGAATTTAGTAGCAAATTTAGTTGAAATAAGGAATGGAAAAGAAACTTTATGCATTTTCCAAAGCCTACTTATTTTGGTCATGTTTCAATTAGTTTATTTTCAATCAAGGTTAATTCATTCTTTCATTGGGACTTAACAATTCTACTTGCTTTTTGCCTCTGGAGTTATTTGGCATGATGAATACACTGATAGTAAATCACTGAAACACCTATTCACTGACAATAGTAATATCATTTATTGATGTGAAGCTTAAGATTTGCAAAGTGCTTTACACATATTATTTCCTTTGATAATCACAGTAATCTGGGATAAACATGGTATTGTCATTTTACAAAAAAGCAATCTGAGGCACATAGGTTTTACATCTTGCCAGGTCATGTAACTCATAAATTTCTTAGATTACAATTTAACTCAGGTACATCTTCCTGATTCCAGGTCCAGTGCTCCATCCATTGAGGTATATTGCTGTCCTCATTTGATTTCTGAGAAGTCAGAACTTAGTTTAGCACTTAGGTCCATCCTATCTGATTCATTAGAAGCGTGTTCTGGCTACTTCCTTCTTTTCCCTCTTCTGCTTTACCTTGGACTACTATCTTAGGTCTGAATGTATATTGACCTTCTCTATGCTAAAATTCCCACTTACACCATTTGTTAGGGCTGTTAGAGTTTTCCTGAAAAAAGAAAAGTAGAGAAAATCAAACTGAAAACTGACCCAAAACATCTCCATTTAGTAAAGGTTGATGAGTTTAACACCAAGTTTCTTTCTTTTGGAGGGCAGTTGGGGTTAAATAACTTGCCCAAGGTCACACGGCTAGTTTTTTTTTTTTTTTGTTTTGTTTTGTTTTTTTGTTATTTGTGTGTGTATTAAGTGTCTGAGGTCAGATCCAAACTCAGGTCCTTCTGACTCCAGGGCAGACGCTCTACTCACTGTGCCACCTAGCCGCCCCTAACACCAAGTTTCTATCACTATTGTTGAATTATTGTGAATCATGAAATACTGCAAATTAAAAAAATATCAAACCTGAGTATCATTTGAAGACATAGTGAAGCACACAGTAGGTGAAAGCAGGCTACGCAATATTTTAAAAGAGAAATATTTTTGTTTTGTTTTGTTTTGGACTAAATATATCAAGGAAATATAAGGTTAAATGAAAAAAGGACTCATAAGTGCCATTTTATAAGTGCATGGGATACAATTGTGGGATGAATAATGGGCAGTTATGCATTCCATTGATATCATGATATCAAGAATGACCAAGAATGGTATAATGAACTTCTGGAGGAAAATGGATAAAAATCACATGAAAAAGGGTTGATAGAACTGTGCTCATACTTTTATCACTGGAGCACACATCCTAGCAGATAACCTCCAAGAACCATTTTACTAATTATGAATTTAAATGTTTGTTTTTGTGGAGGTTTTCTCATATATAAATGAAAAGTTGGATCAGTTCATGTCTAAGGACCCCATCACCAATGAACATTATGGAATTCTAGGTGTTTAGAGTAAAACTATTAGGAATACAAAAAACACTCTTGGAATGTTTTTGTAGTCAACATTTTCCATAATCCAAGGAATTTCATTTGAAACTAAGGCTTTAAAAATTCTAGTCAATCTTTCATCTACATTCATATTTTCTAAGCAAATATTATATATATTCATGTTAGTAATGATGTAATGAATATGCTCTTCCAGTTGGGAATATAACTTAATGACTCTATGTTATTATTGCTATAATTAAATTGATTAGTACATTATTCAATGATTCCAAGGATGGAATTAAATAATTCAAATAGTACATATTCATCTGTCTTCTACTCTTTGTACCCTAAGTATTCATGGCCTATAAAGCCAATAGTTCTGATTTACTTGCCCAGTTACTTGGTTATGGATATTCATTTTTCAAAGGTACAGTTTCTTTCAGGATTACATTATATAGTGCACCCTTTGCACGACAAAGGACAACCATGGTTCTCCTCTGCATATTCACCCAAAAGTGTAGGAAAAGACCATCCAATTATTACCCAACTTTCTCTTCCAGGCTGTCAGATAAATAAACGTTGTTGTAACTGAGGAAAATAAAGCTCAGATTGGATAAATGGCTTGTTAAGGCTTACATACCACTTTAAGTAGAAGAGCCAGGATTTAAACTTGAGTCCTTCCACTTCCCTTCCTCCACAGAATTTTATTTTTTCCCCAAATACATGTTGTATTTGTTGAAATCTGAATATCTTCCGTGCCCCTTATTAGGCCTCAAGTGCAACCCAATAGGAGGGGCTTGATTGGGGAGGAGATCTGTTTTTTTTTTTCAGAAAGGCTCAGACTTTTTTCCTACTTTGTATTTAGGCAGTTTGTCAACAAAGGTTGTGATGTCATCTTACCCTGAAGAATGATATGTTTACTCTGAGGTGAGGTTTTTCTTTAGGGTTCACTTATGGTAAGGGTTGTATTATTTGGCTAGATGAGACTTTAGTTAGTCATTGAGCCCCATGTTTTTGAAAAACCAGATGTTGGTGCTTATATCTCTGGGAACTATGTATGTAAGTATGTAATGGTCAGACAGCTAGAAGTACTTTCTATTGGTTTGCTGAATTGTGTTATTTTCTCTGTCTGTATTTTTGTCTGTAAATTCTGTTTGTATTTTCTCTGAAGTTCAGGGTGCTGATTTTTCCTCCTTGTAGTGGCAAGCAGAGAAGTTCACACCTGGTTTCAGCTATTTAATTAACAACTTGTATCTCTTAAGAAACAGAACATGTGAACTCCACAACTTGTGAGCCCTAGAAATTGTGTAATCCTGGGAAGGAGCTAATCACTACATAAGGAGAGGCCCAGGGCTAGAGACAGCAGGGGCTGAAAAGAGGATTCTTCTTGGGGCAGAGACAAGAATACTTATTTGACACTGTTTGCCTGCTCTGTCTGTGTTGATGTTTCTTTGTGATACTTTGTACAGAAGCCTTAGGACTTTGCTGAAAGCCCTGAAAGAGGATTTTCTGGTTGTGTATTTACCAAAGTCCTAGAAGAGGGTTTGGAGGTCCTAGGACTTTACAAATGATTTGTGCTGACCTCTTGGACCTTGTTTGTGGGTCAGTGTTGCTTTCTATGTTGATGATTTCTGTTGACTTCTCAGACCTTTTGGTAGGTTTGAGTTGATTTCACAGGCAAATTAGTGAATTGATGATGGTGCCAGCAATTTGTATGAATTTTATTCTGGCTCATTAAGCTTTGCCTTCATAGAAACAGGAACTGTGAAGGACTTTAGGTGGACTGGACACTGTGAACTTCAGTATGGAATGGGAACTGGAAGAAGATCTGGACAAGGAGCTGGACAAGGAACTGGGAGCTGCCTGCTTTTGAACTGAGGTGACAATAGGAGTTGGGACCATGGAAGAGGGACTTGAGAGTAAGCCTCAAGTCAAAGTGAAAGATGACTTTACTTAGATACTGTGTAATGACTGAAGAGATTGTGATTTACTTGTGACCATTACCTTTTAAGAGGATATTGAGTAATGACTAATGACTGAATAGTGACTGAAGACTGAATAGTGACTGATTTGTAACTTAGTGTGCTCCATGAGTGGAGAACTTTGACTATTGTATTTTGTGACCCTTAAGGAGGCAAGCCTCATTGAGGATGATCGAATGATTGAGTTACTAAGTGATTGATTTGACTACATGATTATAATTTGTTCAAAATTGTGTGACCATTGTAGTGAAAAACTATGTGTGGCCATTTTCTGTGATAAGTTGTTGTGAAGGCTGTATTTTTATTATCTGTGATAAGCTGTAAAATCGTGAATGCTGTAACTTGATTTACTGTGAAGTTTTTGCTTTGATTTGTTATTGAATAAATAGTTTGCTAAACTATGTAATCAGAACCTTGAAAGCTGTTCCTAGTAGCATTCTTCTGGAATGCTGCTTGTACTTGATTTTACACCCCTGAAATAAGTAAATTATATATATGATTAAAGTAAGATTGTGATTCCCTTTTGAGTTGCTTTCCTTTAGAAAAGCAAATCAAAGAACCTGTGCTAGTAGCCATCCTGGGATTGCTAGGGTGCTTGCTGTTACACATGCAACCATAGTTTTTAACACATTTTTGAAATATTTGATTTCTTTTTTTCCCTCATTCTCTCCCTTCCCCTCTCCCCAAGACAGTTAGTAATCTGATATAGGTGACAGATGTACAATCATATTAAATTAATTTCCACATTAGTCATGTTGTGAAAGAAGAATCAGAACAAAAGTGGAGGGGAGGAAAGATAAAGAAAAACAAAAGGTGAAAATAGTATGCATTGAACAGCATACTTCTTTCTCTGGATGTGGATACTATTTTCCATCATGAGGCTTTTGGAATTTTCTAAGATCATTGTATTGCTGAGTAGAACCAAGTCTGTTATAGTAGATCATCATACAATGTTGCTTTTACTGTGTACAATATTCCCCTGGTTCTCCTCACTTTACTCAGCATCAGTTCATGTAAATCTTTCAAGGTTTTCTGAAATCTTCCTGGTCCCCATTTCTTATATCACAAAGTATCCCATTACATTCATATACCACAGCTTGTTTAGTCATTCCCTAAGTTAAGGGCATTCACTCAATTTCCAATTATTGGTCACCACAAAAAGAGTTGCTATAAATATTTTTAAACACTCAGGTACTTTTCCCCTCTTTAGTTTGTCTCTTTAGGATACAAGCCTAATATTGGTGTTGCTGATCAAAGAGTATTCACAACGTTACAACTCTTTAAGCATTGTTCCAAATTATTCTCCATTGTTTGGATCAGTTCACAACTCCACCAAAAATGCTTTAGTGTTCCAATTGTCCCCTATTTTCTCCAACACCACTCATTTTATTTTCATATTAGCCAATCTGATATGTGTGATGTGGTACCTCAGGGTTGTTTTAATTTGCATTTCTCCAAACAATAATTATTTAGAGGATTTTTTTATATGACTATAGATAGCTTTAATTTCTTCATCTAAAATATCTGCTTTTGAAATTCTTTGACCATTTATTGATTGGAGAATGACTTGGCTTCTTATAAATTTGACTCAGTTCTCCATTTCTTTGAGAAATGAGGCATTTATCAAAAACATTGGCAGTAAATATACACATATACACACATATGTATGATCAATATTCATTAGGGAAATTGCTCTATAATTTTCTCTCTCCATTTTGTCTCTTCCTGGTTTATGTATTAGCACTTTATATGTGTCATGAAAAAGAATTTGGTAGGAGTCCTTCTTTCCCTATTTTTCTAAATTATTTATGTGCCATTAGAATTAGTTATTATTATTATTATTATTATTATTATTATTATATTAGGATTTGCACAGCAATATTTTTATTGCTATTTAAGTTTTCCCTGTACATGTTTCCTCTCTTTGTTCTTGACATTTAAAGAAATTGCATAAGAATAAACATTTGTATCATTCTACTAGACAGACACCCTTCCCCAAAGCAAATCAGGTGAAGCTTGTGCTCCCTGGGGAGATAAGACCAAAAGAGAGAAGCAGAAAGGGAGCTGAATCAGCTGCAGCAGTGGGAGGGAGAGGCCTGTGCATGCAGGGTCAGGAGAAGAAGCCTAAGAGCTGGGACTTGTAGTCTTTTTCTACACAGCTTCCGGTGATTTTCCAGTTGATTTCTATTCAATAATTTAGCTGCCCACTCTGGCGATTCCAGAGGGATTCAAGGGAGTCTTATAGGAAAGAAAGGTCTGACTGCAGCTTTGCCAAGAACCCATCCTTGGTAGGTGGGTGAGGAGCAGAAGCAGCAAGCCTGGACTAATTGTGAAGAGGGGAAGACCAATGGAAGCTGTGCTGCTTTTGGGTGCTTGGGCAAGATCTGGAAAGTAAGCTAATGTGCTCAGTAAACCCAGGAGACTGGAACCCATTGGCGGGAACTGCATGCCTGTTCAAAGGCCTCTTGTGGTATCTTGAGGCTCTCATCAATACCATTATTTACCAGCATGAGATCAAAATAATGTACATATCTGTTGTGGATAGTCTCAGAATCCTTCTGCAGTTGCTGCAAAGCTTCTGTCTGCTGGGCCTTGTCTGTTGGAGCAATGAATACGATGAAGGGGGACAGTTCTGCCCTCCGAATAATCTTCAGGGTCTGGGGCTCAATGTCCAGGATGGCAACTTTGTCCTGCTGATGGATCTGTTACAATGTCTCAAGTTTGGTGCCAAACATGTTGCACTAGTAGCTTCCAAATTCCAAGAACTCATTGTTTGAGATATTCTTGGTCATCTCCTCATTGGAGCAGAAGTGATAATCCTTCCCATTTTCTTCACACTTCTTTGGAGGTCGGGTGGTTTATGGAACTGGGTACACAAACTTCTCTGGGTTTTTGTTGAGCAGGGCATTCTTGATGTGGCTGAGGCCTACTCCATTGGCTCCTGTCAGCACCAGGGTCTTCCTCTTGAATGCAGGCAGCTACACAACTTCCTCATAGGAAACCACATCCAACTGGTCGAAAATTGAGCTGTGCTTCGCCAAGTACTTGTCTTTGTACTTCTTCTTCTTCCCCCCAAAGGGGCTGCAGCTTGGGGTCTCAGCCCGAGTGGCAGAATGGGTCACACTAGCCACTCTCCACTCTTGCAGCTCCGGAAACGGGATCAGGCCCACAGCCTCCCTAGCAGAGCCTTCTACCCTGCCCTGCTACCAATTACTGTTATTCTTATTGATAATGTGGATGTCTCCTGTGTCAAATTTCAGGTCTGCTTCCTTGAAGGGAATCCGGGGATCCTTCTGGGAATCATAATCAAACTGGGCCCTCATGAACATCTGGAGAGCAGGGAGGCGGCTCTGCTGGTTGGGAGTCACTTTTAACGAGATTGTTCCTTTGGTTTCTTTCATCACCTTCTGCAAATTATCAATGGAGTGGCTGGTCACACTCATGCCATTGATTTCCAAGATTTCATCTCCAGCGTGAAGGGAGCCTTGTCTGTGAATCATTCCTTGATGGAGAATTCTGGACACCATGCAAGACTCTTTATCATTCAGCTTCAGAGTAATTCCCATGGGCTCCTCAGTGACTTTCTCAAACTGAATGAAGCGGACTTTACTTGGCTCAAAGTGGCTGTCTTGGCCAAGTCCAGGACTAGCTAGTGCAGCAGACCCACTGGTGTATGTGTCCTCAGTCACAGCATTTGAGGGAAAAGAAGTGGCCTCAGGCTTGTTGTGGTTCTGCAGCAAGTGCTCCAGGTAGAGGTTGGACAGGGCTGTTCGCATGCTGCTCACACTCTCCCTCCGGCACAACTTGAGCGTCATTTCGGGCCAAAAGCGAGCCTGCCCGGATCCTGGCAGCACCGGAGATACTGCTAGGCAATGATTGGCCGCCGCCGCCATTGCCACCACTGCCATCAGGCAACTGCCAGGAGCTCAGCAGTCCCAGAGGGAGGCCAAGATGAGCCGGGGAGGGAGACAGAGGAAGACTGGGTTTAGGAGAGAGGGAAAGAGAGAGAGAGAGAGAGAAAGAGAGAGAGAGAGAGAGAGAGAGAGAGAGAGAGAGAGAGAGAGAGAGAGAATCAGAATTAGCTATTATTTAACATTTTTGTTAGAATTAACTTTGTGAATACATTTGGCCCTGAAGTCTTTTTCTTAAATTATTCAATGATGGCATGTTCAATTTCTTGTTCTAAAATGGGATTCCTCTTCTATTTACCTGTGCAATTTATATTTTTGTAAAAATTCATTCACTTAGATTGTCAGATTTATTGTTATATAGTTGGGGGAAAGAGTTCCTTATTATTGTTTTGCTTGCCTATTTGTTGGTGATGAATTCACTCTTTAATTTTCAATATTGGAAATTTAATTTTCTTCTTTCGTTTTTTTTAAATCAAATTAACCAAGTTTTATATGTTTATCATCTTTTTTAACAATTATAAGTTTTATATTATTTCAAAAGTTTTCTTACTTTTAATTTTATTAATCTCTCCTTTGATTTTAAGAATTTCTAATTTTGTATTTAGTTGGGCATTTTAAATTTGTTCATTTTCTAGCTATTTTAGTTGCATGCCCAATTCATTGATCTCCTCTTTTTCTATTTTATTCATTTAAGCATTTAGAGATATAGAATTTCCCCTAAGAACTCCTTTGTCAGCATCCCATAAGTTTTAGGCTGTTGTCTCATTATTGTCATTCTTTTCAATGAAATTATTGGTTCTATGATTTGTTATTTGATCTACTCATTACTTAGGATTATATCATTTAGCTTCCAATTAATATTTATTTTTTCTGTCCATGGCTCTTTATTAGGTATAATTTTTTATTGTATCATGATCAGAAAAAGGATGCATTTACCATTTCTGCCTTTCTGTGTTTTATGAGGCTTTTATACCATAGTATGTGGTTAATTTTTTTAAAGCTACTATGCACCACTGAGAAAAACATTTATTATTTTCTATTCTCATTCCATTTTTCCAGAGATTTACCACATTTAACTTTTCTAAAATTCACTTTACCTCCCTAACTTCTTTCTTGTATTGTTTTGTGATTAGATTTACCTAGTTCTCAGAGGGGGAAGTTTTGCTATTTAGTTCTTCTTTTAGCTCATTTAACTTGTCTAAGAACCTGGATACTATATCACTTGATGCATATATGGTTACTACCTATATTATTTAACTGTTTATGTTATGTTTTAACAAGATGAATTTTTTTCTTATCTCTTTTAATGAGGTTTCTTTTTGCTTTTGCTTTGTCTGAGATCAGGATTACTACTACTGCTTTTTTTTTTCATTTAAACTAAATCATAATATATGTGACTCCAGCCTTTTACCTATAATATATGTGCATCACTCTGCTTAAATTTGTTTTTTGTAAGCAGCACATTATAGAATTTGGGTTTTTAGTCCACCCTGCTATCCACTTCTCTTTTATGGAAAAACACGTCCCATTCACATTTGTAGTTATGATTACAAACTATGTATTTCACCCCTGTTTATACTTTTCACTCTCTTTTCACCTTATATCTCCTCACCAATATTTTGTTTCTCAACACATCTCCCTCAACCTGTTCTCCTTTTTCTCAATTCCCTCCATTTTCTTTCCACTTTCCCCTATTACTTCTGCTCTCCCTTCTTTAGAGTCCTTCTGTTTTCTTCCCCCTTTCTACTCTTAGTTCCCTATAGATTAAGAAAAATTTCTTTACACATCTGAGAGTGTATTCAATTACCTCTTTCTGTCAAATATGATGAGAGGAGTTTCAAACAATTCTCACACACTTTTTTTCTTTCTCTCTATTGTAATAGATGTTTTGTCTCCCCTTTCCCCTTTCCCCTGTACAATCCTTTTATTTATCACCCCTTATTTTTTTCTTATTTCATTATGTCAAAATCATCTTATATCCACATCTTCAGCATCTGCATACCCCTTCTAATTGCCTTAATAAAAAATCCATTTCTTAAGAGTTACAAGTATCTTCATGTAAGTTTAACCTTATTAAATAACATATCATTTTCTTTTTTGTTTACCTTCTCATGCTTCCTTGAGTCTTGTATTTCAATAACAAATTTTCTGTTCAGCTATTTTTTTTTCATCAAGAATGATTGAAAGTCTCCTATTTCTTTGAATGTCCATCTTTTCCTCTGAAAAATCATGCTAAATTTTTCTGGTTGTTTATTCTTGGTTATAATATAAGCTCATTTGCTTTCTGGAATATCATATTCCAAGCCCTTTGATGCATTGATGCAGATGATGCCAAATTCTGTGTAATCCTTACTGTAGCTCCCTGATATTTAAATTGTTTCATTCTAGCTCCTTGAAGTATTTTCTCCTTTATCTGATAATTCTGGAATTTAGCTATAACATCCCTTAGTGCTTTCCTTTTTTCAACTCTTCCAAGAGTTGATGAGTGTATTCTTTGGATGAGTATTTTGCCCTATGGTTCTAGGATATCAGGGCAGTTTTCATTGACAATTTCTTGAAAGATGCTTTCCAGGACCTCTTTTTGACCATGACTTTCAGATAGTCCAAAAATTCTTAAATTATCTCTTCTGGACCTACTTTCTAGGTCAGTAATTTTTAATCAGTAGTATTTTTTCTCCCAATGGGGTGTTTCATTCTATTTTTTCTCATTCTTTTGATTTTGTTTGACTGATTTTTTTTAAGCAATTGGGGTTAAGTAACTTGCTCAAGGTTACACGGCTAGTCATTATTTATGTGTGGGTGCTCATTTTCTGAAGCCAGATTTGATCTCGGGTCATCCCAACTCCAAGGTCGGCACTCTTACTCACTGCTCCACCTAGCCGCCCCTGATTTTTTTTTTTTTTTTTTTTTGCTTTTTGGGTGACAATTGTGGTTAAGTGACTTGCCCAATGTCACATGGCTAGTAAGGGTTAAATGTCTGAGGTTGGATTTGAACTCAGGTCCTCCTGACTCAAGGGCTGGTGTTCTATTCACTGTACCACCTAGCCACCCTGTTTGACTGGTTCTTGATGTCTCACAGTCATTAGCTTCCATTTGCCCAATTCTAATTTTTAAGGAATTATTTTCTTCAGTCAGTTTTTGTACTTCCTTTTCCACTTGGACAATTCCATTTTTAAGGAATTGTTTTCTTCAATCTTTGTCCCTGTTTTTTAAGCTATTGACTGTCTCTTCTATACCTCTCATTTGTTTTTTACCAGTTTTTCTTATGTCTTTCATATTTGACTTTTATAGTTTTTTAAACACTTCCAAGAAGTTTTTTTGGGGGTTAGAAACCAATTTCTCTTCCCTTTGAAGTTGCATATGTAAGAATTATGCCATTATTTTCCTTTTCTGAGTTTTTTTTTTCCCTGTCACCATAGAAACTCTGAATGGTCAAGGTTCTTTTTTACTCATTGTTCACATTTTTGTCTATTTTTGTGGCTTTTATATTTCAGCCCTGCTCCTGGGGCACAGGGTGCACTGCCCCAATCTTCTTGTATTTGTGGGGTTAAGTATCTGGTGACTGACTTGCTGTGGGGTCTCAGGTGTAAGTGGCTTGCTAACTGCTCTGAGGTGGCCTGGACTATTTGTTCCTATTGTTGACTGGTTTCTAGTCCTGATAATTTATATTCTTCACTGAGACTGGAATCCTCACAGATAACCTGTTTTGCTGCTAGTCTGCAGAGCCACAACCAAGAAGTATCAGTTGCTGTCTGTGAGGTGGTTAAAGAACCTGCCATTGGCTTTCCTGGCCATCATCTTTGTTAGGTTGTACTCTCTTTTTACTGAAGTGAGGCAGAACTTTCCCCTAGTCTTTCTAAGTTATCTTAAAGCAGAAAATTATTTCATTCCATCTTTTTGTAGGTTTGTCACTCCAGAATCCATTTAGAGGCATGATTTAAGGATGTTTCTGAGGGAAAATGGAAAGAGCTCAGACAACTTCCTGCCTTTCCTCTGTCATCTTTGCTTCACCCTTCATGTAGCTATCTTTATTCTATTCAGGTCAAGCATTATGGTCTTTTCCATTAAAACTGAAATGATCTTTGCTAATTTGAGAAAGTAGGAGTGGATTTTAAGCATCCTTGTCATCTGCAAGGAAAACTTGTAGATTATGACAGTTTACAGAAGAGACAACAATGCATTTTGCCACACTACAAATACAATGAAGTTAATAGGAAGTTGAGTCTTGTCAGGGGTGGGGATGGCATCATGGCATTATATTGGGTAGAGCTATTTTAGTGCACAAGTTTCCTTTGAATTATATCATATAAATGGGCACCTAGATAGGACTATCAGATTACTACACTGATCCTTCCCCCAAATTTGATTGTTTTCTAATAAATTTCTGCATCTGAATGATTGCCTTCAGTCCAGCTTCCCTTGCTAAAGTAACAACCCTGGTCACATGTAACTCTAGGTTTTCTTTCATCAAGCTTTCTAATAACTAGCTCTCAGTTTTTATAACTTCTCATATGAAGGTCACTATTTTAATCTTCACTTGGAATTTTTTAAATTGGATTTCTTTGATTTACCCAACATTTTAAAATTAAAATGATGGTACAGACAGAACATTATATAGCAGATCATCCTGCTAATGTTATTGGGCCAAATGAAGCCCATTTACTCTTCAGCTCTCTAGGCTATACCTGTTTCCTTTTTGTTTCATGTAATTTATTTAATCTGGTGAATGTGTTCATGCCTTGGTTACTGTATGCAAATAGTAATTAAGATCCATCAGGATGTGCTTGTATTTATTTATTTATTTTAAATTTCAGTCGCCAGGCTCTAGTAAAAGAATATTGTTTTCAGAGATCTTTTACTTCTAGCTTCCTGTCTGTCTGGTGGCCTTCAGGGAAAAAGCAAGTCCATCGATCTAATTTCATTGAGGAGAACATGACATTTTAAAATATAATTTTTGTGTTATTATAAATACACCCAGAGGTCTTGCACTTTGACCAATGTTATAAGTCAATATTATTTGCAAATCCAGATTTTCAGTATCTCTAAGAAAACCAATAGGGTGTATGCACTTTTAAAATATGCTCTTCTAATACTTATTTTAAACATCTACTTTCATAATTTTAAAATGCATAATTGGTTATTTTTTTCATATGCTATATGTAGCAGGACTCTATACCTTATTTTCAAAGTATTTTATTTTAACTCTTTCATTTACAAAGAAGTTTATATGCAATATCTTTTATTTGATTCTTAAACAAAACTAATACTGTTGAGTCTACAAATGTTATTTTCCTCACTTAACATATAAAATATCTGAAACATGGCATAGTTAAAAGACTTTCCCATGGACAAAGAGTTAATGCAAATCGGAGTGATGGTTTGGAATCAGTCTTCTTAATACCAAGTTAACTACTCAAATACCATGTTCCTTCATAAATTGAAAAATAAAATTGATTTTAAAAGTACCTTAAATAGCCCCTTGTTTTAAAAATATGTAAACTGAGTCTAGGAGATATTAGAATAATTGACAAAAACTATATAGATACCAAGTGGCAGAGTCAGTATTTGGAACCCAATCTGACTACCAAATCTATACTCTTTCTGATGTTCTGTAATATGATATTTTGTGTGATCTATTCAATTTTGATCTGAAAATTATACTCAGATAAGCAATAGTTAGAAGGAGCAGGAAAGACTGAGGTAGTGAGGCAGAGATAGTGTCCTTGGAAAAAATCTGGAGATCACAGTCCTCCAACCACTACCACCACCACAACAGCAACAGCAACAGAAACAGGAGCTAATATGGTCAAGTGGAGGTAACAAGCCAGTCAAACTCATTGAAAAATTTAAAACAACTCCCCAAATTGAATTCTGGAACAGCAAAGTCAACCAAAGGTTGCAGTGAGAATTCTTCCAGCTTAACATGACTTTGAAGTTTAGTAGGAGGGATCTGTGGTGCCAGGGAATGAGCTGACCCAGAGACCAAAGAGCAGAAACATCAGTAGCAGATCTCAGAGTTAGTTGCAACAGTGATAGCAGCAGCCTTGAGAGATATCAACCCAGAGATGGCAAGCACATTGGACAACTTGTCCCAAAGTGATTGTAGGGGACTCTTTGTTGCCACTAGGCATAAAACTAGATGCTGTTTGGCAACTCTATTGCCCATATGAAGTTTTGGGTCACAATTCCAGAGCAAAAAAAAAAAAAGAATATTTAGGTCACTCCAAAGGAAGCAGTGACCCTTGTTGCAGTTCCAATGCAGAAATAAATATTAATACTTAGAACTGCAAAGGAACACAGGGCCTTCCTGCATAAAACTATGGCACAAATCAGAACATCAGCGACCATGCCTTTTCTCAGATTATATCACCTGGGAAAAACTGAAAATTTTCAAACTACTAGAACTAGTTCTGAAAACAGCAATACACACGCACACATACACACACACACACACACACACACACACACACACACACACACACACACCCTGAAGCTTGGGTTAGTACCTTTTCACCCTCAGGTGAGCTGAGCCCAAATATAATATAAATTTTAAATTCAATAAACAGCTCAGAAAAATGAGAACACATTTTAAAAAATCAAACATAAAACAGTTTTACAATGAAAACAAAAATAAACAATAATCAAACTGAAGAGAAACCAATTTGAAGAAGAGCTACAAACTCAAAAGAAGTGCAAGCTAGATAAAAGCCTAACAAGTGTTCCCCCCCCCCCAAAATAAAGAATAATATGAGTAGTAGAGGAAAAATGGGGAAAGAAATGAAAGTGATAGCT
Organism: Gymnobelideus leadbeateri; assembly: GCA_011680675.1. NCBI lineage: Eukaryota > Metazoa > Chordata > Mammalia > Diprotodontia > Petauridae > Gymnobelideus > Gymnobelideus leadbeateri. The sequence continues at coordinate 40,712 of WOXC01009260.1, forward strand.
CTACTCCCTTCTGCTGTAGCTGCCATTGGAGCTATGTGCCACAGCCATGCCTATCCAGTACCCCATGGCCGTGGGTCTCAACAAGGGCCACAAGACTTTTCGAAGCTGAGACACTGCAGCTGTCATGGGCGCTTGACCAAACAACACAAAATTTGGTATGCGGATTTGCCCCTTATGAAATGCAGGCCATGGAATTGTTAAAAGTCTCGAAGGATGAGCAAGCCCTTAAGTTCATCAAAAAAAGAGTGGGAACTCACATCGGAGCCAAGAGGAAGGGACAGGAGCTCAGTAATGTCCTAGCTGCCATGAGGAAGGCTGCTGCCAAGAAGGACTAAACTGGACTCTGACAACCTTCCCCACTTACCCAATAAAGATTTGACAAATAGAAAAAAAGAAATGAAAGTGATACAATAATATTATGAAAGAGAATTAACAGCGTGATAAAAAGAACAAACATAGTGAAGAAAATAAAACATTAAAGAAAAAAATCAGCCACATATTTGAAAAAAAAGGCAGAGAAATTTACTGAATAATAATTTTTAAAAATCCTTAAAAAGTAGAATTGGCCAGATGGAAGGACAGGTTAAAAGTTCATTGAAGAAAGTTCCTTAAAATTTGAATTGAGCAAGTGGAAGCCAATAACTCTATGAGACACTAAGACACAATGAAGAAAAATCAAAAGAAATGGAAAAAAAATGCAAAATACTTCATCAGAAAAAACAATTGATATTGAAAATTTGTTAAGCAATGATTAATACCCATATTGGAAAATGATACAGAAAACTTCTAAGGACTTTATCATTATTGGAAGTTAAAAGGCTATATAGATAGAGGGAATCAGTGTGTTTGGTATGATAGGATGATGTCAACAACAACAACAAAAAAAAGAGGTGAGAGAGATACACCCTGAGAATGGGGAAGCGAGAGGAAGAGTGGTGAAATATAATTTCATATAAAAGAAGCACACAAAGAAGAGCTTTTGTTTTCTTTTTTCACTTTTATAAGAATTTAAGTTCCAAATATTTTTCATTCCTCCTCTCCCTCCTCTCCAAGACGGCATACAACCCGATATAGGCTGTACATGTACAATCATATTAAACATATATCCACATTAGTCGTATTGTGGAAGAAGAATCAGAACAAAAGGGGAAAATCACGAGAAAGAAAAAAGAGAGAGAGAAAATGATGTGCTTCATTTGCATTTAGACTCCATAGTCCTTTCTTTGGTTGTGGCAAAGAAGAGCTTTTAAAGTAGATGATTGGTAGGCAAGCTGGAACCTCACTGTTAGCAGAACTGGTTCAAAGAAGGAAAATTCCCCACTTTTTATGTGTCTCTCTGTGTGTTTACACAGACACAGACATACACACACACAAACATACACTCATACACACACACTCACACACAGACTCAGCTGGGTATAGAAATCTATCTAACCCATTAGGAAAGCAGAAGAGGAGAGGATAAGAGAAAGGAGAGAGATGATACAGCAGGGGGTAGATTCAGAGAGAGTGTAGTAAAAAGCACAACAGATTTGAGGTAGGACAGGGTAAAAAGAAAGACAGAAAGATAAATATAAGAAAGTAGAATAGAGGGAAATGTACAGTAATCAAGGACAGGGTAAAAAGAAAGAGAGAAAGATAAATATAAGAAAGTAGAATAGAGGGAAATGCACAGAAATTAAAACCATGAATGATAATGGAACAAATTTCCTCATAAAATAGAAGCAGATAGTAGAAGGGATAATAAACTACAATCCAACAACAAGTTATTTACAAAAGATATAATTGAAACGGAAAGACACACACACATAGAGTTAAAATGAAGGGCTGGAGCAGAATCTATTATGTATCAGTTGAAGTCAAAATAATGTAGGGATAATAATCATGATCTCACACAAAGCAAAACAAACTACAAAACTAATTAAGAAATAATCAGGGAACTACATTTTTATACACGGTACCCTAAACAATAAAGCAATATAAACAATTTATTGTAATTTTCTCTAAGGATCTTATTTATCAAAAATAAAGGGGACTTAGTCATTTTGTAAGTCATTCCCTAATGATAAATGGTCAAAAAGGAAGAACAGACAGTTTTCAGAAGAAATCAAAGCTATCTACCTTCAAAATGGAAAATGCTCTAAATTGAAATTAATTAAATTAATGAAAATGTAAACAACTCTGAAATGCTACGCCATACCTATCAGATTGGCTACCATGACAGAAAATGAAATGGTGGCAAATATGTGTGAAAAATGGACACTAATGCACTGTTGGTGGAGGTTTGAACTAGTCCAACTTTCTTTAGAACAATTTGGAACTATGTGTATATAAGTCTAAAAACTGTGTATACATTTTGACCTGACAATACCACTACTGCATGTTTTCCAAAAAGATAAAACAGTAGGAGTGGGAAGGAACATCACATACAAAAATATTTGAAGAGGCCCTTTAGGTGGTGTCAAAAAATTAGAAAGTTAGGGAATACCCCATCAAATGAGGAATGGATGAACAAAGTATGATTATATAATTTAGATGTAATACTACCACGCTATAAGAAAGGAACAAGCAGGTTGCTTTCAGAAAATCTGTCAAGACTTATCAGAACTGATAAAAAAATGAAGTGAGCAAAACCAGGAAAACATTGTACACAGTGAGAGCAATACGTAATGATGATTAAATGTGAAAGAATTAGCTACTCGGATCAAGGCAATGAATCAAGAAAATTCCAAAGGAGCCATGATGAAAAATGCTATCCATGCCGAGTGAAGATTAAAGTATACTTGATTTATTTTCTTTATTTTTTCTGGTGTGTCATGTGTTTCCTTTTATAACACGTTTAATATGAAATGTGTTTCAAACAGCTACACTTACATATTTGATGTCAAATTGTTTTCTCAAGGGATAGAGGAGGGCTTGGAGTGAGGGATAAAATTTGAATTTGTAGTTTAAAATAATTTACATGTAATTGGGTGATATTTAACAACACAAATACAATATATTAAAAAACACATATTTCTAGATCCCAAAGCATAATCAGACTCTTTTTTTTGCCTTTTGGAGGGCAATTGGGGTTAAGTAACTTGCCCAAGGTGACATGGCTAGGTTTTTATTTGTGTGTGCATTAAGTGTCTGAGGCCAGATCCGAACTCAGGTCCTTCTGACTCCAGGGCCAACACTCTACTCACTGCGCCACCTAGCCGCCCCATAATCAGACTTTTAAATGGAATAAGTTGTTTCTCTAGCATTTGAAAAAGAAACATATTAAGTGGAACATGAGTGCCTATTATGTAGATGGCAAAAGTTCCGTTGGCTGTCTGTGGATATTCTAAGCACCTGCAGGTATGGTGAATCACTTCCATTTGTTGTTAAATGTATTGGTCTTGTTAAATTCATGGGCACTGTGATTTTTCATATAGGAGACCTGAAAATAGTCAATGTATAAGCAACTCTGAAAACAGAGGCATCATTTGCTGTGTTTTAGAGCTGCCTTATAATCTGTAATAGACTTTTTAATAATATGAAATGAAATGGATGTATAAATCTTGGGAATGGCATCTGAAAAGGGCCAAGAGAGGCTGGTGAGAAACAAATGGCATCTAATGCATTTTTTACGTTGGTGCTGGCACTGATTTACCGTGTTGTCTGAGATGCTAAATATACATCATAAATCCCTCCACCAGGAGCCTTATTATGTTCATTCATCTCTTTTCCACAAACCAACGCTTTCTCTTTCTGTGAGTCTCATTCTGTGAAAAGAAACTCATTATATAAATAAAATAAAATAAAATGCCAGCTAAAAGCAGTGATATAACATTATCACATTGAGGATTTTCTTTAAAAGATGTATTGGGAAATATACCCAACTGGAAATTAATGTTTTTTGGAGGTTTCCCTTTTAATAAGGAGTAAAATCCAAGAAAAATAATATGATATTACTTATTTAAATGTCAGTCAGATTCACCTATTTTGACATGTTGAACCTGACGTGGTGAAGGATACTGAGAGGAGAGAAGTGATACATGTTCCTTTTGTCTCCTTGTTCATTTTAAATTTCGCCATTTAACCTTTCTTGGAAATATCCTGGATGAACGATTAGGCTTTTGCTTTCAATATTTCATCAGATTATTATTCTATATTCAACTGATCTCTAATCTCTACTGTGAGTTTTTCTCTGTACCTAATAGGGAGGGCTGTAGGGAAGTTGTTTGAATTCAATTAGTATCATCAGTCAGAAAAAATAATTTAAAGTAAGGGAAATAATTAAAGTCAAGTTTCTTATCCCTTTACAATATACAAAATCAACATATTTTGTTCTTGGATAAGCCATCACTTCTCTCTTTTCTCCTACTGCTAAAACTCTTGTAAATAGACAGGAATATTTAATCAGAACATTTTATATAAATGTATACTAAATCCAAATATCTAAAACATGGATTTTAATATACTTTATGTCATAGACACTTTGTGCTTTAGAGATTCCTATGGACCTGTTCTTAGACTAATATTTTAATGCATAAAATAAAATGTAAGGATGTAAAGTGAACCAATTATATTGAAAGAAGATATAAAGATAATTTTAAAATTTCATGACCTCAAGTTAAGGCCTCTGAATCAACAATGCAATTATACACCATGGTGCTAAGAGAATAAAGAAGAAAAATACTCTTCCCACCTCCTTACACAAAAGGGATAAACCTAAAAATCATATAGAGACATATATTTTCAGATGCAGTCAATGCAGTAATTTGTTCTGATAGACTTTGCAGCTGTGCATTAAAGGGTGGTACTTAAGAGATAGATAGAGATAGATTTCCAGTGAGAGATTAGGATTAGATATTATATTTGGATACTGAAGAGCCCTTTGAAAATTTAGGTCCAGACAACTTAAGTACCTTGTTTAAAGTGATATAGAAAATGAAAGGGTATCTACTTGAGTTTGTCTATCCTTTGACATAAAAAATCAAGTGCCACAAAGGATATCTTTGTTAATGCTCTTTTTGACATTGCAACCAACATATATATTTTTAATAAAGATGTTTTTACCTAAGTCCTCAAATATCATAACACAGCCCTATGCAATAGCTTTCGGAAGCCTGTTTTCAAAACTGATGAGAAATTTTGCTCTGAGTATAAAGACATTTTTGTACTTAGATTATGTCTTGATTTATTAAATGCTGGACTCTTTCCCAAAGTTTATTTCCCCTTTGATTCCTTGAACAACTTACTTAAAAACAAACTTTTTTTTTTTTAAAGCAATTGGGGTTAAGTAACTTGCTCAAGGTTACACGGCTAGTCATTTGATTTATGCGTGGGTGCTCATTTTCTGAGGCCGGATCTGATCTCGGGTCATCCAAACTCTGAGGCCGGCACTCTTACTCACTGCACCACCTAGCCGCCCCTTTAGGGCAATTGGGGTTAAGTAACTTGCCCAAGGTTACACGGCTAGGTTTTTGTTTGTGCGGATTAAGTGTCGGAGGCCGGCTCCGAACTCAGGTCCTTCTGATTCCAGGGCCGGCGCTCTATTCACTGCGCCACCTAGCCGCCCCAAAAATTCAAACTTTTAAGAAAACTTAGTTGTCCTCAAACTTGTGTGTTTGTCCTTTATTCAAATTCTGAAACTGGTACACTTTTAATCTTCAAAGGAAAAATTTTATTACAGAACAAACTTCATCTAGTTTTATCAGCTTAATTTTTTTAATGTGAAAATGTCTTGCTACTTGAATAATAGCTTTGACCAAATGAACATGCAATGAACCATTCCTTACAAGCACAATAACAATAAACAGTATGCTTTAGTTGAAGAGAAGATCATGATGAAATCAATACAACCTTGGTGAAGGCCTGCAATTAAGTAAAAAAGATATTTACCTCTGGGTAAGTCGCTTAGCTTTAGGCACAGCTGAAATGACAGAACAACATCATTTCAAACATGATCATGGGTGAGAACTGTGAATTGACTTCATTGAATTCATTTTGAAGTTTTAATGATCTTTCTTGTTGCATAAGTAAAGAAATGATTGAAATGGAAATTTATTCTTTCTTTTACCTTACCCCAACTATACTTTGATTTACTTGCTTTTTATTTTGTCTTTTACAATTATTTATAATTAATTTTAATTGTGATGACTAATGAAAATGATTACTTTATAATAATTTAGCATAAAGAAATTAATACACTTTATATTGTGGGTAACACTTTCTTATCAAAGAAATAAAATAGAGCTAGTAATCAATAAAAATCATGTGGCTATCAATCTAAACAAAAATAATTTCTCTTTCTCTTATACATGGTTTGGGTTGCGTGACTATTAGGTAGAAAGAAAAGACATTATCTAGTAGAACCATAAGTACAATAAAGTTGGGATTTAAAAAGAGCAATCCTTGGGGGCTGAGCCAAGATGGCAGAGTAGAAACAGCAATTCCACTGCATTCCAGTACATACCACTTCAAAATCATGTAAAATGGGACTCTAAACAACCTCTGTAGCTCTAGAACACACAAAACAACACAGAGAAGCTAACCTCCTGATGAGGACAGACTGGCAGCCCATCAGGGAGCAGTTAGCAAAGCCTCTGGGAGCCGAGCCCAGGCCCTCTTTAGTCAGAGGTTTTAGCCCCAGGGCAACCAGACCAGCAACCAGCTGGAGGGACCCCAGAACACCAGCTGTTGTGTTTTTTCAAGAATTACCTACACATAGATGCCTAGGACAAAGTGAGAGGTTAGTGTCCTATGGACTTTGGGACCAGGATTTGGGAACTTATTAGCTTCTTCCCATGGGGGAGAGAAGCTGCTGAGGAGCTTTAGCACAGCTGCCATTTTGAAGCTTCTGTTGCAGTTTCAACTCCTGGCTTGCAGACTGTAGGGGGTTCTGGCAATCAGCCTGGGGGGTAAGCCCTCTTGCTTTAACAATCATAGATCTGGTTTTCAGTCTGGGGTGGAGGTCTTGGGCTGTGTGTCCAGTTTGCCAGAGTGTGTGGGGGCTTCAGAGAGGGCACACAACTAACACCTACGGAAGTTGAGAATACCCCAACATTTGGGACAGAATCTCCCCTGTCTGGTGGCAGAGTCCTTCTGTGGCAACAAGCCCAAAAGTCAAATAATTAAGTGGCAACATGCCTAGGAAAAGGAAACAAAATAAACAGAAAAATTCAACATTAGATCCTATTTTGGGGGCACAGAAGATCAAAGTATGGAACAGGAGAAGGACTGGGAGTTCAGAACTGCACCAAAAGCCCCAAATTAAAATACAGGTGGGTTAAAGGGCATAGAGGACCTTAATAAGGATTTTAAAAAACAAATAAGAGAAGTGGAAGAGAAAGTGGGAAGAGAGAAGGATGCAGGAAAAAGTATGAAATGAGAGTCAACAGGCTGACTGAGGAAAATAATACCTTAAAAATTAGACTAACTCAAGTGGCAAAAAAGGCTCAAAAAGGCAATGAGGAGAAGAATGCCTGAAAAAGCCAAATTTGCCAGATGGAAAAAGAAACTCAAAAGCTCACTGAGGAGATTCATTCCTTCAGAGTTAGACTGGAGCAAATGGAACTAGTGACTTTATGAGAAATCAAGATACTGTTAAACAAATACAAGCATTTGAAAGAATAGAAGAAAATGTAAAATATCTCATTGGGAGAAGACTGACCTGGAAAATAGATACAGGAGAGATAATTTAAAAATCATTGATTTACCTGAAAGCCATGATCTAAGAAAGAACCTAGAAATCATCCTTCAAGAAATTCTCAAGGAAAATTGCCCTGATGTTTTAGACCCAGAGTGCAAAATAGAGGTTGAAATATTCAAGAAATCACCTCCCGCAAAAGATCCCCAAAAGAAAACTCCAAGGAATATTATAGCCAGGTTCCAGAATTCCCAGATCAAGGAAAAAATACTACAAGGAGTCAGGAACAAAAAATTTCAATATTATGGAAACACAATCAGAATAGCACAGGACCTGGCACCTTCTATATTGAGGGAAGGAAGGGCATGGAATTTGATATTCTGGAGAGCAAAGAAGCTGGGATTAAAACCCAGAAAAACCTAATTGGTAAAACTGAGTATCTTGTTTCAGGGGAAATATGGTCATTCAGTGGAATAGAGGACTTTCAAGCATTCTTGAGGAAAAAAAACAGAGTTGAGTAGAAAATTTGACATTCAAACATAAGAAGCAAGAGATGCTTGAGAAGGTAAACAGGGAAAAGAAATCACTATGAACTTATCAAAGTTGAACTATTTACATTCCTACATGGAAAAACAATGACTGTAACTGACAGAACCATTTTCTGAAATGAAAATAGTTGAAGAAGGTTATATAGGAATATGAATACATATGTGAATGTGTGTATATATGTCTACAGGTATACATGGATAGAGGGCACAGATTGAATTTGGTGGGAAGGGATAATACTTAAGGGGTGAAGTTAAGAGGTGAGAGAGGTATGTGGTGAGAGGAGATGGGGAGAGACTGGGGGGGGTAAACTATCTCATGTAGAAGAGGCAAGGGGAAGTTGTTGCAAGGGAGGGGAAAAACAGGAAGGCAAAAAGGCAAAAAACCATATTCTCATTCAATTTGGCTCAGGGAGAGAATGACATATATACTAAAGGGAATATCTCACCCTGCATGAGAGTAGGGGGGAAGGGGCTGAGAGGGGGGATGATGGAGGGAGGGGAGGGCATGCTTGGCTTAGGGGACGTTGGAGGCACCCATTTTTGCAGAGGTAGAGGATCAAAGTAGGGAGTGGATGAGGTGAGGGGTGGGATGGATGTGAGGGAAATATAGCCTGTCTTAAAATATATCTACTATGGTAATGTTTTGCATAGCTATACAGGTACAACATATACTGAATTGCTTATCTTGCCAGCTGGAGTGGGTGACAAGGGAGGAAGGGAAAGGATCTGGAATTTGATGTTTTAAAATTAAATCATTCAAATATGTATGAATACTATTATTAATACTATTTTGCATGTAAATGGTAGATAATATGTTCAGGCATTGGGTCACAGAGAGTCACCGTGCCATAATGGAAAAGTCGAATGGGGTATGGGAGAAGATATGGGAAAGAGCAGATTGAATGAGGGGATATGCTGTGGGATTGCTATTCTGGGGTGGTGTATAGGGGAAAAATTGGGGGAAAATTGTAACTCAAAATCTGTCAGAAATGAATGATGTAAACCAGAAGTTAATAAAGCATTTAGAAAAAAAAATAACATAAAATGCATTAATAAGACTAAAAATAAATACATAGATAGATAAACAAAACAAACAAACAAATAAATAGAGCAATACTTTCTCCCTAATGATACTATGGTTGACTTTCACCAGAGTTCCTTAAATGGATTTAATAATTCTATCTGATACTAAAGTATCCACTCTAATATTACAATAGATCTGTGATCCATCCATCTTGCAGTTATTCAGATCACTACCTAGCCATATCTAAATATTAGGTATTATTCTTGTCCATCCCTTTCTGTAAGTTCACTTTAGAGATTCAATCAAAATGTAATAGGTACCTTTTGTGAGTTCCCTTGACACAGTGAGGATATGAGCAGAACATATGAGATATCAGTTACTGCTTCCTCTCAACATTTACCAAAATCATCTTTTTTTTTCTAATAGCTCATGTCGTCACTCACATCCTTTACACTGCACTCATATGTAATTATTTCTTTATAATGTATGCCTGTTAATGCCTACAATATGTATCTCCATCACCTTTTAAGTGATCCTTAACTTTAATTCTACAGAGAGTACAATGTCTCATGATAAAAACAACTTTAAAATGCTTGTATTAGAAAATGGAACTTTATTAAAGCTAGCAAAAGAAAAATAACCTCTGCTCATAAAAAATAGTCTGTTTGATGCATGAATCAAATTATGTCTATGAGGAATAGTTTACCTGTACAATTCCCCAATATCTTTATCCAATATCTCTTCAGATTTAAACATGATTCTGCATTCTTGTTGGTTCAGCCAGGGGATGATAAACTCAACAGTGCTAACCCAAATGGAAACAAATGAATTCAAAACAAATAAATACATAGATAAATGGATGAATGAGCAAAGGAACAAAGTTTATTGTGTACTCCAAATGAGAGATCATTCTTGTATGTTCCACTATATAGTACTTTGTTATTTCTAGGTTTCATATTGTAGGAAAGACTTTGACAAACTAGAATTCAGAAAAGAGGAGTGTCTCATTCCTTTGAGGAAAGATTAAAGGAATTGGGATGTTTAAACTGTGGGAAAATATTTTATGTGAGGGTAGGGAATGATAAGTACCTGTTCTTTTAAGTCTTTAAGTGTTTTTAAAGGTGGTTATTTGAAGAGGAATTAGAGATGTTTGTTCTGGATTCTCATTGGCCAGCTTAGGAGGAATGGCCAAAGGTTTAAGAGGGAGAGCAATTGAAAATGGTTAGAAAAAACAAAATGATCCTAACATAAAAGTTACCTGGGGTAGTTATGTGTATAGAATACCAGCTCTTAAGCCAGGAGGTCCTAAGTTCAAATTTGACCTCAAACACGAGATTTTTGACCTAGGGCAAGACACATCCCTAATAGCCTTCAGAAAAGAAAAACAACAAAAAATAAAACTGTTGATTCAATCTGCAGTCTTAGAAATACTAGATTCCCCTCATCCAAGAATCACAAGCAAGGGTTACCTGATTATTTACTACGCATGCTACTGAAAAGATAGTTGCTCAGGTACATTTTGATCAGGTCACTTTTGAGATTCCTTCCAACTCTGACATTCCACAAGTTTAAAATCTGAAGGCAGATTTTGCTAATTTTGGAAATTGTGATCATCCAAATGTGGGTCACCAGGTGATGGACCTTACTTAAGTTACAGCAAACTTGTGATATTAACTAATAACAGTAATGTTAATGTAGTGGACATGGCAAAGGAATCCTTGTTTTTTTAAAGAATTAAAGTATCGGATGGCGGAAAGGAAGCAGTAACCTCGCTGACCTCCTCTGTCACTAAGTCCAAAAGGGTAAATCTGAGCAGATTCCGGAGTGAAGAAGCCCAGTGGAAGACAGAGTGTGGCAGAATCCAGCCCAGGAGGTTGCCCAGAGTGTCTGCACAGGTCGAGTGCAGAGCACCTGGGGTCTGCACAGCTCAGACCTAAGAGCAGGCAAGCAGACTACACCAGAGAGAGAAAAAGCCCCAGCCTGCAGACTTACCAAGGACGAATCGCAGTCATCTCGCAGAGGGAATGGATCATTGGAGCCAGGTAGGAGAGTCGGGCCCCCAGTGGAGAGAGTGGCTTCTCAGGCTGCATTCAGCCCCCAGCCTGGAAATTTAGAAACTGCCTGCCTGTATGATACAGGGGCTGGAATGGCAAAGTAAATTCTAGCTGCTCGGATCCTCCCATCCCTCCTTCATGAAGCAGAAAACCCAAAGATAAGTCTCCCACCCAGATTGAAATCCCAAGTTAATGGAAATAGCCTCAGGCTTGAGAATCTCCAAGAAAGGGTGTAACTGAGACAGCCAGGAATCTGAAGAGAAGAGAGGGAGGGGACCCAACTAGCCCCACCTCACCTCACCAACAAAAGCCTACTTATAGCCCAGGGGTATAGAGGCAGAAATCTGAAGTGGTCAGACTCAACCCCACCTACACATCTACATTCCTCACTGACTTCCCTGACTTAGCCATAAACTAGCCACCCAGAGGTATTCAAAGTCAAGGATCAGGCCCCAAACTCATAGCCTGAGACACTAAGAAACAGGAAGTCACAATGGGAAGGAAGGAAGCTGAAAAGGAGAAGGGGAAGGCAAGAAAGTCTATTCGAGCATACTATGCAGGGCAAGAACAACAAAACACACAGGACAATATAGACTCTCTGCCCACACCAGAGACCACAGAAGGAAACATGATCTGGTCTCAAGCCCAAATAGCATTCCTGGAGGAGCTTAAGAAAAATTTTAAAGACCAAATCAGGGAGGCAATGACCAACTTGGAAAAAGAAAATACCTCCCTAAAAAAGGAACTTCAAAAACTTACTGAAGACCATAATTCACTAAAAATTAGATACAACCAAACTGAAACTCAGAACTCTATGATGCAGCAGGAGTCAATCGAAAAAAACAAGATGATCGAAAAATTGCAAGAAAATGTAAAATATCTCACTGGAAAAATAACTGACCTAGAGAACAGATCCAGGAGAGACAACCTAAGAATTATTGGTCTACCAGAAAGCCATGATGAGAAAAGCAGTCTAGACAACATCCTCCAAGAGATTGTCAAAGAAAACTGTCCTGAGGTCCTGGAATCAGAAGATAAAATAGCTATTGATAGAATTCACCAGACTCCTCCTGAAAGAGATCCCAAACTGAAAACTCCAAGAAATATAGTAGCCAAATTCCAGAATTATAAGATTAAAGAAAAAATTCTACAAGCAGCCAAAAAGAAACAATTCAAATATCGAGGAACTACAGTTAGGATCACACAGGACCTAGCAGCTTCTACATTAAAAGAGCGGAGGGACTGGAATTTGATATTTCATAGGGCAAGAGAGCTAGGACTACAACCAAGGATTAACTACCCAGCAAAACTGAGCATAATCTTTCAGGCAAGGAGATGGACGTTTAATGAAGTAAGGGACTTCCAGACTTTCCTAATGAAAAAGCCAGAGCTCAATGGAAAATTTGATCTCCAATTACAAGACTCCAGAAGGACATAAAAAGGTAAACAAGGGTAACATAGACTCACACATGCAGAAGTGCACACACCCACACCCACAAACACAAGCTCATTACCTGGGATGCAACAAGAGCAAAATGTTCACATCCCTATATGTGGAGCTGATAACTGTCAATATTTGAAATCTCTATGATTATCATGACCTGCAAAAGGGTTATACTTAGAGGGTGTGGGTATGAATGCACTAACATGGAGTCTAAAAAAAAAAAAAGACTATTACGGGGATCAATGGTACTGTAATGGGAAAAAGGAAAGGATGAGCTAGGAAAAGATAAAATATGCCATCTGAAGAGGCATCAAAACACACTATAGAAGAAGGGAAAGTAAGAGGGAGAGGAACATCATTTAAACACTATTCTCACTGGTTCTGGTTCAAAGAAGGATCAAATTAATCAGTGAAGTTTAAGAATCTAACGTGAATAGACACATAAATTCATTAAATAGAGGAATTGGAGGGAGGGAGAGGAGCATTGTTTGAAATTTACTCTCATTGGTTTGGAATCAAACGGGGAGTAATTTACTCTGATAAGTATAAAAATTTATTGTGTCCTATAGATAGTGGGAGGGTAAGGGGGGGGTGAAAAGGAGGAGACTAAAGGGAGGGATTATAAGGGAGGGAAATAGTAGTAAGGGGAGAGGGTAGGTTAAGAAGGGGGGTCACTGGGTGGGAACACTGAGGGAGGGGGCAGTCAAAAGGGAAAACTTCAAGGAGGGGAAGGGAGAAGGAAGAAACAAAAACATAAACAGGGGAGGGAATAGGATGGAAGGGAAGAGACAGATAGTCATCATTACTGTGAATGTGAATGGGATGAACTCTCCCATAAAACAGAGGCGGATAGCAGAATGGATTAAAAACCATAATCCTACAATATGCTGTCTTCAAGAAACACATTTGAAACAAAGGGATACCCACAGGGTAAAGGTAAAAGGTTGGAGTAAAATTTATTATGCCTCAGCTAAAGTAAAAAAAGCAGGGGTAGCAATACTTATCTCAGATAAAGCAAAAGCAAAAATAGATCTAATTAAAAGAGATAAGGAAGGAAACTATATCCTACTAAAAGGCACCATTGAGAATGAAGCAATATCACTACTTAATATATATGCACCAAGTGGTATAGCATCCAAATTCCTAGAGGAGAAGTTAAAGGAATTAGAGGAAGAAATAGATAGCAAAACTATACTAGTGGGGGACCTTAATCTCCCCCTCTCTGAACTCGATAAATCTAACCTCAAAATAAACAAGAAAGAAGTTAAGGAGGTGAATAGAATCTTAGAGAGACTAGATATGATGGATCTCTGGAGAAAACTGAATGGGGATAAAAAGGAATTTACTTTCTTCTCAGCAGTGCATGGTACATACTCAAAAATAGACCATGTACTAGGGCATAAAAACCTCACAATCCAGTGCAGAAAGGCAGAAATAGTAAGCGCATCATTCTCAGATCATGATGCAATAAAAATTATATGCAATAAAGGGCCATGGAAAGATAGACTAAAAACTAATTGGAAACTAAACAATTTAATCCTAAAATATTGGTGGGTCAAAGAAGAAATTATAGAAACAATCAATAATTTCATTCAAGAGAATGATAATAATGAAACAACATACCAAAATTTGTGGGATGCACTAAAGGCAGTTCTCAGGGGAAGTTTTATATCCCTGAGTGCATACTTAATTAAAGCAGAGAGAAGGGAGGTCAGTGAATTGGACATGCAATTGAAAAAGCTAGAAAAAGAACAAATTGAAAATCCCCAATTTAGTACTAAATTAGAAATACTGAAAACCAAAGGTGAGATTAATAAAATTGAAATTAAGAAAACCATTGAATTAATAAATAAAACCAAGAGCTGGTTTTATGAAAAAATCAACAAAATTGATAGACCCTTAGTCAATATGATAAAAAAAAAGAAAGAAGAAAACCAAATTATGATTATCAAAAATAAAAAGGGTGAATCTACCTCCAATGAAGAGGAAATCAAAAAAATAATGAGGAATTATTTTTCCCAATTGTATGCACATAAATATGACAATCTTAGTGAAATGGATGAATATTTACAAAATCACAAATTGCCCAGATTAACTGAAGAGGAAGTGAATTACCTAAATAACCCCATCTCAGAAAAAGAAATCAAACAAGCCATCAATGAACTCCCTAGGAAAAAATCTCCAGGGCCAGATGGGTTCACTAGTGAATTCTATCAAACATTTAAAGAACAATTGATTCCAATACTCTACAAAGTATTTGGGAAGATTAGTGAAGAAGGAGTCCTACCAAACTCTTTCTATGACACAAATATGGTACTGATTCCTAAATCAGGAAGAGATAAAACAGAGAAAGAAAATTATAGACCAATCTCCCTCATGAATTTAGACGCAAAAATTCTAAATAAAATATTAGCCAAAAGACTCCAACAACTTATCACAAAAATAATACACCCTGATCAGGTAGGATTCATTCCAGGAATGCAAGGATGGTTTAATATTAGGAAAACCATCAATATAATTGAGCATATCAACAACAAAACTAGCAAAAACCACATGATCATCTCAATAGATGCAGAAAAGGCTTTTGACAAAGTACAACATCCATTCCTATTAAAAACACTAGAAAGTATAGGAATAAATGGAGCCTTCCTTAAAATAGTTGCTAGCATCTATCTAAAACCATCAGCAAGTATTATATGCAATGGGGATAAACTAGAAGCCTTTCCAATAAGATCAGGAGTGAAACAAGGGTGTCCACTATCACCCCTCTTATTCAATCTGGTACTTGAAACGTTAGCAGTAGCAATTAGAGAAGAAAAAGAAATCAAAGGAATCAAATTAGGCAAAGAAGTGACCAAGCTCTCACTCTTTGCAGATGATATGATGATATACTTAGAGAATCCTAGAGAATCAAGTCAAAAATTACTTGAGACAATAAATAAATTTGGCAAAGTTGCAGGATATAAAATAAACCCACATAAATCCTCAGCATTCCTGTACATCTCTAATAAAACTCAACAGCAAGAGATAGAAAGAGAAATCCCATTTAAAGTCACTGTAGACATTATAAAATATTTGGGAATCTACTTGCCAAAACAAACCCAGAATCTATATGATCAAAACTACAAAACACTTCTCACACAAATAAAAAACAGATCTAAATAGTTGGAAAAATATCAATTGCTCGTGGCTGGGTTAAGCTAATATAATAAAAATGACAATTTTACCCAAACTAAATTATATTTTTAGTGCCATTCCAATCAATTTACCAAAAAACTACTTTGTAGAGTTAGACAAAATAATAACAAAATTTATTTGGAAAAACAAATGGTCTAGAATATCAAGGGAATTAATGAAAAGAAATGCTAGGGAAGGTGGACTAGCTATGCCAGATCTTAATCTGTATTATACAGCAGCAGTCATCAAAACTGCTTGGTACTGGCAGAGGTGTAGAGTAGTGGATCAATGGAATAGATTAGGTGCAGGAGACCCAGCAGTTAATGAATATAGTAATCTATTGTTCGATAAACCCAAAGACCCCAGTTTTTGGGATAAGAATGCACTATTTGACAAAAACTGCTGGGAAAACTGGAATACAGTATGGCAGAAACTGGGCATAGATCACTACCTAACACCATATACCAAAATCAAGTCTAAATGGGTGCATGATCTAGGTGTAAAGGATGATACTGTAAGCAATTTGGGAAAGCAAGGAATAGTTTACCTGACAGATCTGTGGAGAGGGGAAGATTTTAGGACCAAACAAGAATTAGAGAGCATTATAAAATGCAAAATGGATAATTTTGATTACATTAAATTGAAAAGCTTCTGCACAAACAAAGCCAATGTAACCAAGATCAAGAGGGAGGTGGGAAATTGGGAAAGAATTTTTACAACCTGTGTCTCTGATAAAGGACTCATTTCTAAAATTTATAGAGAATTGAGCCAAATCTATATGAATACAAGTCATTCCCCAATTGAGAAATGGTCAAAGGATATGAATAAGAAGTTTTCAGAGAAAGAAATTAAAGATATCTATAAGCATATGAAGAAATGCTCTAAATCACTATTAATTAGAGAAATGCAAATCAAAACAACTCTGAGATACCACATCTCTCCAGTCAGATTGGCTAAGATGACAAAACAAGAAAGTGACAAATGCTGGAGAGGATGTGGACAAATTGGAACACTAATACATTGCTGGTGGAGTTGTGAACTTATCCAACCATTCTGGAGAGCAATCTGGAATTATTCCCAAAGGATTATAAATAATTTCATACCCTTTGACCCAGCCATACCACTTCTAGGGTTATATCCCAAAGAGATCATAGCAGTGGGAGGAAGACCCATATGTACAAAAATATTTTTAGCAGCCCTTTTTGTGGTTGCAAAGAATTGGAAACTAAAGGGGTGCCCATCAATTGGGGAATGGCTAAACAAGTTGTGGTATATGAATGTAATGGAATTTTATTGTGCTATAAGAAACGAGGAGGTGACGGATTTCATAATTACCTGGAGAGACTTATACAAACTGATGCTGAGCGAGAAGAGTAGAATCAGAAGAAATTTGTATACAATCACAGACATACCATATCTGTGACGACCAACTATGACAGACTGGACTCTTTTCAGCAATGCAGTGATATAAGTTAATCCCGAATGACTCAAGAAAGTGAGAAATGTGCCATCCAGACATATAACTAGAAAGAACTGAGTCTGAATCCTGATGGAAGCAAACTAAATGATCTTGTTCTACTCATTGTTTGGTTTTACTTCTTCCTTACCATCTTTCATCCCACCTAGTACAATATGCCTTTGTAATTGGAATAATGTTTAATATGATTGCATTTGCAGACCCTATACTGTACTATATGATGTCATGAGGGGAGGGGGGAGGGAAGTAAAGGAAATTTGAAAATCAAGGAACTATGGAATTGAATCTTGTTAACTGAAACCAAACTAATAAATTAATTAAAAAAAAGAATTAAAGTATCATTTTAACAACTATGTAAATACTATGAAAAATAAATAATAATAATATTGTCATTATCATTAGAACTATGATGTAGCTTGATGGTGCTCAATTAATATTTCTCATCAGTTAGTTTTTTACTGTTTTATAAGCACTTTATATGCATTTTCTTATTTGATCCTCCCATTAACCTTGTAAATAGGTGCTGCATATATTGTCATCATTTGACAAAAGAAGAATAGAAGTTTAAAGTGACTGAGCGATTTACCTTAAGGCATCGAGGTAGTTAGTGTCAGAGGCATGATTTGAACCAAGTTTCCTTACCTCCAAGTCTAACAGTGTCTTCTACAGCAGTCTGAAGGTGGTGGTAATACACAACCAAATAGACACACACATGTGTGTATATATTGTGTGAATGCTTACGTATGTGTGTATACATATGTATACATAGCACCTTACTATGTGCTTAAAGTGCAAGGTGACACCAACCAAATAACCAAAGTCTTGAAATTATTACAAATGCAATTTAGAACCTACAAAAATAGTAGAATGTGTTCTGAAACTTAGTGTTCCTCCAAAGTATAACATACACATGTGTATCTATGTATACATACGTGTATGTATATATACATACATATCTACAAGTATACATATATACATACATACACACACACACACACACACACACACACATATATATATATATATAACTGATACAAAACAAATTGATG
This sequence comes from Gymnobelideus leadbeateri, assembly GCA_011680675.1. NCBI lineage: Eukaryota > Metazoa > Chordata > Mammalia > Diprotodontia > Petauridae > Gymnobelideus > Gymnobelideus leadbeateri. The sequence continues at coordinate 59,103 of WOXC01009260.1, forward strand.
TTTCAACATTCTCAAAATGATGGACAATTGACCATTTTAATCTTCCATAGGAAAATAATAGCACCAACAAAGATTTACTTTACTTCTGCATCCTTAATTTATTATTTATGCCAAGACAGATATTCTCAGAAAAAATCTATTCTTATAAATGCTGGAATGTATAAATATCATAAGCACTGTTGTTCCTAGATATGACAGGATGAAAATGGGAAAAAATAAAGAAAGAAAGAATCAAAAACCAGAAATGCATACCTGGAGTTGGAGAAGTGATATTTTGAATTATTTGTATTCCTTTATTACAATATTGAAAATGTGGCAGGGAATGTCTGGCCAAACAACTTAGACAACCTATGTCATTGGCTTTTATATTCTGGATTCCAAATATTACAACATGAAATTTGTGCTTTAGCCAATGTTCAGTATTTTTAATTCAGACTAGGCATGAAGGATCTAATTCAGGAGATTAAACAGAACCAAAAGCAAGCCACACTTCATGGATCAATTCTTGAATGGAATAGAGATTAGGGAGGATGCCAGGAATGAAATGGAGTGTTGGGCTTTCACAGAGCTTGGCAGCAGGTAGAATATGTGAGTCCAGGAAAAGTGAACAGCTCTTGGAATAACCACTGTGAAGAATCAATTTGTTGGTTATCTCAACACTTAAGATGGGGAATACATAATCAAAAAAGGCTTTCAAATGTTCAAATTAGTTTTCACTTCTCAGGTTCATATATACACATATGACATCATTAGATACCGTGGCTTGTACAAATGCAGGTGGAGTGGCTGATAATGTTCATACCACTTATCTTCTTGGCTTTGGGACCATGAGGCACTTGGCCTCTCTTTGTTTCATTACTTTTAAAATGGAGTGGAATCTAAAAAAATCAAAACAAAACCTTTGAGGAAATAGTAAAAACATTTTTAATATCATAGAGTTTCAAAGGTGATTATATATATATATCACTATAAAATTATAAAACTCTATATAAATTTCAGTTGATATAATCAATATAAAATTTCAATGCAGCAGAAATATATAATTTTATTAAAATGGCTATCCATTCCATTTCATTTAAACCTCACAGCATAGTAGATAGAACATTTTTCTTGGAATCAGGAAGACCTGGGTTCACATATTGCCTCATATATTTACCATATGTGAAAATATGATAAAGTCTTTCATCCATTCTTACACTTGGATTCCCCTTCTGTGAAATGGGAATAATGTGATTTATTGTACCTACTTCATATTATTTCTGTAAAGATCACATCATTTAATGAATGAAGAGAACCATTCAAATTTAAAAACACAACATATATGGTAGTGTTTCTTTTATTGCAGTTATTTTTGCTATTATTACTGCTGATGTTGAAGAACTCCCATGTGTTAATAGATATTTTTAAAAGTTGTCAAATAAAGGGGAGGAGACTATCATCAACTTATGACCAATCTTCTAATGAAAATTTCTAAATTTAGCTATGCCTTCAAAGGACAAATGTTCTATTACTGTCTACACACCCAGGACCCTTCCAACATGGGAGGACTTATAGGAGTTTTTACTATGCATGAAATGTGTTTCAAGATCTCATTTTCATCTCACCTGTATGAGGAGGCATCAAAATGTAAGTCATTAGTAGCCCACTAAACAGACACAGGCACAAACAAAAGAAAAGAAAACTATCACCACAGTAAAAAAGGAATGAAGGAAGGAAGCAAGGAAGGAAGGAAGAAAGGAAGGAAGGAAGGAAGGAGGGGAGGAAGGAAGGAGGGAAGGAAGGAAGGAAGCCTAGAGAGCTATCCCACCTAGCTTCTCCTGATTACCTGAAATGTTAATCCTTAAATATTTTCCTCTTCATATACCTGAATATTTCAAAATTACATAACTGTATTTGACTTTACCGACAAGTCAGTGTGATGTTTTGTTTTCATTTGACATAAAGTTTTGATAAGTTACCTCTACAAGCTGGTAAATCTTGAATAGATCCAGGTAGTTTTGTTTTGTTTGTTGTTGTTATTGTTGTTGTTGTTTTCTTTTTGGAGGTGGTAAGGTAGGACAATTGGGGATAAGTGACTTGCCCAAGGTCACACAGCTAGTTTTTGTGTTAAGTGTCTGAGGCCAGATTTGGACTCAGTTTCTCCTGACTCCAGGGCCAGTACTCTACACTGTGATACCTTGTTGCCCCATCCAGGTAATCTTAACACATGTGTACTATGTTCTTAGTCTCTGCAATCGACAAATTGATTTAATTTTCCTTTTATTTTCTCCCACTGAGCATTAGATTGTATCACCTCCTGCTAAAGAATTTAGTGGAATGTTTTATGGCATACTTTACTAGTGAGACAAAATGTAGCACTGAATTCCAACTTCAATGTTGCACTTTCATTTATGTCCCAGAAATTGTACTTGTTGCTAAGATTTCTTCTTTGGAATCCCTCATTCTCTTCAAAGCTCAGGTATAGTGCTGGCTGTTTTAAGAGATTTTTTTTTTTATGTCACAAGTTAAAAGTGATTCCACTTGAAATGAATTCGCAGTTGATTTTGCTCAAAGAGATAAATACATTTTTCTTCTCTCTTTTCCAAACTCATTTGGTATAGTCAGAGTTTAGTCACAGATGATAAGGTTTTAAAGTGTCAACAAGATACAATATAACTTCCACATCTAGTTACCCCTTTGTAAAACATGAGCAGCACTATGACTGAATACTCAGAAGAGAATACCATAATTTACTGAGGATAAAAAAAACTATTCTCTTGGGACTTTAAATAGCTATACCTGATAATTTGGGGGAGTCTGGGCTCAGGAGAACATTTTGGAGAACATCCCTGTTGAGAGGAAATATCTCCTTTTCTTCCTTCCCTTTTGTTGGTCATGTCATCTAGCAGGAGAGTTGGCCACAGGATTCAATGTTTACAATAATTTTAGAGATTGATGATTTTAGTGAGCTTAATGCATAATTGGGGAGCTGAGATAAAGACTCCAGACATAGATATAGAAATTCAGTCACTGGAAGGAAGAACTAGCTATAAAAAGAAGGGAACCCTGGCAACAAAGAAAGATGATTGTGGGGAAAATAATAGCATTTAACCATAAGATTTATATAAACTGATACATAATGAGGAAGGTAAAACAAAAGAACAAAACTAAATGAAGAGGAAGAGAAAATATGACTACAAACAACTTTTATTATTAACTCATCTCTAACATTCCTTGATTTGAGATTCATTCCACTCATAGATTAGATTACATATAAATAGTAATTCATGTTAAATAAAGAAAAATGCAAAGGGAACCATGGTATTATTTTATTTTGGACTATTTCTTGTACTTGAGTAAGTTACTAGTTCTTGCTGAAAGTCTGTTTCTGCTACTATGCCATTGGAGTTATATATTCAAGCCAGCAATGCCCCCCAAAGGATTTAATAAGAACAGCAAGTGGTATAGCCGAGGTTACAATAAAAATAGCCAATGAAAATAACATTGTAAGAAAATGTAATTTGGGGTGGCTATGTGGCGCAGTGAGTAGAGTGCCAGCCCTGGAGTCAGAAGGACCTGAGTTCGGATCTGACCTCAGACACTTAACACACACACAAACAAAAACCTAGCTGTGTGACCCTGGGCAAGTTACTTAACCCCAACTGCCCTCCAAAAAGCTAAAAAAAAAAAAAAAAAGAAAATGTAATTCTAGTATTCCACAGATAAAAAGAAGGAATAGAAGAAGCGTTTGGTCCTAGAGCCTTATACAAGACTGGTCTATATGATAGCAAATCAACAACAGGAAATGAATATAGTTTTGACAGTGAATCTTACCAAATCAAACTCTACCCAAACAATGCAACTTCCTGTTTAATGATGGAGTATTCATTGTTTTCACTTCCAGGATTTCTTTTAATGCATTGAAATACCTTTGCTAAGGGTAAAAAAGATAGGCTTTAAAGTGCCAAGTGAAGGATGATCGATATGGCAAAAATTTGCAAGACCATCCTACAATGCATGTGGATGAAAGAACTGGGGATTTTTGATCTGAAGAAAATACAAAACTGCACCGGCCCTGGAGTCAGCAGGACCTGAGTTCAAATATGGCCTCAGACACTTGACAAGTATTACAAGCAAAAAAATAAAAATAAAAATAAAGGAAAAAAAAGAAAAGACATAACACATGTCTTCATGCATGTGATGTCTTTGCTGCCACATAGAAGAGATAATAGACTTGTACTTGCCAACTGAGGAAATAATTAAGAATAATAAAGGAAAGTTGAAAGTATGAATATAGAGTTTGATATGAGGGTGAACTTCCAGATGATTACCATTCTTTTTTTTTTATTTTTGGAGGGCAATTGGGGTTAATTGACTTGCCCAAAGTCACACGGCTAGTAAATGTGTCATGTGTCTGAGGTCAGATTTGAACTCAGGACCTCTTGACTCCAGGGCTGGTGGTCTTTTCACTGCACCACCTAGATGCCTCTATGATTAACATTCTTTAAAAGCAAAATGAGTTGATTCAAGATAATGTAAGGTAATATAATGTGATATAATATTGTAATATAATATTATATGTAAATGCATATACATGTATACACACATTCATATACAAATATGTGCTTCAAACTTTATATAGTACACATGTGTAAAATACTTTACATGTTATTTTATTTTATTCTAATAAAAAATCTGGGAAGTAGATACTCTCCTTATTCTCATTTTCAAAATAAAGAAACTGAAATGGAAAAAAAAATGTTAAATTACTTACTATAAAGCCATGCACAAGCAGCTTTCCAGAGGACTGATGCTGTAAACAGCTTTCAAGGTTCTGATAACATGGTATAGTGAACTCTCTAGTTATTCAATAACAAACCAAGACAAAACATTCATAGAAAATCACAATACAGCATTCGTAATATTTTGACTTCACAACTTTTCACTAAAATGGCCACAGTTTTCACCAAAGTGGTCACATAGTTTTAAGCAAGAGATAACATTCATTTAGTAAGTCTTTCATTTAATAAATTCTTAATTCAATCACACTTAAGGAGGCAAGCCTCCTTAATCAACACAAAGTACAAAGGTAAAAGTCCTCCACCCATGGGGTCCAATTAAGTTAGAATATCATCAGTCACTACTAATTACCCTCTTAAGGGTACAAAGGTCATCTACCCCTAGGTCACAATTAAGTTACTATGCCATCAGTAACTATTAAGTACCCTCTTAATGGGTAGTAGAAAGTACAAAAACCACCCACCTCCAGGTCACAAGTAAGTTAAAATACCGTCTGTCGGCATCAAATACCCAAGGAGAGGTTTTTTCATTTTAACTTGAGGCAGGCTCTCAGCTTCCATGGTTCCCATTCTATAGTCCCAGCTCCTGCACAGATCTAACCAACTGCCACCTGAATTCAAAGGTAGACAGCTCCTACTTCCTTATACAGCTCTCTGTGCAGTTCCTGTTCCATACTGAAGCTCACAATGTCTAATCCAACTCAAGTCCTTCACATTTATTCCTCCTGGGAAAACAAAGCTTAACCAAGTCACAATCACATTCATGGTAATTGCCAGCATCCCCATCAATTCTCTTCCTGCCTGTGAAATCAACATAGACCCAAAACATGCAAAGTATTGGCACCACAGTTGTGTTTCCTCAGTCTTTTGAAGCTTAGGCTGTCCCTCAGAAGTTTTCAGCAGCTCCCAGAAGAAGTTGGTAGCTCCTCAGACTGGTTCTTGGAAGCTCTCAGCAGAAGTTTCCAGAAGGGAAGTCTCAGTACAAGTTCCTTCTGGCTCTCAAAAGAAGCTCCACCACCATAAGCTCCATTCTCAAAATAAAAATCACTTTCTCCAGCCTGGACCTGTCCTCCTCAGCCTCTAGGCTGTTTGTTCCAAGCTCTCTAATTGGGGCTTTTCTTTATATAAGGTATTAACTCATCCCTGTTTAAGCCCCTTCCTGTTACATCAGGAAATCCATCCCACTATGGAATTCACAAGTTCTGGGTCTTAATACTTGATATAATCATGAGCTTAGAACTAAGTGCTAAGTACCTGTTAGCTTGCCAATACAAGGGGATCTTCAAATTCCATTACTATTACACTTACCCAGGGTCACATAGCTAATACATTTCCAAGACAGGGTTCACAATCAAGTTTTTCACACTCCAAGATCAGAACTCTATACATCTATTTGTCACAGGAAGTAGTGGATTCCCTCTTACTGAAGATCATCAAGTAGAAGATAAATAACTTCTTGGGAATGTTGTAGAAGGGATTTCCTAATAATAGGCACAGGTGTTCTTGGGCATCTCTGGCACTTTGAGATTAAATTAATACAATCTTTGGACACAACCTCTTGTTGATGTTCTTTTGCTTCAAGTTCATTTTCTTCATTTAGTTATCTACTAGCTGACCTTCTCATTTCTAATTTTACATTCATTAATTTTCTGGCCTCAAAATATCTCCTTTTCTGTGAAGTAATATCTCTATTTCTTAATTAACTCAAATATAAAATAATTCTATCCTCTGTAATCTATCTGAAGGGACAAATAACTAAGAGGTTAATCATGTGCTATGTATTATGGTATGGTCGATACTTTTCCATTACACATACACACACACACACACACACACACACACACACACCAAAATGAGATATTAGTTTTATGCCTGAAATATATTAGAAGAGAGTTTCTTTTTATAATGGATTGAAATAAAACTGTACTTTCCAGTGCTTGTCCTCTTAAGCTTGAAACATATCTTCATTACTCACAGTGTGTGTGCATATGTGTGTGTGTGTGTGTGTCCCTGTGAATGTGTGTGTGTGTGTGTGTGTATGTTTAATTGAGAGGTACAATTTTGTCAACTGATCCATACTCTTAAAAATGGCTGTGTTCTTTCAATCTCATGAGGACTTTTTTTTAAAGCCACAAAACATAAAAGACTATCCTAGAAAAAAGACAATTTCCATTCTTGCATCTTGACTTCCTTCAAGAATTTCAAATATGCCATTTTATATGGTGTCATGCTGCCAGCTTATATCTGATTCAGCAAATATGTATCCACAGGCAGACCACTTAAACTAACACACCTGATAGTTGTTCTCCTCAGCAGTAAGTGACTAATTGCAAACTGGATGCTCATATTGAGATTTTCAGGCCAGGATTCCACAATATTACCTCTAATTATTTCTTGTAGGATCTGTAAACTTGGTAGGGGACACGTATTATTATGATGATCTTAAAGTTGAAGGATCAGGAACAAAAAATAAGGGAGCTATGTGGCTCTATTGATAAGGACAGAAGTGTTAAAATATAAGCTTAAAAATCCATGATGCCTTGGGTGGGGAGCAATGGGAGTAGCATCATTGGAAAAGGCACACTGACATCAAGTCAACATCTAAGGCATTTGACAAAGTCCCCATTCCTTTACATCTTCATCTTACTTTTAGAGTCTCGCAAGGAGAGTGACTTAAGTTTTATTTCACCGCAACCTCACCCCACTCATGGCAGGTGGATATTTTAATAAGACATAGAGACCACTTGCATTTAAAATAAATCTATCCTTAAACAAGAAGATCAGAATTCCTAATGCTTGAGGAACTTCATCTACACATGCAACACGGTGACTCATCTCAGTTCATTCCATCTCACTTTGCATACTTTTTTCATATATTGTGTTCACTAGACTACTCAGCACAAGCATCCATTCAGAGTAGTGGCCATGACCCCAACATCTCTAGTCTTTTAGCACCCCCCCCATATCTCTGAGAAGTTTTCACTGAGGTTAATGACCACTCTGATGATGCTTGTTCAGGTCAGCCTACCTTGATTCTTTAGAATCAAGTAATTCTTTAGAGTTATTCACTAATGAGAGTGATATTCAGCTCTTCTCAGTATGTTCTGACGGAAATCTGTGCAGTTCATGGTCATTCCAGTACATAATCACCTAGCCAGTACAATGAGCAAAGAGTCCTGGTTAATAATCACAAAGGAAAATTTGTTTAATTAATGAGGTTGATTTCTCTATATAGAAAAAAGTTACACAATAGATAACATTCACCAAAACTTAAGTCTATGTTCTCTTCAAGATAGTCATATTACTATGTCATCATTACTCCACAATAGATAAATGGTCAACAAACACGACTAGGCAATATTCAAAGAAAAACAAATTCTAGTTGTCAACAACCATATACAAAAATGTTCCAAAATACTAACAATTATACAAATGTAAAAAAAAACAAAAACAAACAAACAAAAAACCTCTAAGCATCCATTTCATAGCCATTAGTTTGGGAAAGATGACTGCAAAGAAGTAAAAATGTCAAACATTTGAGAGGCTACAGGATACGATGGATATGAATATACCTTTTGGTGGAGCTGTGAATTGGCCCCATTAGTCTAGAAAAACAAGCTGGAATTCTGCCCCCAAAGTTACTAAATTGTGAGTGCACTGATATAATTATATCACTTTAATGCCTAAACCCCCAAAGAGATCAAAGAAAAAGTAATGGACATATGTGTATACAAATATTTTTATGGAAGCAGCTCTTTTTAGGGAAGCTCAAAATTGAAAGTTAAAGGGGTATCTTTACATCAAAATTAGCTAAACAAATTATAATATATAAATTGTGAGAGGCCCAGAATATGATGCAGGGGTGGCACACAGAGACCTGGATGAGGCCTGGTCAATGTGATGGAAAGATGATGAACCAACCAAAAGGGCATTTCCTAGCCTATCACTGCAAGACTGGGATAAGACAAAGCTGGGTAAAGAGTCAAATGCAAGGTCCCTGGCAGAGGCAGCAACTACTCCTGGGATTACCAACACAGAGCCTGGAAATTTAAAAAGCCCCTATCTGAACTTCCAGGGGTCAGGATGGCAAAGGGAACACCAGCTGCTCCATTCCCCCACCTTTGACCCTGAAAACAGAGTAATTATTGCCCTAGGGCAATACTTTAAGCAGTAAAGGTTTGGGAATGCTAGAGGAAGGGTGTGGCTAAGGCCCTCTGTTAAAATGGGTAAAGAAACAGACTACAAAAACAAAGATTCTAAAATACTATTATTGTGAGATGGAGGAACTAAATTCAGAAGGAGACAGTATTGACTCCACACCCATAGCTGAAGTCTCAACAGGGAACTGGTCTCAAGCACAGAAAGTATTCTTATATGAGCTCAAAAAGAAACTTGAAAACCAAATTAGAGAGGTAGAAGATAAAATCAATGATTCTTTTAAAATCAAAATTGTGAAATTAGAAAAACATTACAATGAAGAAAACAGCTCCTTAAAAAGAAGAATTTGTGAACTAAAAATTAAATCTGAACATATGGAAAAGGAGCTTTAAAAACTGAGGAAAATAATTCACTAAAATTAGAATCAAACAAATTGAAGCAAATGACTCTATAAGGAACCAAGAATTAATCAAACAAAACATCAAGAATGAAAAATTAAGGGGTGGCTAGGAGCCCAGTGAGTAAGAGCGCTGGCATTAGAGTTGGGATGATTCGGGATTGAATCCAACCTCAGAAAGTGAGCACCCACACATAAATAATGACTAGACATGTAACCTTGAGCAAGTTATTTAAACACAATTGCTTTAAAATAAAAGAATGAAAAATTAGAAAAAGAGGTAAATTGTCTCAGTGAAAAAATAACTGACTGGGAAAACAGATCCAGGAGAGAGAATCTGAGAATTATGCATCTACCAGAAAATCATTATGACAAAATGAGCTTGGAAAACATCATCCAAGATCTTATCAAGGAAAATTGCCCTGAGATCCTAGAACCAGAGGGTAAAATAGAAATCGAGAGTATTCACTGGACACCTCCTGAAAGAGATCCCAAATTGAAAATTTCACAAAATGTTGTGGCCAAATTCCAGAACTATCAGGTAAAGGAGAAAATATTACAAGCAGCCAGAAAGAAACAATCCAAATATCGTGAAACAACAGTAAGGATCGCACAGAATCTGGCAGATTCTACATTGAAAGATAGGAGGAACTGGAATACAATTTTTCACAAGGCAAAAGAGCTCAAGTAACAACGAAGGATCACCTATCTAGCAAAAACAGAACATAATCTTCAAGGCATGGAGATGGTCATTCAATGATAAAACCGACTTGCAGACCTTCCTGATGAAAAAGCCAGAGCTCAAAGGAAAATTGAACCTCCAATTACAAGACACAAGAGAGACATAGAAAGGTAAAAAGGAAAACACACACACACACACACACACACACACACTGTTATTTAATAAGAGCAAACTGTTTACATCCCTTTATGGGAAGCTGATACCTGTTAATACAGAGAATACCAACGGTGACATCTAAAGTGGATATAGATAGAGGGTGTGGGTATAAATTAGAGAAAATGATGATTAAAATAACCTTATTAAGGGCTGCAAAGGTACTACAATGGAAGAAGAGAAAAGAATTAAGGAGAAAAGGGTAAATTATTCCGCACAAAGGGGCATTAAGACATTATAGTAGAGGGAAAGAAGGGAGAGAGATAAGCATTATATGAGCTTTTCCCACATTTGTTCTGGTGCAAGGAGGGAATAACATAATCATTTAAGTGTAGGACTTTATCAAGAAGAGACATAAAACTTATCATAAAAGAGGGAAAGAGGGGAGGAAGAGTAGCATTGCAGGAGATCTATTCTTATCAATCTTGGTGCAAGGAAGAAATAACGTTCTACATTAAGTATAAAAATCTATCACACCCTACAGGCAGTAGGAAGGAAGAAGGGCTAAGAAAGGGGGGTGGTTAGAAAGGAGGGAAAATGTAGTAAGGGGAAGTGTATGGAAAGGGAAGGGGACTAATAAGGGAATACTGAGGGAGGCACTGGTCAAAAGGGAAAGTAAGGAGGGGAAGAGTGAAGAGGGGAAAAATAAAAGCATAAACCGGAGAGGGAATAGGATGGAGAGGAAGAGACAGATAGTAATCATAACTGTGAATGTGAATGGGATGAATTCTCCCATAAAACATAGGCAGATAGAATAGATTAAAAACCATAATCCTACAATGTGCTGTTTCCAAGAAACACATCTGAAACAGAGGGATACCCACAGGGTAAAAATAACAGGCTGGAGTAAATATGTATCATGCTTCAGCTAAAGCAAAAAAAGCAGGGGTAGCAATCATTATCTCAGATAAAGCAAATAAAAAAAATAGATCTAATTAAAAGAGATAATGAGGGAAACTATATCCTGCTAAAAGGCATCTTTGAAAATGAAGCAGTATCATTACTAAACATTTATGTACTGAGCAGTACAGTATCAAAATTACTAAAGGAGATCTTAGTTAAGGATGTTAAAGGAAAAGTTAAGGATGTTGGAGGAAAAAATAGATAGCAAAACTGTACTAGTGGGGGACTTCAGTCTCCCCCTCTCTGAGCTTGATAAATTAAAATAAACAAAAAGAAGTTAAGGAGACAATTAGAAACTTAGAAAAAATAAACAAGGTAAACCTCTGGAGAAAATTGAATAGGGACAAAAAGAAATATACCTTCTTTTCAGTGGTACATGGCACATGTACAAAAATTGACCATATACCAGGGCATAAAAACCTCACAATTGAATGCAGAAAGGTAGAAATATTAAATGCATCCTTCTCAGATCATGATGCAATAAAAATATATGTAATAAAGGGCCATAGAAGGATAGACTAAAAACTAATTGGAAACTAAATAATCCTAAAGAATGAATGGGTCAAACAAGAAGTTATAGAAACAATCAGTAACTTCGTTCAAGAGAACAAAAATAATGAGACAACATACCAAAACTTGTGGGACATAGCAAAAGCAGTTCTAAGGGAAAGTTTTATATTCTGAATGCATACATAAATAAAATAGGGAAAATGGAGGTCAATAAATTGGGTATGCAACTGAAAAAGCTAGAAAAAGAACAAATTGAAAATCTACAATTAAATATGAAATAAGTAATGATGAAAACCAAAGGAGAGGTTAATAAAATTGAATTTAAGAAAACTAATGAATTAATAAATAAAGCTAAGAGTTGGTTTTATGAATAAACAAATAAAATTGATAGACTTTAGGCCTTTATTCAATATGATAAAAAAAGAAAGTAGAAAACCAAATTATGAGTATCAAAAATGAAAAGGGTGAATCTACCTCCAATGAAGAGGAAATTAAAACAATATTTAGCAATTATTTTGCCCAATTGTATGCACATAAATTTGACAATCTTAGTGAATGGATGAATATTTACAAAAATATAACTTGCCCAGACAAACTGAAGAGGAAGTAAACTACTTAAATAACCCCATCTCAGGAAAAAAAAAATTGAACAAGCCATCAATGAACTCCCTAGGAAAAAAGCTCCAGGGCCAGATGGCTTTACCAGTGAATTCAACTAAACAATTAAAGAACAATTTGATTATAGTACTTTATAAACTATTTGAGAATATTGGAGAAGAAGGAGTCCTACCAAATATATATATATATTATGACATAAATATGGTACTGATACCTAAATCAGGAAGAGACAAAACAGAGAAAGAAAATTACAGATCAATTTCCTTTATGAATATAGATGCAAAATTTCTAAATGAAATATTAGCAAAAAGACTACAGCAACTCATCATGAGAATAATACAATTTGATTAGATAGGGTTTATTCCAGGAACGCAAGGGTGTTTCAATATCAGGAAACCTATCAGTACAATTGATCACATTAACAATAAAACTTTCAGAAATCATTTGATTATAATAGATGCAGAAAAAGCTTTTGATGAAATACAACACCCATTCCTATTAAAGACACTAGAGAGGGGGCGGAGCCAAGATGGCGGAGTAGAAACAGCTCTTCCAAGCCTCTCTGCCCCCAGATTCTCCACAAACTATGTAAAAAAGGACTCTGAAAATCTTCTGGAGCCCCAGCACCCACAGAACGACACAGAGAAACTAACCTCCCGCTGAGGACAGCCCAGCACCCTGCAGGAAGGACCAGCGCAGTGGTCTGGGAGCCGGCAGCGCGCAGAGCGCAGGAGCCTAGCCGAGCCCAGGTCCACCTGAGCCGAGGTTTTAGCCCCAGGGCGGCAGGGCCAGCAGCCGGCTGGAGGAACCCCAGAACACCAGGAACTGTGGAGACGCCAGAATTATCAACATAGACTTGCCTAGGACAAAGTAAGAGGTTAGTGTCCTATGGACTTTGGGACCTGTATTTGGGGAATGCGTCAGCTCCCTCCCCTGGGGGCTAGAAGCTGCTGAGGAGACGCGCCACTGTGTAGTTTTCAGAGGCATTTCCGGCTCCCAGCCTACAAATCATGGGGAGATCCAGCGATCAGTCTTGGGGGTAATCGCTCTTGCTTTAACCTCCCTGGATCTGGATTGTGATCTAGGGTGGAAGTTGTGGGTGGGTTTACAGCTTGCCAGAAACGGAAGTTGCCCCCCACACGTTCGGGACGAAAATTCCTCTATCTGGCCTTAAAGCCATAGTGTGGTAACAAGCCCAAAAGTCAAGTAATTAAGTGGCAACATGCCAAGGCAAAGGAAACAGAAAATGCAACCCTAGACTCCTATTTTGGGGGCATAGAGCGGGAAAAGGACTGTGAGGTCAGAAGTCCTGCTCCAAAAGCCCCAGGGGAAAACATGAGCGGGTTGCAGGCCATAGAGGACCTTAAGGAGGACTTTAAAAAATCAAATAAGAGAAGTGGAGGAAAAATTAGAAAGAGAAATGAGAAGGATGCAGGAAAAGTATGAAATGAGGGTCAACAGCCTGACTGAGGAAAACAACACCTTAAAAAATAGACTTGCTCAAATGGCAAAGGAGGCCCAAAAGGGCAATGAGGAGAAGAATGCCTTAAAAAGTCGAATTTGCCAGATGGAAAAAGAATCTCAAAAGTTCACTGAGGAGATTCATTCCTTCAGAGTTAGAATGGAGCAAATGGAAGCTAATGACTTTATGAGAAATCAAGATGCTGTTAAGCAGATCCAAACAACGAAAGATTAGAAGGCAATGTGAAATATCTCATGGGAAAAACCACTGACCTGGAAAATAGATCCAGGAGAGACAATTTAAAAATTATTGGACTACCTGAAAGCCATGATCAAAGAAAGAACCTAGAAATCACCCTTCAAGAAATTCTCAAGGAAAATTGCCCTGATGTTTTAGATCCAGAGGGCAAAATAGAGGTTGAAAGAATCCACAGATCACCTCCTGAAAAAGATCCCAAAAGAAAACTCCCAGGAATATTATAGCCAGATTCCAGAATCCCCAGATCAAGGAGAAAATACTACAAGCAGCCAGGAAGAAACGATTTCAATATTGTGGAAACACAATCAGAATAGCCCAGGACCTGGCAGCTTCTACACTGAGGGATCGAAGGGCATGGAATATGATATTCCAGAGGGCAAAGAACTGGGAATGAACCCAAGGGTCACCTACCCAGCAAAACTGAGTATTTTGTTTCAGGGAAAATATGGTCATTCAGTGGAATAGAGGACTTTCAAGCATTCTTGAGGAAAAAACCAGAGTTGAATAGAAAATTTGACATCCAGACACAAGAAGCAAGAGATGCCTGAGAAGGTAATCAGGGAAAAGAAATCAAAGGAACTTATCAAAGTTGAACTATTTACATTCCTATATGGAAAAGCAATAACTGTGACTGATGATATCTTTCTCACTATGAAAATAATGGAAGAAGGGTGTGTGGTCATAAGAATACATATGTGAATGTGTGTGTGTATGGTTACAGTTATATATGGATAGAGGGCATAGGTTGAATTTGTTGGGAAGGGAGAATACTCAAGGGATGAAATTATGAGGTGAGAGAGGAAAGTGGCAAGAGGAGATGGGGAGAGACATGGTAGGGTAAACTGTCTCATGTAGGGGAAGTGGTTGCAAAGGAGGGGGAGAATAAGGAAGGCTCAAAAGGCAAAACCACATTCACATTGAATTTGGTTCAGGGAGAAAATGACATACATACTAAATGGGATATCTCAACCTGCAGCAGGATAGGGGGAAGGGGGATGAGAGGAGAGTTGATGGATGGGAGGGCATCCTTGGGGTGAGGGGAGGTTGGAAGTACCCACTATAGAAGAGGGACAGGATCATGTAGGGAATGGACCGGGTGGGGGGTGGGATGAGTGGGAGGGAATTATGAGCAGCCTTGTACAATATATCTACTATGACAATGTTTTGCTTAGCTAGACATGTACAACATATACTGAATTACTTATATCCCAAGAAGGAATGGGTGACAAGGGAGGAAGGAAATGGATCTGAAATTCAAGGTCGTAACATTAAATGTTTCAAATATATATATAAATACTATTATTAATATTCTTTTGCCTATAATTGGGAGGTAAGATGTGCAGGCATTGGGACACAAAGATTCATCTTCCTCTAATGGAAAAGTCGATGGGGGTATGGGAGAAGGTATGGGAGAGAGCAGATTGGAGGAAGCGGTATCTTGTGGGACTGCTATTCTGGGAGGTTGGGTAGGGGAATAATGGGGGGAAAATGATTGTAACTCAAAATCTGGCGGAAATGAATGATTTAAAACAGAAGTTAATAAAGTATTTGTTTAAAAAAAAAAAAAAAAAAGACACTAGAAAGTATAGGAATAAATTGAGTCTTCCTTAAAATAATAATATTATATGTAATGGGGATAAGCTAGAGGCATTTACAAGATCAAGAATGAAACAAGGATGTCCACTATCATCCCTCTTATTCAATTTGGTGCTAGAAATGTTAGCAGTAGCAATAAAAGAAGAAAAACAAATTGAAAGAATCAAATTTGGCAAAGATGATACTAAGCTATCACTCTTTGCAGATGATATGATGATATACTTAGAGAATCAAGGAAAAAACTACTTGAGATGATAAACAAATTTGGCAAAGTTGCAGGATATAAAATAAACCCACATAAGTCCTCAGCATTCCTTTATGTCTCTAATGAAATACAACAGCCAGAGATACAAAG
The DNA here is from genome assembly GCA_011680675.1 of Gymnobelideus leadbeateri. Taxonomy (NCBI): domain Eukaryota; kingdom Metazoa; phylum Chordata; class Mammalia; order Diprotodontia; family Petauridae; genus Gymnobelideus; species Gymnobelideus leadbeateri. The sequence continues at coordinate 75,033 of WOXC01009260.1, forward strand.
AGAAATCCCATTTAAAGTTACAGTAGACATTATAAAAATAACAAAACAAAAAACACAGGACTTATATGAACACTGTTGGAAACACTTTTCACACAAAAGTCAGATCTAACTAATTGGAAAAACATCAATTGCTCATGGCTGGGTCAAGATAATATAATAAAAATGATAATTTTACCTAAATGAAAATACATATTTAGTGCCATACCAATCAATGTGCAGAAATTACTTTGTAGAGCTGGAAAAAAATAGTAGCAAAATTCATTTGGAAGAACAAAAGGTCCAGTATATCAAGCCACTTAATGAAAAGAAATGTTAGGGAAGGTGACTTAGCCATACCAGATTTTCATATGTATGTATTAAGCAACAGTCATCAAAACTACTTGGTAATGGCTCAGGAATAGAGTAGTGAACCAATGGAATAGATTGGGTACATGAGAATCAGTAACCAATGACTATCTCAATCTACTATTTGATAAATCCAAAGACCCCAGTTTTGGGGATAAGGACGCACTATCTGACAAAAACTTCTGGGAAAACTGGAACATAGTATAGCAGAAATTGGGCATAATCCAATATCTAACATAGTATACCAAAATCAAGTCTAAATGGGTGCATGATCTAGATATAAAGGCTGATACTGTAAGGGATCTAGGAGAACAAGGTATAGTTTACCTGTCATATCTATGGAGAGCGAAAGACTTTATGATGAAACAAGAGTTAGAGAGCATTATAAAATGCTAAATGAATGATTTTGATTACATTAAATTGAAAAGCTTCTGTAAAATGTAACCAAGATTAAGAGGGAAGTGGAAAATTGGAAAATAATTTTTACAACCAATGTCTCTTATAAAGGCCTGTTTTCTAAAATATACAAAGAATTGAGTCAAATCTATAAGAATACAAGCTACCCCCCAATTGATGAGTGGTCAAAAGGTATCAACAAGCAGTTCTTAGAAGATGAAATTAAAGATATCTATAAGCATATGAAAAATATGCTAAATCACTAGTGATTAGAGGAATGCAAATCCAAATAACTCTTAGGTACCACTGGCCAGATTGGCTAAAATGACAAAACAGGAAAATGATAAATGCTAGAGAAGATGTGTAGACACTAATGGACCTTTGGTAGAGTTGTGAACTGATCCAGCCATTCTGGAAACAATCTGGAACTATGCCCAAAGGGCTATAAATAAGTGCATAACCTTTGACCCAGCAATATCACTTCTAGGGTTATATCCCAAAGAGGTCAGAGAAGTGCGAGGCAGACTTGTATGTACAAAAATATTTGTAGTGGCTCTTTTTGTGGTGGAAAAAATTTAGAAATGAAGGGGACACCCATCAATTGCAGAATGGCTTAATAAATTGTGGTATATGAGTGTAATTGAATACTACTGTGCTATAACAAATGAGGAGCAGAAGGACTTTATAATAACCTCGATAGACTTATATAAACTGATGTTGAGTGAGAAGAGCAGAACCAGGAGAAATCTTTACATAATCACAGACACACTGTATGTGTGATGACTAACTTCAATAGACTGGGCTCCTCTCAGCCATGCAAGGTTATAAGACAACTCCAAAAGACTCATGATGAAAAGAGATACCCACATCCAGAGAAAGAGATGCAGAGTCTGAATGAAGATTGAAACAAACTAGTTGCTTTCTTTCTTTTTCTTTTGTTTTGTTTCCTCTTTCCCACTGATCATTCCATCAGTTATAATCCTTCTTTACAAGATGACTAATGATTAACGTAAAAATATTTGTAGATGCTATATTTGAGTCCATCCCTCCATGAAGGGGGGAGGAGAGGGATGGGGAAAAAATTTGAAACTTTTGGAACTGAATACTGTAAAACAAAAGTAATTAAAATATACATATAATGTAAGGGAATGATATTTTGCTAAAATAAATGAACTGAATATTTATAGGGCAAAAAGAGAAGATCTCTATGAATGTGATGCAAAATGACTTGAACATAACAAGAAGAACAATTTATACAATGACAATAGCATTATAAAGGAAAACAGTTTTAAGAGATTTTAACACTTTGAACTCTGAATGATAATTCATGAGTCTAGAGGACTGGAGAGGAAACCCATCTCCTTCAAGAGATGAACTTGCCATGAGGAATCAATTATACATTTTTAAACATGGCCTATGAGAGAATTTGCTTTATCAAATTATGTATGTTATAAGTTTTTTATTTTGATGATTTTGAATGTTCACTTAGAGATTTCAGTGGGGGAGAGAAATAAAAACTATTGGTAAAATATATCTTTCAAAAATAAATATTTGACAAAGGGAAAAACAAATCACGTTTACTTTTTCCTCATGAAAATATTTGTCTATCCACAGAATTATAGAATTATATGAATAGAAAAGGGAAGGAGATACCAAAATTTGCAGAATGATTTTTCATATTTAGAAGACTGATGACAATATAAAAATGATAGACATTTCTTTGGGATAGCAAAAACCATGAGAGAAAGTATTTTGCATTGACATAAGAATAAACCAGCAGTACGGTATATTAATGCAACATTATTTTTATATCATAAGAATTGATATGCATGAGAAATTCAGAGAAATTAGAAAAATATTTCTCCAAAGTGATGTAGAGGTGAGTAAACAAAATTGAAAGTACAATATTAATATTAATTGCAATGATATGACAATACTAAGATAGTTAAACTCCAGTTAAATGTAACCAACTGTTTTTCCCCTATTGGCACAGTGGAAAACCTAAGTTCAAATCCATCATTAAACTCTAACTAAGGGCAAATCATTTAACCACTTTCAATTTCCTCCTTTTTACTAATTAAAAAATATCCATTCCCTCAGTAATAATATGGTAGACAATAATCGCTTAATGTAATTTAATATCAAACTATGTCCCTTTATTTTCTTATACCCACCCTTGTAAACCTATAAAGATTTGGAGTCACAAGACTGAGTGGAAAATAATTGTAAACTAAAACATCATAAGCAGCTTTCTGTTTAAAAAAATGAGGAAATAATGATAATTAATAATAATAACATTTATACAGCACTTATTGTGTGCCAAGCAGTGTGCCAAGTGCTTTGCAATTATCTCATTTGATCTATACGACAACCATTATGAGATAAGTGTTATTATTATACTCATTCTATTCTAGAAGAAAACAAGCCAAATTGAGCCTAAGTGACTTGTCCAGAATCATGCAAATAAGTGTCTCAGGTCAAATTTGAACTCAGGTCTCCCTGACTTCAGACCATGTGCTTCACCAATAGTGCCACCTCGTTTCCCATAAAATGGACAGCCCCAGATATGTAGTAATAAACACACTCATTGTTTATGTTATATAGATTTGCAAAAGGGCTTTAATATTTCTAGCTAAGCAACTATAAGTTCATTTCACACCTCTGAAATTTAATTGACTCATCTGTAAAATGGGACTAACAATATTCCCATTAAATTTCCCTCACAGGGTTGTTGGGAATAAAGAAAGTAATTCATAAATTATAAGGTGTTATAAGAAAGACAACCAGTGAAGATAATTTCCAAACCTTTCAACGAGAATGAAAGAGTGCTAGGAATAGCCATGGAATTAATCTGGGCTGTGAAAGAGATTTTGAGAGTGAGGAGAGTGGCAGAAACAGAGAGAGAAACAGAGAGACAGAGAGAGAGACAGAAAGAGACAGAGAGAGATAGTAAGATAGATATATGGATTGATGGATAGATAGATATATGGATAGATACATGGATGGATAAATGCATACATGAATAGATAGAAAGATACATACATACATTAATACATACACACATATATAGGTACATATAGAGATATAGGTATAGATATATAATGAAATAGTTATATATATATGTATATATATATATCTAGATAGATAGATAGATATAGATATATAGAGATATAACTATTTCATTATCATAAGATGGCTTTTTATGTTTGACTTTTGCAAAAAATGAGCTAGTTTATGATGCTGTCATAGGAATCCGAGGGGGGCAGTGTGTTATAGGACTGCTTCAGAGTCAGAAATATGAGTTCAAATATTACTGTCCAAACAAAGGTTGTGTCAACCTGATCAAGTAACAACTTCTAAGTAACCATAGAAAAAATTATGTGATTATAAATTGAAAAATGGTTGTTGATATACTTTGAAAGAAAGAATATTCTCCTTGGGTATGCTCTACACTAATGAAAACACAGGGTCCAGACCACCCAAAAATATTCAACCAAAAAACAAATGATAATTATACCATGTGCCCTTGTGCTGGGCTCCACAACATAAAACAGAACACAGTGAGTGTAGTGTATAGATGGTTCCTAACTAGTCAGTACAATACAATCACCTTGTTCATTTGTTTTCATGATTCATAGACCCAAAGAATCTTGCTGAAACTGGTTAATGTTATGCAGCTATAGAGAAGGCACAGGTCTTCTAAGTTGAAAGTGTCATAAAAACACTTCCTCTCTAGTCTTCCAGAGAAGGAAATGTTTTTGAAGAAACACAGTTAGGAGACATTTAAATAATGTTCCAGTCTCTTTTCCTCCCTCTCTCCCACTCCCCAAAATATTAAAAAAAATGTTCACATGTCTGCTTCAGAGCTCCTGGCCTACAGATTGTCGGGGGAACAAGTGAACATTCTGAGGGATAATTGCTTTTGCTTTAACCTGCTTGGATATGGATCACTGTCTTTGGTGGAGGTCCTGGGGTGTGTGGCCACTGGGGCAGAGATGATGAGGGCCTCAGAGAGGGCACCCAAGTAATAGCTCTGGCAGTTAAAAAATTCTCAGTGATTTGGGACAAAGCTCTCCTCTCTGTAAGCACATTTCTACTGTGGTAAAAAGCTCAAAAGTCAAGTAATTGAGTGGCAACATGAAAAAGCAAAGGAAGCAAAGCAAGTGCAGAAATCAAAACTCAGACTCATTTGCTCAGGACGAAAAGTATCAAAGCATGGAATGGGAGAAAGACAAGGAAGTCAGAATTCCAAAGCCAAAAGCTCCCAAGAAAAATATGAACTTGTTACAGGCCATAGAGGAGCTCAAGGATTTTGACAAACAAGTAAGAGAAATGGAGGAAAAACTGGGAAGAGAAATGAGAATGATGAAAGAAAATCATGAAAAGAGAGTCAACAACCTGGCTGAAGAAAATAACACTTTAAAAAATGGATTGGTGGGGTGGAGCCAAGATGGCGGAGTAGAAAGTGCGTGTCCAAGCCATTCTGCCCCCAGATTACCTCCAAACTATGTGAAAGGGGACTCTGAACAATTTCTGGAGCCCCAGCAAACACAGAACAACAAAGAGAAGCTAACCTCCCACTGAGGACAGTCCAGCAGCCCTGCAGGAAGGACCAGTGCTGCAGTCTGGAATCCAGCAGCACAGCAAGCAGAGCTGAGCAAAGATCTGCCTGAGTCGCAGTTTTAGCCCCAGGGAGGCAGGGCCAGCAGCCGGCGGGAGAGACCCCAGAACACCAGAAGCTATGGAGATTCCAGAATTATCAATATAAACATGCCTAGGACAAAGTGAGAGGTTAGTGCCCTATGGACTTTGGGACCAGTATCTGGGGAACGCATTGGCTTCATACCCTGGGTGCAAGAAGCCGCTGAGGAGACATGCCGTTTTGTAGTTTTCAAAGGTAGCTCCAGCTCCTGGCCTGCGAACTGTAGGGAGATCCAGTGATCATTCTTGGGGGGTAATCACCCTTGCTTTAACCTCCCTGGATCTGGATTGTGATCTGGGGTGGAGGTCGTGGGTGGGTTTCCAGCTTGCCAGAAACGGAAGTTGCCCCCAACATGTTCAGGACGAAAATTCCCCTATCTGGCAGCAAAGATATGCTGTGGCAACTAGCCCAAAATTCAAGTAATTAAGTGGCAAGGCAAAAGAAACAAATTAGACAGAAAAATGCAACCCTAGCCTCCTACTTTGGGGGCAAAGAGGGTCAAAGCATAGGGGAAGAGGACTGTGAAGTCAGAAGTCCTGCTCCAAAAGTGCCATGGGAAAACATGAGCGGGTTGCAGGACATTGAGGACCTTAAGAAGGACTTTAAAAATCAAATAAGAGAAGTGGAGGAAAAATTGGAAAGGGAAATGAGAAGGATGCAGGAAAAGTATGAAATGAGGGTCAAAAGCCTGACTGAGGAAAACAACACCTTAAAAAAATAGACTAACTCAAATGGCAAAGGAGGCCCAAAAAGGCAATGAGAAGAAGAATGCCTTAAAAGTCGAATTTGCCAGATGGAAAAAGAATCTCAAAAGTCCACTGAGGAGATTCATTCCTTCAGAGTTAGGCTGGAGCAAATGGAAGCTAATGACTTTATGAGAAATCAAGATGCTGTTAAGCAGATCCAAACAAACGAAAGATTAGAAGGCAATGTGAAATATCTCATGGGAATAACCACTGACCTGGAAAATAGATCCAGGAGAGACAATTTAAAAATTATTGGTCTACCTGAAGGCCATGATCAAAGAAAGAACCTAGAAATCACCCTTCAAGAAATTCTCAAGGAAAATTGCCCTGACATTTTAGATCCAGAGGGCAAAATAGAGGTTGAAAGAATCCACCAATCACCTCCTGAAAAAGATCCCAAAAAGAAAACTCCCAGGAATATTATAGCCAGGTTCCAGAATACCCAGATCAAGGAGAAAATTCTACAATCAGCCAGGAAGAAACAATCAGAATAGCACAGGACCTGGCAGCTTCTACACTGAGGGATTGAAGGACATGGAATATGATATTCCAGAGGGCAAAAGAACTGGGAATAAACCCAAGGGTCACTTACCCAGCAAAACTGAGTATTTTGTTTCAGGGGAAAATATGTTCATTCAGTGGAATAGAGGACTTTCAAGCATTCTTGAGGAAAAAACCAGAATTGAATAGAAAATTTGACATCCAGACACAAGAAGCAAGAGATGCCTGAGAAGTTAATCAGGAAAATGAAGTCAAAAGGAACTTATCAAAGTTGAAATATTTACATTCCTACATGGAAAAACAATAATTGTGACTAATGAAATCTTTCTCACTATGAAATTAATGGAAGAAGGCTGTATGGTCATATGAATACATATGTGAATGTGTGTGTATATGTTTACAGTTATATATGGATAGAGGGCATAGGTTGAATTTGTTGGGAAGGGAGGATACGGAAGTGGTGAAATTATGAGGTGAGAGAGGAAAATGGCAAGAAGAGATGGGGAGAGACAGGGTAGGATAAACTCTCTCATGTAGAAGAAGCAAGGGGAAGTGGTTGCAAGGGAGGGGAAGAATAAGAAGCCAAAAAGGCAAAACCACATTCTCATTGTATTTGGTTTAGGGAGAGAATGACATACATACTAAATGGGATATCTCAACCTGCAGCAGAATAGGGGGAAGGGGATGAGAGGAGGGATGATAGATGGGAGGGCATCCTTGGGGGAAGGGGAGATTGGAAGTACCCACTATAGAAGAGGGACAGGATCAAGTGGGGAATGGACCAGGTGGGGGGTGGGATGAGTGGGAGGGAATTATAAGCAGCCTTGTACAATATATCTACTATGGTAATGTTTTGCATAGCTAGACATATACAGCATATACTAAATTACTTATCTCCCCAGACAGAATGGGTGGCATGGGAGGAAGGAAATGGATCTGAAATTCAAGGTATTAAGATTAAATATTTCAAATATATATAAATACTATTATTAATCCTCTTTTGCTTATAATTGGGAGATAAGATGTGCAGGCATTGGGTCACAAAGATTCACCTTCCTCTAATGGAAAAAATCGAAGGGTGTATGGGAGATGATATTGGAGAGAGAAGATTGGAAGAGGCAATATCTTGTGGGACTGCTATTCTGGGAGGGTGGGTAGGGAAAAAATGGGGGGGGAATGATTGTAACTCAAAATCTGGTGGAAATGAATGATGTAAAACAGAAGTTAATAAAGCATTTGTTTAAGTAAAAAATAAAGAAATAAACAAATGAACAAACAAACAAACAAATAAATAAATAGATGAATAAATGAAAAATACATTAACTCAAATGGCAAAAGAGGCTCAAAAACAGCAATGAGGAGAATTCCTTAAAAAGCCAATTTTTCCAGATGGAAAAATAATTTCAAAAGCTCACTGAAGAGAATAGTTCCTTCAGAATTAGACTGGATCAAATGGAAGATCCTGAGTTTATGAGAAATCAAGATACTATTAAACACATTGAAAGAATTAAAAAAAATAGAAGGCAATGTGAAATATCTCATTGGAAAAGCCGATGACCTGGAAAATAGATCCAGGAGAGATAACTTTAAAATTATTGGACTAGCTGAAAGCCATGACCTAAAAAAGAGCCCAGAAACCATGCTTTAAGAAAATCTCGAAGAAAAGTGCCCTTATATTTTAGAACTAGAGGACAAAATAGAAATTGAGAGCATTCACTCATCACCTCTTGAAAAAGATCCCCAAAAGAAAACTCCTAGCAATATTATATCCAGGTTCCAGAATTCCTAGAGAAAATATTACAAAGAGACAAGAAGAAACACTTTTAATAATGTGGAAACACAGTAAGGATAACATAAGGTCTAGCAGGTTCCACATTAAGGAATCAAAGGGCTTGGAATATGATATTCCAGAGTTCAAAGGAGCTAGGATTAAAACCAAGAATCACCTTCCCAGCAAAACTGCATATCATGTTTCAGAGGAAAATGTGGTCATTCAATGAAATATAGAACTTTTAAGCCTTCTTGATGAAAAAAAAAAACAGAGTTGAATAGAAAATTTGACATTCAAACACAAGAAGCAAGAGATGTATGAGAAGGTAAATAGGAAAAAGAAATCATAAGGAACTTATCAATGTTGAAATATTTACATGCCTACATGGATAAATGATAATTGTAACTTATGAAACTTTTCTCAGTATGAGAATAGCTGAAGGAAATATAAATATGAATATATATATATATATATATATGTCTGTATAGGAGAGTATATGTGCATATGAATACATATGTGAGTGTGTGTATATATGTGTCCAGATATACATAAACAGATGGAACACAATCAATTGAATAGGAAGGGATGACACTTAAAAATAAAATTAAGAGGTGAGAGAGGAATATAATGAGAAGAGATAGAGTGATGCAGAATAGGGTCAATTATCTCAAATAAAAGAGGCAAGGGAAAACTGTTACAATGGAGGGGATGATTAGGAAAGCAAATGAACAATACACACTAAATTGGGTGTCTTACCCTACAAGAAAGTAGGGGGGAGGGGGACAAGCAGGGGGTGATAGAAGGGAGGACAGATTGGTGGGGGAGGGTAGTTAGAAGCAAACACTTTTAAAAAGGGACAGAGTCAAAGTAGAAAATGGAGCAAGTGGGGGGCGGGATAGAATGGAGGGAAATATTGTTAGTCTTTCACAATATATCCACTATGGAGATGTTTTCTGCAGTACACATGTACCACCTATATTGAATTGCTTATCTTCCCTGTAATTGTGGGTGATGAGCGAAGAATGGAATCAAGCTATTTTATAATCAAATGTTTAAGAAAATTATCATCATCATCATCACCATTACTATTATTATTATTATTATTATTATTATTATTATTACATGTACTGGGAAATAAGATATATAGGCACTAGGGTATGGAGATCCATCTTGCCCTACTGGCAAGTTGGAGGAGAATTATGGTGGATATAGGAGAGAGCAAATTGGGGAGGGGGTATTCAGTGGGATTGCTGATTTGGGGGTGGTGGGTAGGGGAAAGACAGGGAGAAAATTTGTAACTCAAAACCTTGTTGAAATGAATGTTGTAAATTAAAAAAAAACATATTTTTGTAAAAAAAAAGTTCAAGTATCTTCTTGGCATCTCTCTCTCTCTCTCTCTCTCTCTCTCTCTCTCTCTCTTTACTTTCACAGTAGACATTGGTCAGGTTGAAAGAAGGATTGTAAGGGATGGAATGAACAATGGGAAAGAGGAAGCCAAACCAAACAAGAAAGAGAAAGAGAGCAGGTAATTTGCTTCAATCTGCTTTCAAACTCTGTTCTTTATGGTTCTTTTTCTGAATGTAGATGTCTCTCCCCATCATGAGTCTTTTGGAGTTTACTTGTAGCCCTGAATTTCTGAGAAGAGTACAGTCTCTCATATATGGTCATCACACATATGTTGTATCTGTAACTGTGTACAAATTTTTCCTACTTCTGCTCTTCTCACTCAGCATCAGTTTGTATAAGCCTCTCCAGGCAGATATGAAGTCCATCTGGTCTTCGTTTCTTATGGTGCAATAGTATTCCATTACATTCATATACCATAACTTATTTAGCCATTCCCCAATTGATGGGCGTCCCCTTAATTTCAAATTCTTTGCCACCACAAAAAGAGCTACTATAAATATTTTTGTACATATGTGTCTTCTTCCTGCTTCTGTGATCTCTTTGGGATACAACCCTAAAAGTGGTATTGTTGGGTCAAAGGATATGAAATTACTTATAGCCCTTTGGAGATAGTTCCAGATTTTGGCATTTCTTTCGAGCTCATGTAATGTTTTCCTAGTATTATATGTTTTAATTCAAATTTCTCTCTCATATTTGAGATTATCGTTTCCCTACTCTAGCTTCTATTCAATGACTAGGTTAATCACGCTTAGAAAAAGAACTAGAATGTACTGGGTAAGAGGGATAAAGGATCTCTGATTTTTATCCCTTTAGGAAACTCTTGATGAGAGAATTTCCTCCAGCAAGAATTTAATGTATAATTTAGAATAGCAATCCAAGGTATGCATAGATTAAGGGAGTTTCTTATATTCACGCACTATTGTGTCAAAGGCAGGACTTAAACCCAAGGTTTTACTATCTCTCATCTCACCATTCCATTCTTTTAGAAAATAGTCATTGATCATGGGGGAACTACATTAACATATACAAATCCTTTTAATATGAATTCAAAAAAGATATCACCTATTATTTGAGCACCTTTTTAAACTTTACAACAGTGATGATTTTTTTTCTATCAAAGTACATATGTTTATCATTTTCCTTCCATGAAACATAGATCCACTGAGAAAAAATAATCCCTATCACAGAAAAAAATATAATAGATCACTTAAATAATAAAAATATAATGCTTTAAAATTTAAAAACAGTAAGATTAAAAACCCTTGAAATTAAAAGTGAATCATGGATTTTTTTTTCATTGTGCATTCTTATTTTATCCCCTTGTTTTGTCCAGGGGAAAAAATTAGTCTTTATTCCTTCATTTTTGGATTCATATTTAGCTTCTTTGAGGGTGAAGTACATTGGCACATCTCTACTTTGAAAAGAATTGATGGGCAGGGCAGATAGGTGGCACAGTAAATAGAGCACCGGCCCTGGAATCAGGAGGATCTGAGTTCAAATCCAGCATCAGACACTTGACACACTTACTAGCCATGTAACTTTGGGCAAATCATTTAACCCCAATTGCCCTCCAAAAAGAAAAAAGAAAAAAAAAGAACTGATCTATGCCTGAGTTCCCATTGGGTTTGGGATGAGAACACAGGAATTTCCTTCTGGTTCTTATCTTGTCTAACCACTCTAAAGCTCACCTGCTACTCTGAATATCTCCTGGATTACAGAGAAGATGCTCCCAGACTCCTCTGTTATTCAAAGAAACTGACTGATATAAAAAGTGGAACAGATTGAGGACTGTGAATTTGTTTTGTAATCCAGGTATCTGTAGTTAAACATTCACCCATTTGGTGGTAGTTTTCATTCGTGATGAATAGATATTGGAAATGTTTTGTCTCTTTTTTTTTCTTCTTTCCTCTCCTGATTCCTTCTGAACCTTGATTCCATCCTTTTCTACTTGGAAATCTCTGGTGCTGGTTAAATTCACTTTGATGCATTATGAAATCAGGTACAATCATTACTGGGCAAAGCATTTTTCCCTCCCAATTTCCTTTAAAATAGTGTTTCTTCTTACAATAATATCCAGGTATCAGTAGCAGTAACAGTGATAGCTACAGCTAGACTATAAATGCTGTGTCCAAAAGAGCAAGACTTAACTAAATATTTACAACAAATAAGGTACAAAAGGCCGCAGAAAAACCTATAATCCTGCAATATTGATGGGGGGAAAGCACATAATTGGTTCCCTTGAAAGCCTTATCAGGCCACAAATTTTAGCTCACATAAAATTGTCCAATTAGGACCGAAACAAGGAAAGGAAACATTTTCCCAAAGGCATTTGGTACTTAAAATAAAGTCAGTGCAAATAATCTTCTTGACAATTATTACTGATGTAACTCATGATCCCGATGATGAAAGCATATTTCAACTAAACTAAATGCAAGAAGCCCACAGCAGGTTAGAATATTTTCTTAGTTTTTCTAGTTTTCATTGATGACTTCTAAAATAATTCCTTGGCTATTCTAAATGACTTTAAAAAAAAAAAAGTTGTTGTGCTTTTAGTTTTTTTTTTTTTTCTCTGTCTCTTCCCTCCATTCCCAACTAACTCTCTGCCCTACTACTAGGGAAAATTCAAGTTAAATTTGGATATATTGGAAAATCCAGAAACTTCAAAATTTGTTGGCACCACCCCAATTCTCTATTAATTCTATTATCATTTATAGATGTTTATTCATGGAAACATTGTAATCAAAGAATAATAGATTATCTTATCTTATATTCAGTAATGTGACTCAAGTGTCAGATAATTTTATTTTGGTATGCATTTCTTCCACCTGCTGTGTTGATTAATTCTTCAGCATCTTTATATATATATATATATATTTTTTTTCCCATGGTAGAAATTTAATAAATAGAAAATAAAAAAAGTGCTCTTGCTTATTTGAAGGAGTATTTAATTGGTATACTTCCTTTATCTCAAGGGATTGTAGATTTGAGTCCAGAATAGGCCTTGGAGGCCATTAATTCCATCTCCTTCATTTTACCCGTGAGGAGATTGAAATCCAAAAAAGCCAAATAATTTGCATGAGATCATAACCAACAATGGGAAGACCATGATCTTGAATCCTGGTGTGCCCAAAGTGTAATACTTTTTCCTTTATTTAAAATTACAGAATCTTGGAGTTAGAAGATACCTCAGAGATCATCTAGACCAATGCATACCAGAATAACAATTTCTTATAAAGCATAAATAGCAAAGAATTAGCAGAAATGGAGGGAAAGGGGAATTATCATTTATGTAGCACCTAATACAGGTATAGCACTGAGTTAAGTAATTTTCAAATGTTACCTTATCTGATCTTCACAACATCTGTGACAGGTAAATGTTGTTACCTTTATTTTACTGCTGAGGAAACTGAGGCAAACAGAGTTTAAGTGACTTGCCCAGGGTGATACTGCTAGTATGTGTCTGAGGCTAGATTTGAATTCAGATATTCCTGATTCCAGGCCCAGTGCTCTATTTACTGCACCACCTATATCCTTCCAGTAGATTTATACAACTTTTGCTTTAAAACTTAACATGTATGGAATCTACTACCTCCCACAGCAGACCATTTCCACTTATAGTTGCCTCTTAATCTTAAGAAATTTATTTTTTTGCTTATTCGTTTGTTTTCTAAATTAAAGCTAATGTTTACTTCTCTATAACCCATTGCTCCTAGTCATATCTTCTGGGTAGAAGGAAAACTGGTCTAATTCTCCCTCCACATGACAATGCACACACACACACACACACACACACACACACACACACAGCTACAACAAAAGAAACAAAATCCCTGAATATATATCTATAAGTTTTGAATTCTTCTAACTTCTACTTAAAAGATGCATTATGGAGAAATTGACTGTATGGCAATAGCCACTTCTAGTGATTGTAAACATTATAGTATAGATAAAATGGTCAGTTTTCTCTTTCTAACCAGGATGCATATTGGAGTTCTGAGCCTGGATTCAGGAAGACCTGTGGTGAAATCTGACCTAAAGTCAGTTGCTTGTTGTATGACCCTAACAAATCATTTAACATCTGCCTGCCTCAGGTTATTTAGGTATAACATGGGGCTTAAAATATCATTTACTTCTCAGGGTCGTTGTGAGGATTAAATGAGATATGATAATATTTATAATGGTCATAGCAAAAAGATTGGTAATAGCAATAGTATTAGCTACTATTTGCATAGTGCTTACTATGTGCCCAGTACTGTGGTGAGCATTTTATAATTATTAGCCCATTTGATTCTCAAGAAATTTTTTGAGGGATGAGGAAGCAGGATAGGTGCTATTATTTTCTCTATTTTATAGATAAGGAAATTGAGACAGAGATTCACTGATTTACCCAGAGTCACACAGCTAATGTGTCTGAGGCAAGATTTGAACTCAGGTCTTCATGAATACAGTCCCATGAATCTATCCACTGCAACATCTAATTATTCTAAAATATAGTATTGTACACTGCATGGCACATAGTAGGTGCTTAATAAGTGCTAATTTTCTTTTCCCACTCTTCCTTTTTTTCTTTCTTTTTTTTCCTTTCATCTTTCCTTCCTTGCTCTTTCCCCTCCTTTCCTCTTTCTTTCCTTCCAAACTTCCTTACTTCCTCCCTTCCCTCTTCCCTTTCATCTTCCTTTCTTTCCCTCTATTTCTCCTTCTTCCATTCTTTTCTCTCTCCCTCTCTTCCTTCTTCCCAACTCCTTTCATTCTTCCCTTTTCCCCTTTCTCCTCCCTCCCTTCCTCCTTCCATTCCCTCCACAATCCCCTTCCTTCCTTCTTTCCTTTCTTCCTTATTTCTTTCCCGTGCCTCACCTCTACCACACCATGTAAGTATGAGTCGGTATGGAAAGCATACTATCCATGAGCTATCCAATAGATATGGCTTTCCATCCTATCCCTGGGGTGTACTATGTCTGGAAACTTAACAAGCCAGAAATGAAGTCACGAGACATAAGGCATTGAATCTTTTTTGGCTTCTTTCTTTTCTTTTAAATTTGAGTTCTCTTCTCAGAGTGGAATGGGACACTGTCTTGGGCTTCTTGGGCCAGAGGCTACAGAGCCTGGCTGTTTAGCTAGTGCTACATTAATGTTGCCCTGATTCCCACAGGGGACCCTCGTGCCTAATGCTGCACTAAGGGGATTTGTTGGGGATGGCTGGTGCTGCTGGAGGCATTACAGGTCTGGCAGTTTATGTGGTGCTGAGCCTGGGTCTTATTACTGGTGTCTGGGGTGTGCTGAGGCTGGTGGACTGTTCCTGTATTTCTTTGGGATACACTGAAGTGTGTGGTGGTCTGACTGCTGGGCCCTGCCTGTTTTCTTAGAAACTGGTAGGGTTACTAGCTACCTATTTTTCTGGTGCTATACTGAAGCCCATGGAAGTCTGGCCCATAGAGATTGCCTATTTGCCTGGGCCTATACTGAAGCATATGGAGGCCTGGCTACTGGGGGTTACCTCCTTTCCAGGGCCTATGATGAAGCACATGGCACTTCTCAGAGCTGGAGCCTGTCCATTCACCTGACTATGCTGAGGTATATGGGGAGTCCTGGTGTTAGAGTTTACCTGTTCCACCACACTGGGGCTCAGGATCTTTTGCCTTTCTTTGTATCTCCAATGCCTGCAACATAATAGGTGCTTAATAAATATTTATTTATTTACTGTGATTGATTACACAATACTTGATACCAGGAAGAAAAAAAAAAACATTTCTGTACCACTGGAGTACATGAAAAAGAAAAAAAAATATTTGAACAAATTATGCATCCTGATGCAAGTCATTATGAGGATGGGTCACCATCAAAAAAAAGCACATGAAATACTCCCTAGTTAAAAGAAACATCAAGAACTGGGCTTGGGTCATGGAGCCATATGGATTTGAAAATTGTATAGAACTTTTTTGTAGTAACTGGAGTGACTCTACAACAACAACAGGTGATCTATCAGGAGGGCTTTCAAACTTAACCAAAATAGTCTTAATTATACCTATCTTGGTCTTTGAAATGGAGTGGTAATAGGGGGATGTAAAAGACTTATAGCTAAATGAATCTGCAGTATAATTTTTCCTCTCCCATTTTCAGTGCTTGTTAACAGGCAAACTTATGGAGGAGAAGGAGATCTTGTGGGTAGAAATTGATGCCCCTAGTGATGATAGGAAGGGTCTCATAGATTGCAGCCCTGCAATGAATCATCTCCAAACATTTTTATGGTCTGTTTGGATGATAAATAATATTTTGACAGTCTGTTTCGAGCCACATAATCTTTGAAATAATCTTAATTTTATGGAATTTGGAACAATGTAGGTAGAGTGTGTATGTTTTGTTTGCTGTACATATGTGTCTGTGTCTGCATTTATGTGTGTGTGAGTACATATGTGTCAGTACAGTGGTAAGGGAGGAAGGTCATATACATAATCCTGACATGAGTCACTACATATTGCATCAGAAATTATTCTGGCCCCTATAGGCATAAGACTTTGTAAATGACTTTAGTGTGTAGTTCTTAAATTAAGATGCTTATTTATTATTAAAATTCTGGTTATTTTTGCCAAAAAATCATTTGTACTGCTCAAAATGACAGAGCTAATTAGCATGAATAATTCTGATGTGTAACAACAATATGTTCATATATTATACAAACAATAATGGAAACTTTTTACATAATTGAAAGGTAATTGGTTAAACTCTTCCTAAAAGTGGTCTACATTGAACCCAAGTCATAATGTAGTCTCTTGACAAATTTCTAGTCATTAACAAGGGTATTAACATTAACAAAGAGTGTATAGGTTGGTTCCTCTTTGATAGGGCTTAGATTTGGTAACTACCTTACAGATTGACTAGGTAGTAAGGTAAAACCCATGTCTAAGTCCCAGAAAAGTGGAACAAGAAATACTATTGTTAATGACTTGAAGCTTGAGAAGAAATCACACCACAAGCTCCTGGGTTCTTGTTTACCAGAGGGGAATGACTGAAGCATTGCTGGAGATTGCCTCAATTGAGGTCAGCCCTTTACCTATAATTGTCCCAAACCACCAGCTCTGTTTACCCAGAGTTCCTTTACCACTTGCAATTCTAAAATCTACTATCATTGTTTACACCATCCTGGAGGTATTTAGATTCCCTTGGGCTTGAGATTCTAATTTCACATCTCTGGGACCTTACATTATTTTCACTGTGTGGTAAGGAAAAAAAGAATGGGGGAGATTTCTCCCTCTTTATTAAGGAAAATTAATGAAATAAATGGGACTACATCAACTATGATAAATAAATTCAAACTTGTTGACTAAACCATTGAGCATTTTACATTTTCTTGGTAGGAACACTTTTAGCTTGGGCTCCTCTTTTTAAAAATAATTCTCTAGGAAACAATCTTCCAAAAGACAAGTAAAGAATCCCAAGTAATCTAAACCATGATAAATTTGAATGTAGTTCATCCAACTTATGAACTGTTTTCTCTAGCAACCATTTTATACTGCCTATGTAAAATATAATATTTATAAAAGAGTGTATAGGTTGGTTATTTCTCTCTCTCTCTCTCTCTCTCTCTCTCTCTCTCTCTCTCTCACTCACTCCCTCTTCCTCTTCCTCCCACTCTCTCTCTATTTCTCTCTGTCTCCCTCTGTCACTCTCTCCCTGTCTCTCTCTGTGTGTACTATGTATATATGTATGAGAGGAGGGTTGTATTGTAGTACCTACCTTACTGATCTCTTTGTGAAACACATTTGGACTGTTCCCAGTAAAATAAGACATATTTTTGTACCTGAATCCATCGAATAGAATGTCAATAGGACATATTTGTCCTCCTCTACCCTTTAAAAGGAAGAATATAAAAATGGCATGCTATTAAAGGGGAAAACTCTGGTGATTAATCATATATACAGGATGAGGGATAAGGATAAAACTAAGGAAACTGTTAAATTTATAAATATGGGAGATTGTAATGTGTATTGTTATAATTGATAAAATAAGAAAATTTTGAAGAGGGGACTTTTTAAGGGCAGCATGGATAATAAGTGCATTATTGTAAATGTTGTTTAAGCTGTCTGTGGCATATACACTTTGAAATTCCTAATAAACTGTTGGTGATGAAGAACTCAACCTCAGGGGGGTAGCTAGTGTTTCTGGATATACAGATTGGGGAATCTTTTAAATAGATATGATAGTTAAATCAATGAGGACTGATGAGGATTCCAAGAAAGAGAGTGAAGAGAGAAAAAAAAAAAGTATCCAGGACATAACATGGGGGAACACTCATAGAAAGGGTATTATGCATGAAGGGCAAGCAAAAGAAATTGATGAAAGAATGGTCAGAGGTAACCCAATATAGAGTAATGTCACAAAAATGAAAAAATAAAGAAGAACTAAAGGGTAATTAACTCTGTCAAAGGAAAAATGACAAAGATATGAATTTGGCAATCAAGAGATCATAGGTAAGGATGTGGGGTGAATTGAGAGAGTAAAGAAATTAGTTGGTAAATAGAAATTGTTGATTGGAGAGGGGAACTAAAGATTACAGTCTACTGAAGAAGATAGTAGCTGAACGGGATCAAGTGCAAACATAGAGGGTTTAACTTTTACAAGAAGTGCCACTCCTTAATCAGTGACAAGGGGAATGGAGGGAAAAATAGGAGATGATGCCAAAGTACTTTAAGATGAAAAAAGGTCACACTAGAGAGAAATCCCATCCAATAGTTTCAATGTTCTCAATAAAATAAGCAACAGTATCTTTTTTGCTGAGGTGAGGAGAAAAGAGGGGAGGGAAGGGTGGAAGACTTGAGGAGGAGGCAAGGTTTATAATAACACTCTATTCAAATAGCCACCATATTATTTTAGGCCCTTATCAGCTTTCTCACAGATTATTGCAACATACCTCCCAATTGGTCTCTACCTTGTTTCTCCAGACTCCAGTCCACCCTATACCATTCCATCAAAGTAATCTTCCTTATATGCAGATATGGTTGTGACTGCTCAACTTAATATACCCCCAAAGGTCATTATTATCTACAGGACAAAATATAAACTCTTCTATTTAGTTTTTTTAGAAAGCTGCACAACCTGATCACAATCCATTTTCCCAGCCTCATTGCACATTACTCCCTCTTGCATGATGTAAAGCCACACAAGCTCCTTTCTAGAAGAATGCTATTGTGAACAACTTTCAAGATTCTGATTACATAGTATAATGAACACTATATTTATTCAATAACAAATTGGAGCAAAACATTCACAGAAAATCAAGGTTCAGCATTCACAATGTTACAACTTATGACAGAAATGGCCACATAGTTTTCACCAAAGTAGTCACATAGTTTTGAACAATGTACAATCATTTAGTCAATCAATCACTTAGTGATTCAATCACAAAGTACAAAAGGTCAAAGTTCTCCACCCATAGAGCACACTAAGTTACAAATCAGTCACTATTAAATCATCAGTCACTTCTCAGTAACCTCTTAAGGGGTAGTGGAAAATACCCAGGCCATCCACCCCTAGTTCACAGTAAATCATAATTGTTTCAGTCAGTACTCAGTATCCAAATAAAGTTTTCTTCCAGCTTGACAGGAGGGATGTTCTCAGCTTCCATGGTAGCTCTTTCATGGTCCCAGATTCAACTGTCACCTGGGTTCAAAGGCAGGCAGCATACAGTTCTTTATCCAGCTCCTTGTCCAGTTCTTTGTCCTTTTCCCATTCCAAATTGGAGATCATAATGTCCAGTCCACCTCAAGTCCTTCACAGTTCCTGTTTCTGGGAAGACAAAGCTTAACAAAGCCACAATAATATTCATACAAATTGCTGGCACCATCATCAATTCACTATCTGCTTGTGAAATCAACAGAGATCCACCAACAAGGTCTGAGAACTCAGCAAAAATCATCAACATAGAAATCAACACAGACCAACAAACAAGGTCCAAGAGGTCAGCACAAATCATCTGTAAAGTCCCAGTACCTACAAAACCCTTTTCCAGGATTTTGGGAAACAAAAAACCGGAACATCCTCTTTCATGGCTTCTAGTAAGATCCCATGGCTTCTGTACAAAATATCACAAACAAACATCAACACAGACAGAGCAGACAAACAGAGTGCCAGGATACTGCAAGTTTTCTCCTTCTTGACTCTGGCACTACAAGAGTCCTCTTCTCACATTTGTTTCTGTCTCTAGCCTTGGGGCTCTCCTTATATAGTCATTAGCTCTTCCCCAGGAGTTCACAAGCTCTAGGGCTCACAAGTTGTGGGGTTCACACATTCTGTTTTTTAACAGACTTGATACAAAGGCTCAAAAGAAACTTGAACTGAAACAAGATGTTAATTCAATAGCTGAAACAAGGTGTGAACTGCTTCTGTGCTTGTCATAACACATGATAAGAACAAGAGTATGGGAATGTAATTTATTTTATCACGTTTATCATAAATAGCAAAACAACTTCATTCCATTGCATTTGACCATGTACCATCATTTGGCATTAACTTCCTTTGTTCTTTCCCTATACAATACCTAACTAGGTCTGGGGATGTCACATAGATGTAACCCTATCCTACAACTGCCCAGAACTGATTGCATAAGGAAGGTCACCTGATAAAACCTATTAACTACCACACAGGTATGGATCTGCTCTTTCTTTGCCATCCCAGTAACCTCTTGTTACAATGTGATTTTCCCTTTGTATGGTCTGTCACCACCGCCCCTTTAGCGCTCTATTTCCAACAAATTGGCTTTTGCTTCTATTTCCATGTTTGCCTGGTTATTCCATTTACCTAGAATAAGTTTATACATTTTTTAAGCAATTGGGGTTAAGTAACCTGCTCAAGGTTACACAGCTAGTCATTATTTATGTGTGGGTGCTCCTTTTCTGAGGCTGGATTCGATCGCGGGTCATCTCAACTCCAAGGCTGGTGCTCTTACTCACTGCGCCACCTAGCTGCCCCTAAACTTATACTTTTTTTAGAGGGAAAATTCTTGAAGGCATAGACTCCTTCCTTTTTTCATTTTATTTTCTTTCATTTTATTTTGTTTTGTTTTGCTTCATTTTTTCCCTTTTCCTTTCCTCTTCATTAATATCTGATAACATTATACCTTGTATATAGCAATTTCTTAGTCAATGTTTGTGGAATCAATGGATTTATTAGCATTATTTTCCTCACATTTAAAGAAGGATCTTTCCACATGATAAAGAATTAGAAAAATATTACTTGACTCTGGAGCAATTCACTTCCTTATCTACTTAAACTCTTGCACAAATTTAAAAATATTATTTACATTTAATTAAGTATAGAAACTGAATTTTATGTGTTTCTTTTAACAAATAATTTTTCTAACATAGCTCTATACAATACTGCCAACTGATATTAATTCTAGTATGTTCTTTAAAAATCAAAAAAGAAAAATTGTACTGTGTCATAAATGCTAAAAATCTGAAAAAAAACCTTTTCTATTAAAAATTTTTTTCTCAGGCTTCCTAGGTTTGGTGCATAATTGATATCTGCACTCCTGGTACATTTCTGAGAAGAAATATATGGGTAAAGATCTGTAAATAGTGAAACCACAATTTTTATCTATGGAAGAGAAATTGATTTCTAAATAATGTTACAATCTTAAACTACATTTTGGTAAGTCATTTACTATGATGTCACTGATATCCCTCTCAAGTATATTTCCACTTATTGAAAATAACACATTTATTCTGTCAATGGGGAAATATGCTTCTACATTGTCTTATTACAATAATAATGCTCAGTGATTACTTGAATGGAGGCATGATCACAGAATTTAATAACTGAAAAGAACCTCAGCAGTGACTATAAAAACCAATCCACCCACAAAAGGAACACACTGTATCACATAACAGATGAGTGATTGTGTAGCCTCTGCTTGTAAACCTCTGATTACAGGGAAGAGCCACTCCAGATTAGTACAGCTCTAATTACTACAGCTATTTTTTCTGGCATTAAATGCTAAATTTTATTTTTTGCAACTTCTATCCAGTGCTCATAATTTTGGCTTCTGGGTTCAAATGGAACAAATCTCATTCCTTCTTCACATGATAAGACCAGCAAATATTTTACTTTAGGCTAAATTTGTTCAATTGATTCAACCAATTTTCATATGGCATTGTGTCATGGCCCTTCATCATTTCAATAGTTCTCCTATAGACGGTCTCTAGTCTATCATTGTCCTTCTTATATTATGGGACCCATATGTGAACACAATTGCCCAAATAAGGTATTCAGGACAGAGTACAGTTAAACTAAAATCTTTTTTATTACTAGGAAGTTAAATTGCTATTCATACAGCCCAAGACCTCATTAGATTTTTTGGTGTCATATCACACTACTGACTCTTCTAGAATTACACTATTGATCTCATCAGCATGGAAGTATCTTCAACTGGTTTTATCTAGTTTAATCTAAGAAACATTTATATGGTGAATACAATGTGTGAAAAACAACATGGTATCATATATAGATAACCAATATACTTTCAAGTCCCAAATACAATAAAATTCAGTTTCTATACTTAATTAAATGTAAACAATATTTTTAAATTTGTCCAAGAGTTTTAGTAGATAAGGAAGTGAATTGGGAACAAGGGATGGAAAGACAGATGTGTCCAACATTGCCTATTCACAAGGAGCTTATATAATATTGGGTGACATAGCATGTAACTAGACAAATATATACATGATCATTTTAGATGGTGAAATGGTAATGGGAATTGGAGGAACTTCCCTGCTCCTTAATTGGCCTAAAGGAAATTGAAGATCTTCTCTGCCCCTTAATAGGCCAAATGTAATCACATGGATCCTGTGGTTGAAGGAGTTTGATGAACAGGTGGAGCAGGAAGGGTGGAGCAAACCTGAGAGAAAGGTGGGAGTCAGAGCAGTTACTGAGGAGGGGGAGAGAGAGTATGCAAACAAAGGGACAGCTAGGCTTATAAGTATTTCTTTCAGATGTTGTTGCTCTCAGCAGTGTTATTATGTATAGATTTCTTTGTTGCTATGATGGATTCAGTTTTCTGGTGTTGGGAATTGGCTTTCTGGGGTTGGGATTTAGTTTTCTGGTATATGAGTAAATGTTTTGTTTCTGTCTTCTATATGGAGAGTCATTTATATTTTGCAATTTAAACTATGCCAGCATATTAATAGTCACCATCATTGCTGTGAACATTTCCTTGGCAATAGAAATAAAGAAAGAAGAATTGAATACTAACAGCTAAATGAATAAGAGAAGGCTACCAACTAAAGATGAAACATACAAGCAGTCTATTAAAAAAAAAACATGGCATGGAGTCAAGATGGCAGAGTAGAAAAAGGACTCCCATAGGACTCAGGGCCCCACCTCCTCCAATTCATGTAAAAGGTGACTCTGAACAAACTTTAGAGCTATAGAACCCATAAAATGACACAGAGAAACTAACCTCCTGCTGAGGACAGCCCAGCAGGCTGACAGGAAGTGACCTGCACAGCACTCTGGGAGCAGAGCCCAGCCTTGCTGTAGTTGGAGGTTTTAGACTCAGGGTGGACGCAACCAGCCACTGTCTAGAGGGCCTTCAGGTCATCAGCAGCTGTGGTGGTTTCCAGAATTATCAATCCACCAAAATTATCAAGCCAATTATGAGATGCTAAGGACAAAATGAGAGGTCAGTGCAGTGTGGACTTGGGAACCAGTAGAGTTCTGGAGTGCCTTTGGCCTTTGCCTCACAGGCGAGAAGTGGCTGAGGCACTGTGGGCCATAGATCCTCCACCACATGGCAGCTTCAGCTCCTGGCCTGCAGATTGCAGTGGGAACAAGCAACCCGTCTGAGGGGTAATCGCTCTTGCTTTAACCTGCTTGGATCTAAATTGTGGTCTAGGGTGAAGGTCCTGGGGTGTGCAACCAGTTTGCAAGAGCCAGTGGAGGCTTTTGACAGGGCACCCAACTATTACTGGAATGTAAATTTTTAAGATCTTCCCTGTTCCTAGGCTTAAGTGGACCTGGAGCCTATGGTGGGAGGCTTGTTTCTCATGAAATACTTTCTGATGGGTCAGTGGGTCAAGAGGGTTGTTACATTCTCTGAGCCAGGAGAAGGCTATGTAATCCCTGATGTGAGGCATTGTTTTGGGGGCTCAATTTTAAAAGTGTTCTGTGATTTGACCAGATGAGACTCTGGGCAGCAGTTGAGAGCCCCCTGGCTTTGAAAACCTAGATGTTGATTCTTCCCTCTCTGGTAACTGTGGATAGGTATAGATGTATGTAACATCTGGACAGTTTGGAAGCCTCTCTGTGAAATGTTTCTCTGTTTTGTAACTTCTGCTTGTAACCTCTGTAGACTCTGAAGTTTGGGGTGCTGACATTTTTTCCCCTGAACTAGGTAAACGATATATGTCTGACTGCTTAAAGCAAGATTGTTAAACCATTTTGACTTGCTATCCTTTAGAAAAGTGGATCTAAGAATCTGTGTTGACAGCCACCCTGGACACACTGGGGTGTTTGCTGCTACACCAACTAATACCTTCAGCAGCTGAGAAAATCCTAGCATCTGGGATGAAACTCCCCTGCCTGGTGGCAGAGTCCTACTGTAGCAAAAAGCCCAAAAGACAAGTAATTGAGTGGCAACATGAGCAGGCCAAAGAAGCAAAGCAAACAGAATAACCCAAATTTACACTCCTATTTTGGTGAAAAAAAGGACCAAAGCATGGAACAGGAGAAAGACAATGAAGTCAGAACTCCTGCACCAAAAGCTTCCAAGAAAAATACAAACTGGTTATAGGACATAGATGCTCTTATAAAGGACTTTGAAAACCAAATATGAGGAGTGGAGGAAAAATTGGGAAGAGAAATGAGAATGTCAAGAAAATTATGAAATGAGAGTCAAAAACCTTACTGAAGAAAATAATACCTTAAAAATAGACTAACTCAAATAACAAAATAGGTTCAAAAAGAATGAGGAGAAGAATGCCATAAAAAGCCAAATTTGCCAGATGAAAGAAGAATCTCAAAAGCTCACTGAGGAGAATCATTCCTTCAGAATTAGATTGGAGCAAATGGCAGCTAGTGGCCTTATGAGAAATCAAGATGGTATTAAACAGATACAAACAAATGAAAGAATAGAAGGCAATGTGAAATATCACATTGGGAAAACTACTGACCTGGAAAATAGATCCAGGAGAGATATTTTAAAAATTATTGGACTACCTGAAAACCATGACTAAAAAAAGACCCTAGAAATCATTCTTCAAGAAATTTTCCAGGTAAATTAGAATGACAGGGCAAAATAGAGATTGAAAGAACCCACTGATCACCTCCTGAAAAAAGATCCTAAAAAGAAAACTCCTAGGAATATTATAGCTAGGTTCTGGAATTCCCAGATAAAGGAGAAAACATTATAAGCAGTCAGGAAGAAACAATTTGAATATTGTGGACATAAAATCAGAAAAACACAGGATCTGTCAGCTTCTACCCTGAGGGATAGAAGGGCTTGGAATATGATATTTGAGAGGACAAAGGAGTTGAGATTAAAACCAAGAATAACCTACCCTACAAAAGTGAGTGTTATGTTTCTGGGGAAAATATGGTCATTCAGTGGAATAGAGGACTTTAAAGCATTCTTGATGAAAAAAACAGAATTGAATAGAAAATTTGACATTCAGATACAAGAAGCAAGAGGAGGATGAGAAGGTAAACAAGGAAATCATAATGAAATTATCAAATTTGAACAAATTACATCCCTACATGGAAAAACAATAATTTTAACTTATGAAACTTTTCTCAGTATGAGAATAGTTGAAGGGAATAGAAATGTATATGTATATATGTATGTATGTATATATGTGTGTGTGTGTGTGTGTGTGTCTATAGAGGATGGTATATGTGTGTATGAATATATATGTGAATATGTGTATATATGTGTACAGGTATATATAGGTAGAGGGCACAGGACCAATTTAATAGGAAGGGATTATACTTAAAATGTGAAATTAAGAGGTGAGAGAGGAATATAATGAGAGTAGATGGGGAGTGACAGAATGGGCTTAACTATCTCATATAAAAGAGGCAAGGGAAAATGGTCACAATGGAGGGGAAGAACAGGAAAGCAAAAGTGAATCTGTCAACCTTATTCTCATTGAATTTAACTTAGGGAGCAAATGACATACACACAAAATAGGGTATCTCACCCTACATGAAAGTAGGGGGGAATAGGGATGAGAAGAGGGATGATGGAAGGGAGAGCAGTTGGAAGCACCCAATTTTTTTTTAAATTTTGGAGGGCAGTTGGGGTTGACTCGCCCAAAGTTACATGGCTAGTTTTTTATGTCAAGTGTCTGAGGCCGGGTTTGAACTCAGGTCCCCCGACTCCAGGGCCCGTCCTCTATTCACTGAGCCACCTAGCCACCCCGAAAGCACCCACTTTTGAAAAGGGACAAGATCAAAGTAGTGAATAGAAGAAGTGGGAGGTGGGATAAGAGGGAGGAAAATATAGTCATTCTTTTACAATATATTGACTATGGAAAAGTTTTGCGTAGCTACACTTGTGCAACCTATATTGCATTGCTCATCTTCGCAGTAAGTGTGGGTGACAAGGGAGGAAGGGAATGAATCTGGAATTCAAAGCTGTAAAATCAAATGTTTATATATATATATATATATATATATATATATATATACATAATTGGGAAATAAGATATACAGGCCCTGGGGCAAAGAGATGCACCTTACCCTACCAGAAAGTTGGAGGGTGTATGGGAGACAATATGGGAAAGAGCAGATTGGACGAGGGCATATCCATTGGGATCATTATTTTGGAGTGGTGGGTAGGGGGAAAAATGGGGAGAAAATTTGTAACTTAAAATCTTGAGGAAATTAATGATGTAAACTAGAAGTTAATAAAGGATTTGATAAAAAAAAAAACCTGAAGCCAAGTATTACAATCAAAGGAGGACGAGTGAGGATATGGAACACCCAGTATAATACCTGGATACAGAGGATGTCAAGTTCTGGGAAGAGTAAGTATACCAATGTCATTTCAATGAAGAGTACATGAAGTTGAGTAATGTTAAATAATCCATAGCAGGTAAACTGAAGGAGATTCATTAAAGTCTTTACATTTTAAAATAAGTAATTATTTCATCCTAGAGATAATATGGAGTTCCTTGAAAAGGTCAGTAATGACATTGCTCTTCCATGACATCTCAGTCTGAGAACTTGTCATTGTAACAAGTGGGATACCAGTTATTACTTCTTTGACACAACTCTCTAGTCATACAGATACGTGTATCTATATCTATGTCTATATGTGTACATATATATATCTATAAGCTACAGCTATAGCTATCTATCTTATTGAGTGACAGGATTTTTTGTATCCCCAGCTCTTAGCACAGTGCCTGTCACAGAGTAAATGCCTAATAAATGTTTATAGAATGAATTGAATTAATTGATTATAGATATATTTATTTCTGTCGCCACTATTTGCACACAAACATAACTGTTGATTACACACTACTTAACCAACATAAATCTTTTCATTCACCTTTAGTGCACTCATAACACTGGTTCTTCCAATAGCATGATGGTATATAGGCACAAGGTATTATAAGGAAAAAAATATACTATCATTGAAATAAAATAGCCTTGGTGATAGAAAGTGTCTTGGTATCATTGAAAGGAAAGCACAAGTTCCTAAAGGAAATCCACTTCACTGTCTTCCTTTTAGTCAAACTTGGGTCAATTCATTGTGCCCATCCCAAAATATATGTTCTGACAAACTCATTCAGTAAATTGCCCACCTGAATTAATTCACTTATAGAGCGACACAACCTGAGAATTTGAAAGTACTTCAAAGGCCATCTTGTCTCTTTCATGAATAGATCTTGGAATTCTTCTCTATGACATTCCTCCATGAGTCATCATCAAGAATATTTGAATATCACTAATAATAATAAACTTACTACTTCATGAAGAGATACATTTAATATTTGTAAAATTGCTCTAATTATAAAAAGAAGGTGCTAATATCGACATTACTTTGACCTTTTGCTCATTAATCTCATTGGTAACAATCTTTTTATTACAATTCAGCTTCTCAATGGTTTTGCTATATGTGACTACTAAAACTAAGGAAATGTTCCTGTATTTATTCTGCATAGGGAAGAAGAGAGGGGAATTATGTCTTTGTTGTCTAGACTCTATATTTATTTATTAATGTCTTAAATTTTGGGAACTTTTTGGTTTGGTATATTTATCATTGTAACGTGTTGAGCATGCAGCTCTTTGAAATATCCTTTACTTAAGGAGTCTTTTACACAAGCTTTCTCTTTATCCATTGGATATTACAACATGAAAAGCAATAATTGCACTTTTATTAGTTAATTTGTAGTGAAGGAAAATGCATTAATTAGGGATAATTGAAAATATTATGGTATATGAGTATAATGTCAAGATACTTTCTCTCCTAAGAAATAATGAAATACATTCAGAGAAATTTTGTGAGATATGTATAAAGTAATGCAGAGCAAAATAAGCAGAACCAGTAGAACCATGTATTCCATAAAAAATATTTTTAAGAAATTCTATGGGGGTGGAGCCAAGATGGAGGAGTAGAAACAGCATTTCCAATGTGCTCTGCCCCACACAAATTTCAAACAATGTGAAAGGGGACTCCGAACAACTTCTGGAGCCACAGCACCCACAGAACAGCACAGAGAAGCTAACCTCCTGCTAAGGACAGCCCAGCAGCCCTGCAGGGAGCGGCCAGCACAGTGCTCTGAGAGAAGGCAGCACAGCACTCTGAGAGCAGGCAGCACAGCGTGCTGGGAACCAACAGCACAGCAGGCAGAGCTGACCACAGGTCCGCGGTTTTAGCCCCAGGGTGGCCGGGCTTTCAGCCAGCTGGAGGGACCCCAAAACACCAGCAATTGTGGCGATTCCAGAATTATCAGCACAGATATGCCTATGACAAAGTGAGAGGTTAGTGCCCTATGGACTTTGAGACCAGTATTTGGGGAAAGCATGGTGTCTTCCCCTGGGGGCGAAAAGCTGCTGAAGAAACAGTGGCACAGAAGCCATTTTGCAGCATCAGTAGTGGCTCTAGCTCCTGGTCTTCAAACTGTAGGGAGATCCAGCAATCAGTCTGGGGGTTAATCGCTCTTGCTTTAAACTGCCAGGATCTGGATTGTGGTCTGGGGGGGGAAGTTTGGGGTGGGTACCCAACTTGCCAGAGTGGGTGGAGGCTTTACAGAGGCCACCCAACTGGTGGAAGTTGTGAAGACCCCACGTTTGAGTGGAAGTTCCCTGTCTGATGGCAGAGTCCTACTGTGGCAACAAGCCCAAAAATCAAGTAATTAAGTGGCAACATGCCTAGGCAAACAAAACAAAACAAAAAGAAAAGTTCAACATTGGACTCCTATTTTGGGAGCAAAGAGGCTCAAAGCATGGAGGAGGACTGTGAGGTCAGAACTCCTACACCAAAAGCCCCAAATGAAAATACAAGCTGGCTACAGGCCATAGAGGACCTTAAGAAGCAGATAAGAGAAGTGGGGGAAAATTTGGGAAGAGAAATGAAAAAGATGCAAGAAAAGTATGAAATGACAGTCAACAGCCTGACTGAGGAAAATAACACCTTAAAAAATAGACTAACTCAAATGGCAAAAGAGGCTCAGAAAGGCAACGAGGAGAAGAATGCCATAAAAAGTCGATTTTTGCCAGATGGAAAAAGAATCTCAAAAGCTCACTGAGGAGATTCATTCCTTCAGAGTTAGACTGGAGCAAATGGAAGCTAGTGACTTTATGAGAAATCAAGATACTGTTAAACGGATCCAAACAAATGAAAGAATAGAAGGCAATGTGAAATATCTCATGGGAAAAACCACTGACCTGGAAAATAGATGAAGGAGAGACAATTTAAAAATTATTGGACTACCTGAAAAGCATGATCAAAGAAAGAACCTAGAAATCATCCTTCAAGAAATTCTCAAGGAAAATTGCCCTGATGTTTTAGACCCAGAGGGCAAAATAGAGTTTAAACGAATCCACTGATCACCTCCTAAAAAACACCCCAAAAAGAACACTCCTAGGAATATTATAGCCAGGTTCCAGAATTCCCAGATCAAGGAGAAAATACTATAAGCAGCCAGGAAGAAACAATTTCAATATTGTGGAAACACAATCAGAATAGCACAGGACCTGGCAGCTTCTACACTGAGGAATCAAAGGGCATGGAATATGATATCCCAGAGAGCAAAAGACCTGGGATTAAAACCAATAATCACAGGGGCGGCTAAGTGGCGCAGTGAGTAGAGCATCGGCCCTAGAGTCAGAAGGACCTGAGTTCGGATCCGGCCTCAGACACTTAACGCACACACACAAAAAAAAAAACAAAAAAAACATAGCTGTGTGACCTTGGGCAAGTTACTTAACCCCAATTGCCTTCAAAAAAAAATAAGCAAATAAAAAAAAAACAATAATCACATACCCATCAAAACTGAATATTTTGTTTCAGGGGAAAATATGGTCACTTTGTGGAATAGAGGACTTTCAAACATTCTTGAGGAAAAATCCAGAGATGGATAGAAAATTTGACATTCAGACACAAGAAGCAATAGATGCTTGAGAAGGTAATCAGGGAAAAAAAATCAAAAGGAACTTATCAAAGTTGAACAATTTACATTCCTACATGGAAAAACAATAACTGTGACTGATGAAACCTCTCTCAATATGAAAATAATAGAAGAAGGGTATATGGGCATGTAAATACATATGTGAATGTGAGTATATGTGTTTACAATTATACATGGATAGAGGGCACAGGTTGAATTTGGTTTGAACTGATGATAGTTAAGGGGTGAAGTTAAGAGGTGAGAAAGG
This sequence comes from Gymnobelideus leadbeateri, assembly GCA_011680675.1. Lineage (NCBI taxonomy): Eukaryota > Metazoa > Chordata > Mammalia > Diprotodontia > Petauridae > Gymnobelideus > Gymnobelideus leadbeateri. The sequence goes on from WOXC01009260.1 coordinate 105,775, forward strand.
AAATTGGCAAGAGGAGATGGGGCAAGACAGGGTAGGGTAAACTATCTCATGTAGAAGAGGCAAGGGGAAGTGGTTTCAGGGGAGGGGAAGAACAGGAAGGCAAAAAGGCAAAACCATATTCCCATTCAATTTGGCTCAGGAGAGAATCACATACATACTGAAGGGGATATCTCACACTGCAGGACAGTAGGGGGAAGGGGATCGAGAGGGGGGATGATGGAGAGGAGGGTATCCTGGGGGGAGGGGAGTTTGGAAGTACCCACTTTCAAAGAGGGACAGGATCAAAGTAAGGAATGGACCGGGTGGGGGATGGGAAGTGTGGGAGGGAAATATAAGCAGTCTTTTACAATATATCTACTATGGTAATGTTTTGCATAGCTATACATGTACAACACATACTGAATTGCTTATCTTGCCAGAGGGAGTGGGTGACAAGGGAGGAAGAGAATCGGTCTGAAATTTGAAATTTTAAAATTAAATGTTTCAAATATACATAAATACTATTATTAATATTATTTCGCATGTAGTTGGGAGACAAGATGTGCAGGCATTGGATCACACAGATTCATGTTGCCCTAATGGTAAAGCCGAAGGGGGTATGGGAGAAGATATGGGAAAGAGCAGATTGGATGAGGGGATATCTTGTGGCACTGCTATTCTGGGGTAGTGGGTAGGGGAAAATGGGGGGGAAATGTAACTCAAAATCTGGCAGAAATGAATGATGTAAACCAGAAGTTAATAAAGCATTTGTTTAAAAAATAATAATAATATGTCAACAAAATTTTACAAGGGGTTATTATCACTTAAGTTATGGAGAATCCTCCCTCCCCAAAATATTAAGAAATGCAGAAGACATGTTATGCTACCATATACCTACAGTGATTCTGATAGTATGTAAACTTCTTGAGTGCAGGATCTGTTTCACTTTTGTCTTTGTGTCCCCAACATACTACATGGCCCACAGTAGAAACTAAACAAATAGATGTGGAATGATTGATTGAATGGTTCAAATAAAAATGTTTCAAACTTGAAACTCAGCATCTGTAAAGTAAAATAATGAATATGATAAGGATGATAATAAAAATGAAGAAGATTATGATAATACTCATAGGGCCCTTTAAGGTTTGGAAGTACTTTAAATGTTGCATTTTATTCTTACAACAACCTTGTGCTTTTAAAATCACTATCAAATACTATATTGCATAACTGATAATATTGTAAATTTCAAATTTATACCTAACCATGACCATACTAAGAATCTTGGAATGCAATTTGACTTCTTAATACAAGGGTCTGAGACCAACCCATCTGAATATTAGTAGCTGACATCTTTGTACTACTGCTTGGTTTTCAAAGCACTTTACATACATTATCTTATTCAAGTTTAGTAGATGGTCTTGCTAAGGTATTGTGGCTAAAGAAAATGTATCCACTGATGACTAATGCTCAGTGTATGAGCTTTTCCCAATTGCATTTAAATCGTCCACAGACAAGTGATCAAAATGCTATACAAAGACAAATCTTACAGGACATTACCACTTCACCATGTGATCTCGCATAGGTTTGTACTTTGAAAATTTACTCATTGCAAAGGGAAAAAGACTGTTTTTTATGTCACCCAGTTAAATGAAGAGAACATTTATCTACATTATCAGCCTCTGAGTTATAATGGAAAATGAATTACAGCATTGAGGGCGAAAGTATTACATTAGATTTAAATGTTTTTGTTTCTCTGTAAGAGAAATAATGGAGTCAATAGGATGATATTTTGTCACCACAAAAGGGCTTCTAGAAATAGAATCCTTTCTCCCCCTTTGTAATGATGTTTTTGGAATATAAACCTAGTAGTGACATTGCTGGATCAAAGGCTATGCATAGTTTAATTACCTTTTTGGCATAGTTCCAAATTGTTCTCCCAAACAGTTTGATCAGTTCACAAATTTACCAACAGTGCATGTGTTCCAAATTTCCCACATCCTCTTTAGAATTTATTATTTTCTTTTTTTGTTTTGTTTTGTTTTGTGATATTAGCCAGTCTGATACATGTGAGGTGGTACCTTGAAGTTGTTTTCTATTTTCACATTTCTCTAATAAAAATGATTTTGAGCATTTCTTCATACACATATAGATACAAAGGCATTTCTTTATCAATTCAAAGCATTTCTTTATCTGAAAACTGACTGTTCATATCATTGGGCCACTTATTACCTGGGGAATGGTGTGTATTCTTATAGATTTGAGGCATTTTTCTATATAGTTGAGAAATGAGACCTTTGTCAGAGACACTTGCTGAAAAAATAATTTCTCAGATTTTTATTTTCTAATCATTGTTGCATTAGTTTTATTTGTGCAAAAGCTTTTTAATGTAACATAATCAAAATTATCCATTTTACTTTTTTTTTTCTTTTTGGTAGGCAGTTGGTGTTAAGTGACTTGCCCAAAGTCACACGGCTAGTAAGTGTGTGGTACCTTGTGTCTGAGTCTGGATTTGAACTTAGGTCCTCCTGACTCCAGGGCTGGTGCTCTAGTCACTGTGCCATCTAGCTGCCCATATTTTACATTTTGTAATTACATTTGCAATAATACTCTCTATATCTGCTTTGGTAATGAACCTGTGTCACTTAATTTCTCCTTTAAGAATTTGTATATCCTTATAAAAAAAAAACCCAGAGCCTGAGTGCTCTGGAGTAACTGTGAGCTCTTCCACCCAGTGTGCACTTGCTGCCCCCCTACCTCCAGGAATGGCACCACCTCCTCTCTTCTCTTAAGGGTTCAAACTTGCCACTTCAAAGTTCTCCATTGATGATGCTATTGCTTCTCTCATTGTTGACAATGGCTCTGGAATGTGCAAAGCTGGCTTTGCAGGAGACAATGCCCCTCAGGCTGTCTTCCCTTCCATTGTTGGGTACCCCAGACATCAGGGTGTGATGATGGGTATGGGCCAGAAAGACAGCAATGTGGGGGATAAGGCCCAGAGCAAGGGAGGTATTCTGACACTGAAGTACCCCATTGAACATAGTATTGTCACCAACTGGGATGACATGTCATTGGCAATGAGAGGTTCTGATGCCTTGAAGCTCTCTTCTAACCATCTTTCTTGAGTGGAATCCTGTGGAATCCACAAAACTACCTTCAATTAAATCATGTAATGTGATGTTGACATCTGTAAGGATTTATATGCCAACATCATATTGTCAGGTGATACCAACAAGTACCCAGGCATTGCTAACAGGATGCTGAAGGAGATTACAGCCTTACATCCCAGCACAATGAAAATCAAGATCATTGCCCCACCTGAGCACAAATACTCTGTCTGTATTGGAGGCTCCATCCTGGCATCTCTTTCCACCTTCCAGCAGATAAGGATCAGCAAGCAGGAGTATGATGGACCTAAGCCCTCCACTGTCCACCACAAATGCTTATAAATAGACTGTGGGGTTTTTATTTATTTTTTTTTTGGTCAAAGGGAGTGATGTGATGACATGATAATTGCCCCAAAAAAAGATATGAGATTGGTATGGCTTTGTTTGATTTTGTGTTTATTTGTTCGTTTTTGGCACTTGACTCAGGATTTAAAAACTGGAACAGTGAAGGTGATGAGCAGTCTAAGTATGTTGGAGGCAAACACCCCCAAAGTTGTACAATGTGTCTTCAGGATGCTGATTGTACATTCCTTGTTGTTTTGTTTGTTTGTTTGTTTGTTTTTTATAGTCATTCCAAATATCATATAATGCATTGTTACAGAGTTAAAAACCTCTGTGAAAGCTGTCCTCTGCTAGAGCAAAAGAGTGACCGTAACAAAGATTCAGATGGTGAGGGGGAAGAGGGGAAGGTACTACTATTGCTTTAAATGTAAATTATGTCATCATTATAAAAAAAAAAAAACAAAACATTTTTTTTATCTTCCGCCTTAATACTTGTTCATTTTTTTGAAATTTTCAGCAATATTGAATGGCCCCCTAAATTCCCTCCCTGCCCTCAACGTAAATGTAAAGGAGGACTTTTATAGTCTCCCTGCAAGTTTTGCTTCTGGTGCCAGTACTTGGGGGAGGGGAGTAGCTTTACCTGTACACTGACTTAAGACCAGTTCAAATAAAAGTGCGCACATTAAAGAAAAAAACAAACAAACAAACAAACAAACAAACATCTTTGTATGTCCTTTTACATTTGACCAATTCTACTTTTTTTAAGTATTTGGTCTTTTTTTTCCATTCTGTTTTCATAATTCTCGTGTATCCCTCTCGTATTACGTTAGCTATCAAATAATAAGAAAGATACTACAAAATATGCTGGTGCTGGCCCCAGATGTTGTACCAGATGCTGTTTGACACCTCCAGTGCTTAGCCTTCATGGGTGTAATAGATCAAGGACCTAGAAGAGCACTTTTGATAAAGAGGGAGTGGGAATTTTGAGGGACAACTGGTTAGTAATCCATTCTCTGTGTCTACTTCTGGGACATAGTTTAATGACAGAGAGCAGTATTTAAGTCAAATTGTAGTGGAATCCTTGAAGGGTAATATTACTTCTAATCAAAAGAGATAAGCCACCCTGAGAAGTGTTATATATATTTTTAATAAGTAATTGTTATTTTTTAAATCTTTTTCCTGGTATTTAGTTTGTTTTTAGTTTTCAACACTCATTTTCACAATATTTAGAGGTACAAATTTTCTCTCCATTGTTCCCCTAACCCCCAACTGAAGATGTCAAGCCTAGTAAATACCCCTTCCTCCAATCTATTCTCCCTTATATGTTCTACATTCCTCCCCTTAACTTGCTAGTAGGGCAAGATGGATTTATATAACCCAGTGCCTGTATATTTATTTCCCAGTGGGATGTAAAAACAATATTTTTTTTTAACATTTTCTACTTTGACCCTGTCCCTTTTCAAAAATGTTTGCCTCTAATTACCCTCTGACCCAATATGCCTTCCCTTCTATCATCTCCCCTCTTATCCCCTTCCCCCTCCTATCATGTAGAGTAAGATAACTAACTGAATGTGTATGTTATTCACTCTGTAAACCAAATCCAATGAGAACAATGTTAAGCTGTTCACTTTCAATTTCCTGTGCTTCCCTTCCATTGTAAAATTTTTCTCTTGCCTCTTTCATATGAGATAACTTACCCTATTCTATCTCTCCCTCTTTCCTTGTTGCATTATATTCCTCTCTTAACTCTTAATTTTGTTTTTTTAGATATCATCCCTCCCTTCCTATTTAACTCAACGTGTGTGCTCTGTGTATATATGTACACACATATACAAACACACATATATGTATTTATACCCATATATACGCTCCTACACATATATACATAGATATATATAAAATACACACACACACACACACACACACACACACACATATATATATACATACATATACATATACATATATGTTACCTTCAGCTATACTCATACTAAGAAAAGTCTCATAAGTTACACTTAATATTTTTCCATGGAAGAATATAAATAGTTCAACATTAACAAGTTCCTTATTGTTTCTTTTTCCCGTTTACCTTCTCATGCTTCTCTTTTTCTTTTATTTGAAAGTCAAATTTTCTGTTCAGCTCTGGTTTTTTTCATCAAGAATACTTGAGGGAGCCAAGATAGCAGAGTAGAAACAGCTCATCCAAGCCACTCTGCCCCCAGATTCCCCACAAACTATGTAAAAGGGGACTCTGAACAACTTCGGGAGCCCCAGCACCCACAGAGCGACACAGAGAAGCTAACCTCCCCCTGAGGACAGCCCAGCGGCCCTGCAGGAAGGACCAGCACAGCAGTCTGGGAGCCAACAGCGCACAGCATACAGAGCTTGGGGAGCCAAGCCAAGCAGAGACCAGGTCCCCTTGAGCTGAGGTTTTAGCGCCAGGGTCGCAGGGCCAGCAGCCAGCTGGAGAGACCCCAGAACACCAGCAGCTGTGGCGACTCCAGAATTATCAACATAGACATGCCTAGGACAAAATAAGAGGTTAGTGTCCTATGGAATTTGGGAGCAGTATTTGGGGAATGCATCGGCTCCCTCCCCTGGGGGCTAGAAGCCACTGAGGAGATATGCCATTTTGTAGTTTTCAGAGGCAGCTCCAGCTCCTGGCCTGGGAACTGTAGGGAGATCCAGCGATCAGTCATGGGGGGTAATCGCTCTTGCTTTAACCTCCCTGGATCTGGATTGTGATCTAGGGTGGAAGTCGTGGGTTTGTTTACAGCTTGCCAGAAACGGAAGTTGCCCCCCACATGTTCAGGACGAAAATTCCTCTATCTGGCCTTAAAGCCATAGTGTGGCAACAAGCCCAAAAGTCAAGTAATTAAGTGGCAACATGCCAAGGCAAAGGAAACAGAAAAATGCAACCCTAGACTCCTATTTTGGGGGCATAGTGCACGAAAAGGACTGTGAGGGCAGAAGCCCTGCTCCAAAAGCCCCAGGGGAAACCATGAGCGGGTTGCAGGCCATAGAGGACTTTAAGAAGGACTTTAAAAATCAAATAAGAGAAATGGAGGAAAAATTGGAAAGAGAAATGAGAAGGATGCAGGGAAAGTATGAAATGAGGGTCAACAGCCTGACTGAGGAAAACAACACCTTAAAAAAATAGACTAACTCAAATGGCAAAGGAGGCCCAAAAGGGCAATGAGGAGAAGAATGCCTTAAAAAGTCGAATTTGCCAGATGGAAAAAGAATCTCAAAAGTTCACTGAGGAGATTCATTCCTTCAGAGTTAGACTGGAGCAAATGGAAGCTAATGACTTTATGAGAAATCAAGATGCTGTTAAGCAGATCCAAACAAACAAAAGATTAGAAGGCAATGTGAAATATCTCATGGGAAAAACCACTGACCTGGAAAATAGATCCAGGAGAGACAATTTAAAAATTATTGGACTACCTGAAAGCCATTATCAAAGAAAGAACCTAGAAATCACCCTTCAAGAAATTCTCAAGGAAAACGGCCCTGATGTTTTAGATCCAGAGGGCAAAATAGAGGTTGAAAGAATCCACCGATCACCTCCTGAAAAAGATCACAAAAAGAAAACTCCCAGGAATATTATAGCCAGGTTCCAGAATCCCCAGATCAAGGAGAAAATACTCCAAGCAGCCAGGAAGAAACAATTTCAATATTGTGGAAACTCAATCAGAATAGCCCAGGACCTGGCAGCTTCTACACTGAGGGATCGAAGGGCATGGAATATGATATTCCAGAGGGCAAAAGAACTGGGAATGAACCCAAGGGTCACCTACCCAGCAAAACTGAGTATTTTGTTTCAGGGGAAAATATGGTCATTCAGTGGAATAGAGGACTTTCAAGCATTCTTCAGGAAAAAACCAGAATTGAATAGAAAATTTGACATCCAGACATAAGAAGCAAGAGATGCCTGAGAAGGTAATCAGGGAAAAGAAATGAAAAGGAAATTATCAAACTTGAACTATTTACATTCCTATATGGAAAAGCAATACCTGTGACTGATGATATCTTTCTCACTATGAAAATAATGGAAGAAGGGGGTGTGGTCATATGAATACATATGTGAATGTGTGTGTACATGGTTACAGTTATATATGGATAGAGGGCATAGGTTGAATTTGTTGGGAAGGGAGAATACTCAAGGGATGAAATTATGAGGTGAGAGAGGAAAGTGGCAAGAGGAGATGGGGAGAGACAGAGTAGGGTAAACTATCCCATGTAGAAGAACCAAGGGGCAGTGGTTGCAAAGGAGGGGGAGAATAAGGAAGGCTAAAAAGGCAAAACCACATTCACATTGAATTTGGTTCAGGGAGAAAATGACATACATACTAAATGGGATATCTCAACCTGCAGCAGGATAGGGGGAAGGGGGATGAGAGGAGGGATGGTGGATGGGAGGGCATCCTTGGGGTGAAGGGAGGTTGGAAGTAACCACTATAGAAGAGGGACAGGATCATGTAGGGAATGGACCAGGTGGGGGGTGGGATGAGTGGGAGGGAATTATAAGCAGCCTTGTACAATATATCTATTATGATAATGTTTTGCATAGCCAGACATGTACAACATGTACTGAATTACTTATCTCCCAAGAGGGAATGGGTGACAAGGGAGGAAGGAAATGGATCTGAAATTTGAGGTCTTAACATTAAATGTTTCAAATATCTATAAATACTATTACTACTACTCTTTTGCTTGTAATAGAGAGATAAGATGTGTAGGCATTGGGACACAAAGACTCACCTTCCTGTAATGGAAAAGTCGATGGGGGTGTGGGAGAAGGTATGGGAGAGAGCAGATTGGAGGAAGCGATATCTTGTGGGACTACTATTCTGGGAGGTTGGGTAGGGAAATAATGGGGGGAAAATGATTGTACCTCAAAATCTGGTGGAAATGAATGATGTAAAACAGAAGTTAATAAAGCATTTGTTTAAAAAAAATAAAAAATAAAATATGTAAATTATAATTCTTAACAAATTCATTTTATGATACAAATATGGTTTTTATACCCAATCCAAAGAAAGCAAAGACAGAGAAAGAATTCAATAAACCAATTTCCTCTATGAATATTGATGCAAAAATTTTAAATAAAATACAAGCAAGGCAATTAAAATTTTTCATGAATATCATATGTTATGACTGTGGGATTTATACCAGGAATTTAAGGCTCATTAAATATTTGGAAAACTTTCAGTATAATTGACCATATCAATAATAAAATGCAAAATAATCATATGGTTATACCAATAGATGCAGAAAAAGCCTTTGAAAGATGCAATACACATCCCTAATCAAAACACTAAAAAGGCATAAGAACCAAAAGAACTTTTCTTAAAATGATAAGTAGTTTCTACCTAAAAGCAAGAGCAACCATTCTAATTAATGGAGATAAACTTGAAGCCTTCCCAATAAAACCAGGGGTACTGCAAACAATCTCTCCACTATAATTCAGTACTGACAAGAAAGGCTAACTTACAGCAATTAGAGCGGGGAGAGTAAAAAAAAATAGACATAGGTAACAAGGAGACAAAACTGTACTTTTTGCAGATGATATGATGTTTTAGTCGGAAAACCCTAGAGAATCATTTATTGATCATTTGCAAAAAAACTCATAAAAACTGTCACAGCCCTTTGATAAGAGCAGGGATATCCTCAAAGGATAGCTATCTTGTATAGTAAACAAAACCTTGGTCTTGGATTAAGGCCAATTTGGCCTTTCTGAATGACCCTGGGGAAGTTACTACACTTTTCTGTGTTTCATTTTCCTCATATATAAAATGAGCAAAGTGAAACCGACCATGGTGACCCCTAAAATTCCTTTTAGCAGGAAATTTATTATCATATAAACATGAAAATTGAGAACATCCCTATAGTTTCATTTCTCTTAGCCTTGTTATTTTATTCCTGAAATGTAGTTGTTGGTAATGTAATTTTTAAAAAAATATGACAAGAGTAACTTTTTTGTCTTTTTTATGATTTTTAAAATATTATTTATTTTTAGTTTTCAACATTTATTTCCACAAAGTTTTGAGCTACAAATTTTCTCCCCATCTTTTTTCTACATAACATACCTATACAGCAAGCCTACTGAATACACTTCCCCCCAATATGTTCTTTCTTATATCCTCCCCCATGCCCCTCACCCCAACTTTCTAATAAGGCAAGATGGATTTCTATACTCCAGTGCCTGTGTATCTTATTTGTAGGTTGCATGTAAAAGAAGAAAGTTTTATTTTAACATTTGTTCTTAAAACTTTGATTTCCAGATTCTTTCCCTCCTTCCCTCCTCATCCACCCACACATGGAAGACAAGCAATTTAATATAGTTTTACATGTGTAGTTACTCAAAATGTTTCCATTGTAGTTATATAGTAAAAGATTAAATATATTTACCTCCATCCTATTCTGCCCTCTACTTATCCTATTTTCTTCTTTGACCCTATTTCTTTTTAAAAGTATTTGCTTCTAATTATCTTCTGACCCAATCTCCCCTCCCTTCTATCATAACCACTCTTATCCTCTTCCCCCTACTTTCCTGTAGTGTAGGATACCCAATTGAGTGTGTATGTTATTCCCTTTTTAAGCCAAATTCAATATGAGTAAGTTTGACCTATTCTATTTCGTCTTCTTGCTCTTGCCCTCCACTGTAACAGTTTTGTCTTGCCTCTATTATCCCAAGTTTTCCTCCACTTCTGTTATTTGATTTTTAAAGTCCTTCTTAAGGTCCTCTATGGCCTGTAACATGCTCATGTTTTCCTTTGGGGCTTTTGGAGCAGGATTTCTGAAATCACAGTCCTCCTCCTGTTCTATGCTTCTATCCTCTTTGCCTGCAAAGTAGGAATCTAAAGTTGCATTTTTCTGTTTAATTTGTTTCCTTTGCCTTGGCATGTTGCCACTTAATTACTTTACTTTTGGGTTTGTTGCCACAGTATGGCTCTGCCGCCAGACAGGCGGCCAGATAGGGGAATTTTCATCCTGAATATGTGGTGGGACAACTTCTGTTTCTGGCAAGCTGGAAACCCACCCACAACCTCCACCCCAGATCACAATCCAGATCCAGGGAGGTTAAAGCAAGTGTGATTACTCCCCAAGACTGATTGCTGGATCTCCCTACAGTTCATAGGCCAGGAGGTGGAGCTGCCTCTGAAAACTACAAAATGGTGTGTCTCCTCAGTGGCTTCTAGCGCACAGGGGAGGAAGCCAAAGCATTCCCCAAATACTGGTCCCAAAGTCCATAGGGCACTAACCTCTTACTTTGTCCTAGGCATGTCTATGTTGATCATTCTGGAATTGCCATAGCTGCTGGTGTTCTGGGGTCCCTCTAGCCAGCTGCTGGCCCTGCTGCCCTGGGACTAAAACCACGACTCAGGCAGATCTGTGCTCACCTCCCCACACACTGCTTGCTGTGCTGCCAGCTCCCAGAGTGCTTTGCTGGTCTTTCCTGCAGGGCTGCTGTGCTGTCCTCAGTGAGCGGTTAGCTTCTCTGTGTCATTCTGTGGGTGCTGAGACTCCAGAAGTTGTTCAGAGTCCCCTTTTACATAGTTTGGAGGTGATCTGGGGGTAGAGTGGATTGGACTCGCTGTTTCTACTCCGCCATCTTGGCTACACCCCCTCTCATCAAAAGATAGCATTTTTAACAAGTCACTGAAGATGTTTTTTTTTTTTTTTTTTTTGTTTTGTTTTTTGTTTTTGCTTTTTGGAGGGCAATTGGGGTTAAGTAACTTGCCCAAGGTCATACGGCTAGGTTTTTGTTTGTTTGTGCGTTAAGTGTCTGAGGCCAGAACTGAACTCAGGCCCTTCTGACTCCAGGGCCGACACTCTACTCACTGCACCACCTAGCTGCCCAAGGAGGTTTTTTTAATGATTTTCTTATATGCGGCTGTGACCGTCATTATTAAAATAAGATTATTTATATATGAAACTTGAAGTGTGTGCTATAATAGCACTGATGCATAGTGTGATAGAAACTATAACAAAATGTATGGTAGCAAAATGTATGCTTTGAGTATTTGAAAATGGATTTTGAAATGTAATCATGGCATCATAACTAATGAACTAACATGAATTACTAGCTGTCATGTATTCTGCTAAACCTTGGAGACACAAATATGAGCAGAAGGAAAGATAATCTGTTGCCTTAAGATATTTACATTCTAATGGGGTAAGACAATACATAGAGGAAAGTTGAAAAACAGAGGCCATGATAGCCAAGACTAGAGAATCAGAAGCACTGAGGGAAAAAAAAAATGAAAAGATACCTGGACTAGGCATTGGATTTGAAATGAAGACCAGTGGAAGACCAGGTCATATTCTAAATATGGTCGAAATAAACCATGAGTGGGCCATCCATTTAAACTCTTAGGCCTTCTCTTATTTCACGCATAAAAACTGAGGTCAATATTATTAGCACAAACTCCTTTACAAAATGCTTTTTTTTTGGGGGGGGGATGTGCATTATTGTTTTTAATCATTATTATTTATGATTAAGTAATAGAACCAAGACAAATGGCAGCCAAATAAGAAGCTATCTCAGGTACAATGTGCAGTAGGGTCTAATTTATTCTTTTAAAAACCTTTTCAAACTTTAGTGAATGGAGATATTCCATCAATGTCATTGCAAATCACAACTGAACTCTACCTTCTCATTATACACGTTTCTTACTGATGTCCTTCCATCATTCTGCCATATAGTAACTACTCAGCTCAATGGATAACATTCATCAGATGTTAGCTTAAGATTTGTGAAAAACACCTCCGTATTCAGAGGAATGAATAACTTATAATCTATAATCAGTTACACCGTTATTTAGAACACAGACACATATTTTTAAAAGGAGGATGACATAATGGGGAGAAAAGTAAATTTAAATCCATAAAATCTAGGCCTAAATCATAATTGTTCCAATTATTACCTCTGTAAAAATAAAGAAAAGTCACTTAACCTTTCAGTATTCCAAAGCAACTCTCTTATTTTAGATATTGTATATGAGACAATTATTTTCCCTCATTCTCAGCTTCCTCATATTTAAGAGAATTAGACAAGATGATAGAAAAGGTCCCTTTCAACTATTTATTTCTATGGTCTTATTCTGCCCTGATACATTTCCTATATGCTTTACAAATAGCTCTTTGTCTAAAATGAACTTTTTTGTCCTTAATAGAAATCACCAGCTGAGAGCTTTGAGCATATATTCGTATGTATATAACAAGAGTCCTTTAACAAAACATTTTTGAAAAGTTTTTCAGTATGGCTGCATTGTCTCTCATTTTTCTGTGAGGATTTAGTAGAGGAATAATGGAGCCAATAGGAAACCCTCTGTCAGCCAAACCACATTCCAACCTAATTATGTCCACCTGGTACATGGGAATCCTGCACATGTGCTAAGAAAGGCAAAATGAATAATCGGTCACGTCAATTGCAATGAACAATAATGTGAGTTTTGCTTGTTCTTGAGTGGTAATAAATACAATGGCCAAAAAACACAGTTTTTTCCACTCTATAAAAAAAGATTAATCATGAAAATGAAGCCATTAATAATATCTAAATATCATTCCACTTCAATAAAACACTTAATTTTGTAAACAAAGAGAAATAAACACCTAAAATTTTAAGAAAAAGTAGTTAAAACATTTACTCACTCATCTTCCTTAACTATATATTGATCTGCCCATTGAAAGAAAATGGGAAAAGCTGTTAACAACAACAACAAAAAGCTTTTCTTTTGGATAACCAAGCCAACTTTTTTTTTAGCAGCATGCTGGATGTCAGCTCAAAGTCTCACATTATTTCACCTCAAAGCTGTTAAATGGCACACAGACACCTGTGTTGTCCTGGAGATAGAGGAATCCAAAAAGGCTGGCAGGATTTCAAAATGATTGGCAATAGAGGGTCTCATTTTGGAGAAAAAGCCTCCTCCTATAAATATCAGTTTAGTTCTGAAGTCTTCTTTGTGTCCTCTGTTCTGTTGAAAAGAAAAGGTTCTTACTAAAGGCAACATAAACCTCCCCCACATTTTCTATATTGATATTAATGGTCTGGGGCAGTGAGAAGAGAACTAACTGCATTTAGAATCAGAAAACATAGTAAGTTTACTTTTTTGATGGACAACTTACTACCAGGGCAAACTACATTATCACCCTCAACACTTTCTCATCCATAAAAATAGGAATATTAATGTATACTAGCTCATGGAATTGTTCTGACATTTTTTATCCCAAAAATCCTTAGTCTAAATCAAGTAAAATATGGCATTATTGTGATGATAAAAAACTAGCCTTTGAGTCAGAAAGTTCTTGAGTTTATGTACTGCCTCTGACATATATTGTCTTTGTGATTGGAGGGAAGTCACTTGAACTTTCAATACCCATAATCTACTGTTCATTTCTTTGATAAGTAGCAGGTAAGATGCTCACCTACATCAGTGGAAAAAAGAATTTCCCATGTATAGCATCTAGACTAGACTAAACTAGATTAAGATAGTTTTTAGGCATGGCCAAGTTCCATTTCTTTTGTTGTTGTTGTTGTTGTTGTTTTAGTTTATATCATTCATTTGCACAAGATTTTGAGTTACAAATTTTCTCCCCATTTTTCCCTACTCACCATCCCAAAACAGTGATCCCACTGAATATCCCCTTCCACAAATTCCATTTCTATATTGAATTTAAAATAACCTTCTTCCTATGGCAAATCATAAATTTTATATATGTGTATACACATACACATGTACATACATATATACATACATTTGTGTTTAGTATGTATCAAGTATCCATCTACCTATCTATTTATCTATATGCATAAATATGTATGTGTGTATGTATGTATATATGTATGTATGTGTGTGTACATATATGTATATTTATATATATAGAGAGAGAGAGAGAAAGAGAGAGAGAGAGAGAGAGAGAGAGGGAGAGGGAGTGGGAGAGGGAGGAAGACAGAGGCAGAGAGAGAGATCTTTTTAAAATCTCACAAAGTACCCATAGGACTACTTTTCAATGAAGTCAAGTATGTTCTCTGAGGGGAGTCAAATAAAATAATTCGATGCCTCAGAGCTTTTTTTTTAAATAAAATGTTTTATGTTTTTGCATTTTTCTAACATTTGAATAGTATGTATATTCCATGACAATCAGAATTATGTTTCTGTGACTATTTTGCTTTTATGTTTGCGTTCCCAGTACTTAGCATAGGAAATATCACTAACATATTATAGAATAAATGTTTTTTTTTTTTAATGGCTGATATACACAGCAGGTAAGGACAGGTTATATGGTTATATGAACTATGGGGGGAGGGGACAGAAAAAAAGGCTGCTATCATGTTCTCCACTAGCATCTTTTTGATGCCAATAAAATCAGTGAAGCCCCACTCCACCAACTCCATCCCTTGGTGGGGAAATTATGGAAGAACATGAACAAAAGTCATGTAAAAATGGCCAGGCAGGGATAGTTCACAGCTACCATTATTTCACTTACATAGATGAGCTCACAAATTATTTTGAGTATTCTATACATTTTAATAATAAAATATCCTAGCAAGAAGCAAATCTTTGAATAGAGTGCTCAAGAACTTCATTTAAATTTAAATGCTAAAAGCAATGGATAGATAAATGAACTTTGAATCAAGAATACCTGGGTTACAATCCTGCCTCAAATATTTACTAACAATTTGACCATGGGCAAATAACTTGACTAAACCGTACTTTAGTTTCCTTGTTTGAAAAAAAAAATGTTGGTGTTGAACTTGATGGACTCTCAGATTCCTTTCAAATGAAATTCTTTTAATTTTATTATCTCTTTCTGTGTAATGTGTCTATGAAATTTATAAGAGTCAATCAGTAAGACCAAAAAAGAATGATCACTGTGGAATCCAAATCAGACTTCTTCCAACAGCATTATGATCTCTCTCTTCCTGAGGTCTATCCTATAGAGATGCACAGATTTCCAAAGAATCTAAAACTGCTGGTGAAAAAGTCCAATGTATAGATATCTAGCAGGTTAAAGTAGACTGCAGCATGTTGAAAAATATGGAAAACATTATCAAATAGACCTTCAACATATGTGTGTGGAAAAAGGTACATGGGCTTGTTAAATATCATGGACAACACCAAAGATGAACTGGTGTCTTTGAAATATTAAGAGACTAAGAGGAAAGCCACCATTGTTCTGGATAGATACAGATCGGGAATTTATAGAAGTGCATGGATAAAAATTGAACAAGATTAGAAAGATTTGAATAGGTTGTGACCTGTACCATTAGAGAGAGTGGCCATATGGATGATGTCAGGAATATAAGAAAGTATTAAAATCAAGCACATAGCAGAAAAGAAGCACTTTAAAGATAAATACTGGAAGGGGAGACTAGGTGGTGTAGTGAATAGAGCACCGGCCCTGGAATCAGGAGGACCTTAGTCCAAATCCAGCTTCAGACACTTAACACAAAAACTAGCCATGTCACCTTAGGCAAGTCATGTAACCCCATTTGCCCTCCAAAAAGAAAAAAAAAAAAGATAAATTCTGGAGAGGATGTGGAAAAATTGGAACACTGATGAATTGTTGGTACAGTTGTGAACTGATTCAACCATTCTGGAAAGTAATCTGGAACTATGACCAAAGGGTGATAAATAACTTTTACCGACAATACCACTTCTAGGATTGTATCCCAAAGAGATCACAAAGTGGGAAAAGGAACCATATGTACAAAAATATTTATAGCAACTCTTTTTGTGGTGGCAAAGAATTGGAAATCAAGGGGATGCCTATCAATTGGAGAATGGCTAAACAACTTGTGGAATGTAATGGAATACTATTATGCTATAAGAAATGAGGAACAGATGGACTTCATAATAACTTGGAAAGACTTATATAAATTGATGTTGAGAGGGAATAGCAGAACCAGAAGAGATTTGTACACAATTATAAACACATCATATGAAACTCAAGAGACTGTGGAACTGAATGTTGTAAATTAAAAGGAAATAAATAAATTTAAATTAATAAAAAAGAAAAGTTCTTTTCCAACTTCCAAATAGTAGAATTATATGTAAAAGGAAGAAATCTTTAATTTCCAGTAATTTTTTCAAGGCCTTTCTTTTTCTTGGGTGCCCAAGTGTAACTGGCCACTTTAGTTCTGATTTTCCCTTTGGACTAGATTAAAAGTAACTTACTCCTTCTTTATGTAGTCTTAATTCCTAGTCTCCTTGTTTCTTTTAAAATACCCATTGCTTTTAAGAAAACTTGCTCTGAGCTAGAAAGTCAGGCAAACTGCTTCTTAACCTTTATTTTTTTTAATAAGGAGAAGGTTTGCAATGTATTATAGTGGAAAGAAAAAGAAAAAGATTTATGTAAGAAAAGCTCTAGGCCACTGTATACAAAACATAATACATAAAATACCCAATATAATTCACACAATATATAAATAAACATAAAAGTGGCAGAAATTATATGTCCTCAACCATTTAAGTTTCCAAATGCATTTAGCATTAAAAGTCATTATTATACTTTCCTGCTTCAACATTATAATAGCATTTATCCCAAGAACTAAGAAGAAATCAGACAAAGTAGACAATAGTGTTCTGCTATAGAATGGAATAATAATAATAAATAAAAAATTTCCGGACACATTTTTCCTGTCTCTATAGGGAATCATGCTATCATCAAGACAGATGAGGCATTCAGCCAATCCTTAAGTGAGGTCTTATTGTATACCTGTTATTTGTAAGGTACTTGGGGTACAAGGTGAGGAATGGGGGGATAAGATGGAATAAAATAGTATAGAATACCATAACTACTCCTCCCTTCAGAATATTAACTTCTTCCCTACTATATTTTAAATATATATGCAAGTGATTATAGAAAATGAAAGTACATAATGTTCCTTATGAGGGGCAGAATTAAGAACTAAAATAATAATATACTGGGATTTAAACCTCAATAGGAGATTGGAGATCATCTGGTTTAAAAAATCCCATTAGATTTATTTTAAATATGTTGTATTAGTGTTTCTTATTTTTAAATATTTTTAAATATCCAGATATTTCAGTTTCTCTCCATCTGCAATTGCATGTTCTTTATGGCAAAGAAAAATAGTTGCATAGAAACAACAGGCATAGTGAAAACATCTGACAATATCTTTAGCATCCTATCTTAGTAGCCCTTACCACTCTAGTGAAAGAAGCATTATATTTTCAATGTATTATTATCATTGGGGAAGTTTTGGTCTAGGGAGTCTCATTCAAATCTTCCATTATTACTAGCATATGTAATGCTTGAACTCATCTTGGAGGAGGTGCAGTTTGAGTTACCCTTTACAGGATAGAATATTCTGATAGCAAATATAAGGGGCTTTTCAATATGAAGAAGCAAGTCTGCTCAAGGACATAGAGGCTAGTACTCAATGTGTACGATAGAATGATAGCAGATTATCCCAATTAGCTGATGGTTAGGATTTGTACTGTTAAAAAAAAAGGAGGTTAATTATAGGCTTAAGTTATGTTATGGAGGGTCTTTAAAATTAAGCAAAAGAACCTTTACTTTACTTTCTAGAAAATGGGGATCCATTGAAGATTGTTCAGCAGGGGAGTAACAAGCTCATAGAATTAATCTAAAAAAAGGTTACTTTTGAGCAAGGATTTCAGGTGGAGAAGAATCTATAAATATAGAAATACCAGCAAACAGAGATACAAAGTTCTTGAAGTGTGAAGTCATGAGATTGTGAACCAAGGCACAGAAAAATAGGAAGAGGATGATGACATTTCTTCCCCTCATTTGTTTTATAGATACTTCTACTTTACTAATATAGAGTCCACAAAGGGAATATAGACAAATACGGGGAAATTCTGTCTATATCTAATGAAGAGGAAAGTTGACTCCTTGTACATAATATGCTTACCTTAGCTATTCTCTGTATATACTTCTGCATTCTCTCCATGAAAAGGGATTAATGATTCCAGCTATTACCATATTTCAAAAAAATGTATAGATATCTATCCACTGCAGAGTACAGGGTTCAAAACTTTCAAAAGAATTGAAAGTAGGGGCGGCTAGGTGGTGCAGTGAATAGAGAGCATCGGCCCTGGAGTCAGAAGGACCTGAGTTCGGATCCGGCCTCAGACACTTAAGGCACACACAAACAAAACCTAGCCATGTGACCTTGGGCAAGTTACTTAACCCCAATTGCCCTCCAAATCAAACAAACAAAAAAAAGAATAGAAAGTCACTGAAATTTGCGGATAGATATAGTTTCATGGTAAGATCTGTATCTTAGGAAGATTAGTGATCTGTCTTACTTATAACTAGAATGGAACAATTGCCATAGAACATGGACATGGCAGTGTGTTTCCTCTTGTTTCTGCACCTATAAGTACCTATCAGGCACTGGGTTGTTCATAGTTCCTTCAGGACAGATGAATTTCTTTCCAACTGGTATCAGGAGACTAAAGCACTGCTCCTCATGGTCTTCTGCTGCTCTGTTCCTAGAGACCTACCTCTGATTCTTTGCCTGTCCCATGTAAATTGTCCCCAGTGTTCTGTCATTGTGGTGTCATTCTCTAAAGATACCTATTCCATCCCATTCCACAAAATAGTATAGTCTAGACTCGGGTATACCAGTTACCCTCTCTCTCAGTATGATTTCCACAGTACTTCCTTTTGAATAGCTCCTAGCATTTCTTCCCTTGTTTATTTTACTTTCCAGGTGAAAGAATTCACAATCAGTTATCCAAAGATCCATGAAGTCATGAGGTTCCATAGTTCTGGTCAGCAGTAGCAGGATTTCTCCCACCTTCAGTTTATCTGATATTCAGTTCTATCTAGCACATAAAAGTAATTACATGACCTACAGTGACAAGGAAGCTTATATTTCTTTAATGATGCTTTTCAATTCACCTCAGTTTCTGATTTCAATGCAAAACAAAGACAAAAAAACCTATATACAAAGAGTTTAGGTTTTTTTTGGCTCCTTGCAAAACCAGCATCTCATACACTGTACATGAGTTTTAGCCTAACTGGTTCCAGCTACAATCTGGGCCAAGAGTCATGCAGCTTACAATTAGTTGTCAGAGATTTCTTCCAGTCAACAGGATGGGAATATGGGAATGATGTCAGAAAGTATCACTGCTCTTCTAATTCAGAATAATTATAAAATAAATGTGAAAATAATGACTGGTATGAAAATCCTACTGCCTTGGCCTCTTCTGACATCAATCAAGAAAGTCAACATTTTTTTTTAATTTCAAGGCCAGTTTTCCTTCTCTGATAAACATGCTTTATCCTGCTTTTGAGAAATTAGTATGATGACTTTATATTCTTTTAAAAATAATTCTTAAGTTTATTTCCATTCAACTTTTTTTTTCTTTTTCTTAAAGAATTTATCTAAAGTTGTCTTAATCTGGGGTATGTGAACTTTATTTTTTTATTTTATTTGGTTTGAGGAAGAAAGGAGGAAAGAAAAGAAGGAAGAAAATAGAAAATGAAAGAAAGAAGAATTTATTTCATATACTACATTCAATGCATTGTGCTAAGTTCTGAAGATACAAATAGAGAACCTGACTTGTGTTTTTAAGGAACTTGCATTTTGGTGGAGGAGACAACATGATGAAAGGTTTCAAATGCAAGTCTGAGGGGATGGTCTAATGGTCCAGGAGGTGAGGTGGAAAAGCAGAAGGTAATGCTTATTATCTAAGCATTATTTCCACTGATACAATCATATCAGCTTCTTATCTTGACTTTACTCAGCCAAGGACTTCATTGAGAGGAACTTATTTTCTTCTTCAGTAGCTATGAATCTAACATCTACAGGACCATCTCTATAATACTGGTTTCAGAGCATGATTATGGTGGACACTGAACTGATACCACTGTTATTCACAAAGCTCAGCACAAGGGTCCTGTTTTTCTTTATCCCTTTACAAGGGTTCCAGAGGAATTGATGGTCAAAGTGATAGCAATTTTTCAACTTTCTTCATAGATATTACTTCTAGTCTTTTCCCTAAGGTGCCAGGCTGCTTCAGCTAGATTTGGTTGTCTGTCCTATGACTTGCAATTGATTGGCAGTTGGTAGAACTGACTGATCTCTTTTTCATAGGTATTGACTCCCCCTGATTATAACTACGGGTTTTGAGATGGAAGTAGAATAAATGGTTTGGTAGACAATGTCACAAATATTCCTCTCAATAATGGCTGTGGGAATTGATGGGGGAAGTCTCATTATTTGGGGAACACTACTATTCCCAGGGCTCTTGGGTTCAGTGTCCTAGACTTTCTCTATCACAGTCCAAGGAGAGATGGTGGTCAAGGTAGTTTGATTTGACTGTCACATGATTTCTCTCATCTGTGACTTTAGGTGACTTACATCTTCAACTATACAGATTACCTAGTTTTTGATATCACTTCCAACTTAGAAACTATCTTTTTTTTTGAGGTTTTGACTCAGTTAAGATCCTTTCTGGGAAGCCTTACCTGCCCCTCCCCCCAAGTTGTTGGTCCATCTATTGAAATTACTTTGCAGTTAATTCTTACATACTTATCTTTTATTTAATTTTAATTTTATCCAAGTTTTATATTGCTTTGTTCTGTTCTTGTTTTCCTCATTAGGGAAGCTAGATGGCATAGTGGATAGAGTGATGGGCTTAGAATCAAGAAGACTCAACTTCATGAGTTCAAATCAGCCTCAGATACCTAATAATCATGCAGCCCTGAGCAAGTCACTTAATCCTCTTTGCTCCAATCCCTTGTCTGTAAAATGAACTGGATAAAGAAATGAGGAACACTCTGATATCTTTGCCAAGAAAGACCCAAATGGCGTTATGATGAGTTGGACATGATTGAGAATGACTGAACATTATTTTTCTTACTGCCTGAAAGTAGACTATAAGATCGTTGAGAATAGCAATTATTTATTTTTGTGGTATTTTTTTGTATTGCCCAACACAAAGCACAATGTTTTAAACAATGTTGTTAGTTGTTAGCTTAATTTAAATGTCTATTTCATTATTTACATGTTCAGAGCAAACCGGTGTGGTGTTGGTAGGTGGGGAGTCAATGATAACAAAGTAAATAGGAAAGAAACTAATTTTGATGAATGACATTTATTAAGCAATACAAGTTACTGATACTCTTCTATCTTAATCAAGTACACTTAAGTGCACTCTGAGTTCCTATTTTATTCTGCATATACTATGGTTATGTCACATGAGACATATGAGGAATGTGATTGTTGTTGTTTCATTTCAAAGATTAAGTCAAGGAAAGAAACCTGGATTGTGAACTTAGAATATGGTGCCCCTTAAAAAGGTATTGAAAATGTTTCTACATCTTCTTTATCTCCCATCTTGAGGACAGGATAGTGAAGAAGAACATGGAGAAAGATGTGTTTCTTTGAAAGGGAAAATACTGGAGGGATGGTAAAAGGTGGGGAAAATGAATAAGTTGGTTCCTTTAGGGAAGATCCAGGCCTACTTTCCAAACACCCACACACAATGGCAGGTTGCATCCCTAGAATTTGGTTCCTACATATCCCCTCACAGTTCTAAGTGTAGCACCAATGGGTTCCGGTGATATCTTCTAATGAATGCTTCAGGTCATAAAACCTCACCATATGTTTCCCACCATGTTCATCAGTTAGTATTAGTCAGAGTTACCTTTTTAAAAGGAATATTTGCTAAGGGAGTATAGTCAAAACAATTAGTACATAACAGAGCCCAGGGGGTAGTGGCTTCAGACTTAGAGCACATGCGACAAAGAAGTAACAGATCTTGGTTTTTGGAAACCTCTTTTCCCCTTTTGTGGATTTATTAATGAATATATTCTTAAACATGGTATGGTTCTCTGCTAGACTGCTTTGGTGCTGCCTATCCTTAGTTTAACCAATGTTCAGTTCTCAATATAGAAACTGTGTCAGTTGTTTCAGTATACTTCTAGAATTAAATCATTGTTGGGAAGTTCAAAATCCTTTAAAGTTCACCAGGTCCTCATCTGTCCAATGAAAGGGGAAGGAGATGAAAATACAGGTCTGGTCCCATCTCATCTTTCCCCAACCAATACATTTCTTATCTGAAATGGCTCTTCCCTGGCTTGCAAGCCACTTATATCTCTAGGTTCCAGACTGGTCTCCTCATTAAAAATATAAAATCAAATAATCAAATTTCCTCAAAGAATCTCAATTGCAATTCCTATGTGACATTACTCAAATGAATACAGATCACCTTGTCACTTAATCTAAGTGAAGGTCGGGTAAATTATTGATTCAATCTACCACCACTCTTAAATTGTTACATAAGACTTAGATTTAATATCACAAATATATACTGCAGTGAACATGCTCCTATCAATGGTATTTCATATCAAGTTCCTAAATGAAGTGAAATAGTCATCATAATAAATTTCTTTTCTCTAATGATGATTTTTTTTTACTTATATGATCTGACCTGTATACAATGCAAGGTGAGTGTCCCAAAAATCTTAGTGCAACAATGATGCATCGAAGCTTAAAATATTTTTGGGGTAGCCTGTATAAAAATAGCATGGTGCAGCAAGTAGTGAGCAAAGACTGGGTTCAAGAAAATCTGAAACTAAAACTCATTTCTGACATTTACTAACTGTATGATCCTAACCAACTCACTAAACCTTTATATTCCTCAGGTGACCTCCTCCTAGGACTTATTTTCTCAAGAAGAAAATGGGTAGTTTATTTGGATTGGTAGAGAGAGTGCCCCTACAAATCAAATCAAAGATTCTGATTATATACAGCTCTATCTCAAGGTCTCTGAATGGAAGATCAAAATGTCTTCAATTTCTAAAACATAAAACATATGCTACAATAATTTTTGAAGAGATTGGATATTCTAAGATTTATGTTCTTCCATGTGTTGTGTGGCTAATCCAGTGGGAAACATATGGGAATTTTTATAGTCTCTTTAGACAACATATGGAAACTATAAGCCAATAAATATTAGGAATGTGTACCCTATGGATGAACAATAAAGCATACTTTCGCATCACTCTTTAATAGGATATGATGCATCCTATGAATATCATAGACCTTTGAGATTAGAACCTAGATTTTTGCATCTTTCAGTATTGAAGCCAAGTTTCCCAATTAGAAAACCTTATGAGTCTGTCTCTGAATCATGGTTCAGAGATTAAAATAATCAGAAGGATTGATGAGATTTCAAAAAGAGTTCCTTGGTTTCAAGGATTCAAATCACATTTTCTAAGAAAAATGTATAAGGCCTTGGAAGGAGAATAAGGTTGGTTATGAGCCACAATTTCAGTTTTTCCATTTTCTATTGTAGAAGAATCCAGATTCTTATATTTACATATGGGAGTATTGTTAGGGATAATTTATATCAAATATCTCATTTTGTGGATGAGGAAATTCAAGGCCAGAGGGGTGAAAGATCTTTCCTAAGATTAGGATCAGGGTTCAAAATTAGGTTCACTAACTCAAAAATAGGTACCACTATATCATACTGTCACAACGTCTCTTTTAGTTGAAATCTTTTTAATTTAGTTAGAATCTCCCTTAAATTCTGGTATAAAGCATTGTCATTTATGTGTGCTCATAAAGTCATAGGTTTACACATTGGAAGGCACCTTAGTTATCCATTCTAACATTTTCATATTATTGATGATAAAACTGAGGCTCAGAAAATTTCTGTGACTTGCCCAAGTTTTTATACATACTAAGTGACAGACATGTGATTTGAACACAATCCTCTGACTCCAAATATAGTTCTATTTCCATTGTACCATACTGTCTTTATAAAAAGAGATGTAATTACCATCCTGAAACTTTTAAGCAGAATTCTTGTCTTTTATTTACCCCTCTTATGCAATATATGCTCATGAAAGATGTCCAGAAAATCTTCTATAGCATTTTCTTAGTGAGAATCAGGGCATCCCTAAGGAGAATATGAGGATTAACATCTTTTTAGGTGTCCTTGAAAGGTGCCAAATTCCTAATTTGCTCTATTTGGACCTCTTGGCATCACTTCAAAGAACATGCTGTGAGATCATGCACATTCCTTTAAAAGAGTATAAAACCTTAATCTTTCACTAACTTTAGAGAGAGTGTAGCATGTGCTATTGAGCAAATCCTGCTTCATTATAAGAGTTTCATATTTCATGCAGGGCTTTATACACATGTAAAAATCATAGGCCTTTAAGGGTAGTACCCAGAGAAGATAAAGATGGAACATGGCATTATTACTATTATTTTATCATTGTCATTGAGATTATCATCTCTCAAATAGGAATAACTTTATATAAAAGTTTGTTTCAACTGTAATTGACATGATGGCTGTTTTGTGGTGATTGGTCTATGATGGGATGGAGCTGATAATTATCACTCTGAAGCAAAATGTCATCTCTTCACACACTATCTCCTTTGAAACCCTTGGGTATGACAGCACACAGTAAAATGGTATTACACTCAGTGCTGATATTAAAATCCTGACATTTTTGACAATATACTGAAAATTACAGTTTTCCCTCTTTCCCCCTACCCCAAAACATTTTTTTTAAATGTGACTATTGAATCTGACAGTATTTCAGAGGAAGTTTTGAGGTCAATTGATTCCACCAAGAAATTACCATTAATGGTCTAATATCATCTCCAGAGGGACAGGGTTATTATCTTCCCAAATTAGACTCTGGTTGCTTTTCCACCTCTGCTCTGATTTAGTTTTGTTAAGTGGTGCTCTTTGATGAATATGTCTACAAAACCTCAAATTCAAAAGACATTGGGCTTATATAGAGAGAATATGGCTAACTTCAGTGCTTGGAATCAGTTTCCTCCTCATTTCCTCCTGGTAGAACCTCTTTTCCACTTCAAAATTTCATTGACATTCCAAATTATACATGAGGCTTCACTTTGCTCCCATTTTACTATTTTTGAAAGTCTCCTTCCAAAATGCTACCTCGTATTTATTCTGCATATATTTTTATCAGTTTACCCTGGTGGAATATAATAATTGTTGGAAGCAAGGGATATTTCTTTTTTTTTTTTGTCATTTTGTTTTCAGTACCTAGAACAGGGTCTGATTTGTTATTTCACTGATGATGTAGGATGACTCAAAGAGTGTTACACTTCTAGTCAGAAGGACTAGGATTCAAATTCTGACTGTGCTTAGTGTGAATATAGGAACATCTCATTCTTCTAGGCCAATTTTCTTATATCAGGCATAATAATACACATGGTAACAAACCTCTTAAAGTGAGGGTGAAGTCTTGATGATATAATGTATGCTAATTATATTATAAGCCTTCAAATGCTGCATGAGGATAAATTGTATCAGAATTATTTAGCAAATGGCATTATTTTCTGAAACAGGTTATCAAAACAATTGTTTTGGAATTTGATAGGCACAATAAAAATTGAAGAAAGGATTGGGACTGAAATCGCATCTCTGTGGGTAAATGGCTGTATCCCCTAGGAGTTATCATTTACACTCTTTAAGCCTAACTAACTATGGGGAGTTGACTAAACCAAAAGCCTACAAGGAACCACAGAGATTAATCCCCAAATCTCATCATGTCTTGCCCATGTTCAATGATCTTGACTGACTCCTTATTGTCTATAGAATAAAATGGATGTTCTTTTGTGTCTAATAATTAAAGACCTTCCAATTTGCTTCCAACGAACTTTTCCGTGGTGTGAATATGATACTTCTCCTCGTACATTCTATGATCAAAGCATATTATTTTTTTTTCTGCTATACCAGTTTCTCTATGCTGTCTCAATGTGTTTGTATAGTCTGTCTCCCATTTTCTTGCCTCATTTCTATCTCTTGTAAACCACATTTCCCTTCTAGTTTCAACTCATAGCATCTTTAAAGGCCTTTACTAAGCCCCCTGTTTCTTTATTCTTTCTCATTCCTAAAAGTACTTCATATACCCCAGAAGTAGATATCCACTTTAAAAGCCAGGCAAAAGGCAATCATAATAGGTCAAAGCAAATTGGAAAATCAAAATCTTTAGAATCCTATTATTATGAAAGGGAAGAGCAATGTTCACATTCAAAAGAGGACAACATTGATGATATACCCACATCTGAAAAGTCAAAAGGGAATTGTTCTCAAGCTCTAAAACCATTCTTGGAACAGCACAAGAGGCATTTTAAAAGCTAAATTAGATAGGTAGAAGATAAATTTTAAAAATAAAATTAGCAAATGGAAAAAAATCACTGAAGAAAATAGTTCCCTAAAAAGTAAAATCTCTCAAATGTGAAACAAGGTTCAAAATTTAACTGGAGAAAATAAATCCTTCAAAGGAAAAACTGAACAAATGAAAAGGCAGATTCAAAAACTAACTGAAGCAAACAAATGGCTAAAAATTAGAATAAGACAAATTGATCCTAATGACTATATGAGTCATTCAGGATCAATCAAACAAAATCTAAAGAATGAAAATACATAAGAAAATGTAAAATGTCTTATTTAAACTGACCTGCAGAATAGATTCATGAGAGATAGTCTAAGAATCAGATTACTAGAATTATTTGGAAAAGAGATCCAGGGGAAACAACATCAGAATAATTATCAATAATAAAGTATCAGAATACATTTTCAAGGAAAAATGCTCTATGTGCTGGAGCCAGAGGGCAAAATAGCATTGAAAGAATCCACTGAACAACTCAAGAAAAAATGAAAATTAAAAAAAATATATTTAGAAAAATTGTAGCTAAATTGCAGAACAATTAGGTCAAAGAAAAATTACTGCATGGAGCCAGAAAGAAAAAAATAAATAAATAGTGTGGAGCCATAATCAATATTACACAAGACATAGCATCTACAAAATTAAAGGACTGAATGTCATGGAACATAATACTGCAGAAAAAAAAGGAGTTAGCAGTACAACAAAGAGTCACCTACCTAGCAAAATTTGAAACATGGTCATTCAAGGAAATGAAGAATTTCAAGTTTTCATAAAGAGAAGATGGGAATTGTACAAAAAATGACCTCCAAAATCAAGACCAAGAGAAGCCTAAAAAGTTAGAAAGTTAAAATAAAATATAAGGGATTCAATGGAGGTGCACTCTTTACATCCCTACATGGGAAGATGATATTTGCATGGAACAGCTAAAAGGAAGATATATAGAGGTTATGAATACAAAGTGACTTTGAAGGAATGTCATAAAATAATTAAGGGATGAAAAAGATGAGTACACTGGATACAGAAGGAAGGGAGAGATAGGATGTGGCAAATTATTCCACGTGAAGAGGTGGGAAAAAACAGAGTAGAGGGCACTTGAAACTTACTCTCAAGACTACTGTCTCAAAGAGATAACAATAAACACAATAAATTGAATATGGAAATCTATCTCATGCAACAGGGAAATAAGAGGGGGAATATAATAAGTAAAGGGGGAAGGGATTAACAGATGAGAGAGTAAACCAGGAGAGGTGGTAGACAAAATTAAAACACTAGTAAAGAGAAATGGGATGAAAGGAGACAGCAGACAAATAGCAGGAAAAACAGGATGGAGTGAAATACAGGAGTAATAATCATAATTGAATGTGAATGGTTTGAACTCTCCATTAAAACAGAAGCAAATAGCAGAGGGGATCAAAAATCAACATCCTACAATATGTTGTTTAGAAAAACACACTTGAAGGAGAGAAGACACAAATAGTAAAGGTAAAAGACTAAAGCCAAATCTATTATGCTTCAGCTAAAGTAAAAAAAAAAAACTAGACAAAAAAGAGATAGCAATCATAATCTCAGATAAAGCAAAAGTCAAAGTTATTAAATGAGATAAGGAAGGTGAAAGCCAAGCACTAGGAGCTTTCCAGAGGACTGCTGCTGTGAACAGCTCTCAAGGTTCTGATCACATAGTATAGTTAACTTTCTATACATTCAATTAAAAATCAGAGCAAAATATTCACAAAAAGAGCCCAGGGCGGCTGGCCCAACAGCTGGCTGGAGGGACCCCAGAACACCAGCAGATGGGGCGATTCCAGAATTATCAGCACAGATATATCTAGGACAAAGTGCGAGGTTAGTGACCTATGGACTTTGGGAACAGTATTTGAGGAACGCATCAGCTTCCTCCCCTGGGGGCAAAAAGCTGCTGAGGAAACACAGCACAGAGGCCATTTTGCATTGTCAGTGGCAGCTCCAGCTCCTGTTCAGCCAACTGTAGAGAAATCCAGCAATCATTCTGGGCGTTAATTACTCTTGCTTTAACCTGCTTGGATCTGGATTGTGGTCTTGGGGGAGGTCTGGGGTGGGAATCCAATTTGCCAGAGCAGGTGGAGGCTTTACAGAGGCCACCCAACCTCCGGAAGTTGTGAACACCCCACATTTGGGACAGAAGCTCTCCTATCTGGGGGCAGAGTCCTACTGTGGCAACAAGCCCAAAAATCAAGTAAGTAAGTGGCAATATGCCTAGGCAAAGAAAACAAAATAAACAGAAAAATGCAATATTAGACTCCTATTTTGTGGACAAAGATGATCAAAACATGGAACAGGGGGAGGACTGTGAGGTCAGAACTCCTGCACCAAAAGCCCCAAATGAAAATACAAGCTGGCTACAGGCCATAGAGGACCTTAAGAAGCAGATAAGAGAAGTGGAGGAAAAATTGGGAAGAGATAGGAGAAAGATGCAAGAAAAGTATAAAATGACAGTCAACAGCCTGAGGAAAATAACACCTTAAAAATAGACTAACCCAAATGGCAAAAGAGGCTCAGAAAAGCAATGAGGAGAAGAACGCCTTAAAAAGCTGAATTTTCCAGATGGAAAAAGAATCTCAAAAGCTCACTGAGGAGAATCACTCCTTCAGAATTAGACTGGAGCAAATGGAAGCTAGTGAATTTATGAGAAATCAAAATGCTGTTAAACAGATCCAAACAAATGAATGAATAGAAGGCAATGTGAAATATCTCATGGGAAAAACCACTGACCTGGAAAATAGTTCCAGAAGAGATAATTTAAAAATTATTGGACTACCTGAAAATCATGATCAAAGAAAGAACCTAGAAATCATCCTTCAAGAATTTCTCAAGGAAAATTGCCCTGATGTTTTAGACCCAGAAGGGGAAATAGAGGTTGAAAGAATCCCCCGATTACCTCCTGAAAAGGATCCCAAAAAGAAAACTCCTAGGAATGTTATAGCCAGGTTCCAGCACTCCCAGATTAAGGAGAAAATACTAAAAGCAGCCAGGAAGAAACAATTCCGATATTGTGGAAACACAATCAGGATAGCCCAGGACCTGGCAGCTTCTACTCTGAGGGAACAAAGGGGATGGAATATGATATTCCAGAAGGCAAAAGAACTGGGATTGAAGCCAAGGGTCACCTACCCAGCAAAACTGAGTATCTTGTTTCAGGGGAAAATATGGTCATTCAGTGGAATAGAGGACTTTCAAGTATTCTTGAGGAAAAAACCAGAGTTGAATAGAAAAGTTGACGTTCAGACACAAGAAGCAAGAGATGCTTGAGAAGGTAATCAGGGAAAAGAAATCAAAAGGAACTTATCAAAGTTGAACTATTTACATTCCTACATGGAACAATAATAAATGTGTCTGATGAAATCTTTCTCTTTATGAAAATAACGGAAGAAGGGTATATGGACATATGAATACATATGTGAATGTGTGTATATATATTTACAGGTATACATGGATAGAGGGCACAGTTTGAATTTGGTGGGGAGGGATGATACTTAAGGGGTGAAATTAAGAGGTGAGAGAGGAAAGTGGCAAGAGGAGATGGAGAGAGACAGGACAGGGTAGGGTAAACTATCTCTTGTAGAAGAGGCAAGGGGAAGTAGCTGCAGGGGAGGGGAAGAACAGGAAGGCAAAAAGGCAAAAGCATATTCTCATTGAAGTTGGCTCAAGGAGAGAATCACATACATACTAAATGGAATATCTTAACCTTATTCACTCTCCTGAGTAGGGGAAAGGGGGATGAGAGGGGGGATGATGGGGGGGAGAGCAATATGGGGGGAGGGGAGGTTGGAAGTACCCACTATCAAAGAGGGACAGGATCAATGTCGGGAATGGACCAGGTGGGAGGTACGACGCCGGGGAGGGCAATATAAGCAGTCTTTTACAATATATCTACAATGGTAATGTTTTGCATAGCTATACATGTACAACACACACTGAATTGCTCATCTTCCCAGAGAGAGTGGGTGACAAGGGAGGAAGGGAATGAATCTAAAATTCTAACTATTAAAATTAAATGCTTCATAAGATGTCCAGGCATTGGGGTCACAGATTCACCTTGCCCTAATGGCAAAGTCCAAGTGGTACTGGGAGAAGATATGGGAGAGAGCAGATTGGATGAAGGGATATCTAGTGGGACTGCTATTCTGGGTGGTGGGTAGGGAAAATGGGGGAATGTAACCATAATCTGGTGGAAATGAATGATGTAAACCAGAAGTTAATAATGCATTTGTTTAATTTAAAAAACAAACAAACAAACAAACAAACAAACAAATAAATAAATAAATAAATAAATAAATAAATAAATAAATAAATAAATAAATAAATAAATGAATAAATAAATGAATAAATAAATAAATTGGAAAAAAAGAGGAGATGGAGAGAGACAGGACAGGGTAGGGTAAACTATCTCTTGTAGAAGAGGCAAGGGGAAGTAGCTGCAGGGGAGGGGAAGAACAGGAAGGCAAAAAGGCAAAAGCATATTCTCATTGAAGTTGGCTCAAGGAGAGAATCACATACATACTAAATGGAATATCTTAACCTTATTCACTCTCCTGAGTAGGGGAAAGGGGGATGAGAGGGGGGATGATGGGGGGGAGAGCAATATGGGGGGAGGGGAGGTTGGAAGTACCCACTATCAAAGAGGGACAGGATCAATGTCGGGAATGGACCAGGTGGGAGGTACGACGCCGGGGAGGGCAATATAAGCAGTCTTTTACAATATATCTACAATGGTAATGTTTTGCATAGCTATACATGTACAACACACACTGAATTGCTCATCTTCCCAGAGAGAGTGGGTGACAAGGGAGGAAGGGAATGAATCTAAAATTCTAACTATTAAAATTAAATATTTTAAATGTAAAAAAATTAAAAAATTAAAAAAAAAGAACTTTAATCTCAAAACATATTCACAGAAAATCAAGGTGCAGAATTTACTATGTTACAATTTATCACATAAAATCAAAATACAGCATTCATCATGTCACCACTCAACAATTTACCACTAAAATGGCCACATAGTTTTCACCAATTTGATCAAATAATTTTCAACAAAGTACATTCATTTAGTCAATCACAGAGTCCTCAATTCAATTGCAAAGTACAATAGTCAAAGACCCCACCCATGGAGTGCAATTAAGTTACAACTTCAACAAGTACTTCTCAGTACCCTGTTAAGCAGTAATGTAAAGTGAAACAGCCATCCACTCCTAGGTCACAAATACATTACAATTTCATTAGACACTACTCAGTATCCTACTTTATCAGTCAATACTCAGACAATTTCATCAGTCATTACTCAGTACCCACAGAGAGGTCTTTTCATCTTAACTCAGTGCAGGATTTCAACTTCCATGGTCCCTCTTCCATGGTCCCAGATCCTGCCCAAATCAAACCAACTGGCACCTGTGTTCGAAGGCAGAAAGTTCCCAGTTCCTTGTCCTGCTCTTCGTGCACTTGCTGCTCCATATTGAATCTCACATTGTCCAGTCCACCTCAAATTTCTCACAGTCTCTGTTCCTGGGAAAACAAGGCTTAACAAAGCCACAATAACATACACATTATTCATACTTATTAAAGTCACAACATTTGTACAAAATACCACTACCATGGTAATGCTTCCTCAGTCTTCTGCAGCTCTGGCTGTCCCTCAGAAATCGTCAGCAGCAACTCCACAGCTCCTCAGCAGCTCTGGCTGGCCCACAGAAGTCTTCAGCACCATAAACTCCATTCAAAATTTCAAGATCATTTTATCCAGCCTCTACAAGGCTTGCTCTAAGAAATTCTGTCTCAGTTCTCAATTCTCATTCCTCTTCTCATTTCTTCTTAATTCTCAGTTCAGTCTTCAGTCCAGAAGCTGTTGCCCTGCCTCCAAGATGCTTACCCTAGGAAATTCTGTCTGTCCAGCTTGTGTTCTTCCTTAAACATGGTATAGTTCCTCCTTGTTCAGCCCCTTCCTATTATTTCAGCAACAGGGGTTCATACCTTCTATTTATTTAACAAAGGCTTAATTTGAAACTAGGTTCTAAGTACCCGAGAGCTTTCCATTACA
This sequence comes from Gymnobelideus leadbeateri, assembly GCA_011680675.1. Classification (NCBI taxonomy): domain Eukaryota; kingdom Metazoa; phylum Chordata; class Mammalia; order Diprotodontia; family Petauridae; genus Gymnobelideus; species Gymnobelideus leadbeateri. Next base: position 138,442 of record WOXC01009260.1, read on the forward strand.
AAGCAATCTTCAAATTTCATGACCATTACAGAAGGAGAATACATCTTGCTAAAAGGTACCTTAGACTATGAAGCAACATCAGTAATAAGTATATATGCACCAAGTGGAATAGCATCGAAATTCTTTTTTTCTTTCTTTTTTTGATTTATTTATTTTTAGTTTCAAACATTCATTTCCACAAGATTTGAGGTACAATTTTTCTCCCTGTCTTTCCACTGCCCCCACCCCAAGATAGCAAGTGTATTAAATACCCCTTCCCCCAATCTATTCTCCCTTATATACATCCCCATTATCCCCCTAATTTTCTAGAGGGCAAGATGGATTTCTATGCACCATTGCCTATATACCTTATTTTCCAGTTGTATATAAAAAAAAAAAAAACTTTCTTTAAACATCTGTTTCTAAAACTTTGAGTTCCAGATTTTCTTTCCCTTCTTCCCACCTCACCTGCCCACAATGGGAAGATTAGCAATTCAATATAGTTTGTAGATGCATAGTTAACCAAATCATTTCCATAGTTGTTAGACTGTGAAAGATTATATTTCCTTTCATACCATCCGATCCCACACTTATTCTATTTTCTACTTTGACCCTATCCCTTTTCAAAAGTGTTTGATTCTAACTACCCACTCCCCCAATATGTCCTCCCTTCTATCATCCAACACTTATGCCCAACTCCCTTATTTTCCTGTAGGGTAAGATAGCCAATTGAGTGTGTATATTATTCCCTCCTTAAGCCAAATTCAAGAGAACACGGTTGTCCCATTCCCATTCACTTTCCTGCTCTTCCCTTACATTGTAACAGTATTCTCTTACCTTTTACATGAGATAATTTACCATAATCTATTTCTTTCTTTCTCCATCTCCCAATAAATTCCTTTCTCATCTCTTAATTTTATTTTTTGGATATCATCCTTTCATATTCAACTCATCCTGTGCCCTCTGTGTAAATACACACATATGCCCACACTCACATATATATTTATATACACATACACCCTCCTATACATACACACACACATACACACATTTATATTTCCTTCATCTACATTCATATTGAGAAAAGTTGTATAAGTTAACAATTTTCATTTTTCCATGTAGGAATATAAATAGCTCAAATTTAATAAGTTCCTTATTATTTATTTTTCCTGTTTACCTTCTCATGCTTTTCTTGCTTCTTGTACTTGAAAGTCAAATTTTCTGTTCAGCTCTGGTTTTTTCATCAAGAATGCTTGAAAATCCTCTATTTCAATGAATATATTCCCTTGCAGAATTATGCTCAGTTTTGCTGGGTAGGTTATTCTTGGCTTTAGTTCTAGCTCCTTTGACCTCCAGGATATCATATTTCAAGCCCTTCAGTCCCTTAATGTAGAATTTGCTAGGTCTTGTGTTATCGTGATTGTGTTTCCACAGTACTCAAATTGTTTCTTCCTGACTGCTTGCAGTATTTTCTCCTTGACCTGGGAAATCTGGAATTTGGCTATAATATACCCACAAATTTTCTTTTGGGGATCTTTATCAAGAGGAATCAGTGAATTCTTTCAATTTCTATTTTGCCTTCTGGTTCTAGAATATCAGGGCAATTTTGCTTGATAACTTCTTGAAAGATGGAGTGTAGGCTCTTTTTTGTTTTTTAACATGGCTTTCAGGTAGTCCAATGATTTTTAAATAGTCTCTCCTGGATCTATTTTCCTGGTCAGTGGGTTGTCCAATGTGATATTTTATATATACATATAAAATATAATATATATTTTATTTTACATCATGTTTGAAGGTAAAATATTAAATAGATGTGATCAAAAGTCATTTGTTTAGGATTTCAAAACTCCATGATTCATCCATTGTGTGTCTCCACAGCAAAAAGTATAGATCTAAATATTGTCCACTTGTTTCAGTTAGTAAACATATCCAAAAAGGATATTAGTTTAGTTTTGGTTTTCTTTTGCCTTTGGTTGTTTAGATGATCGTGCTTAATTAAATCTGCCATATCCTTTCTCTAATTTGTCATGATAGGATACTTGGAGTGACTGACTTAGATCCCAGTCATTTTAAGAAGTCTTTTGTAATTGCTACATTTGCTACCCAACAAATAAGTAGATAATAGGGGTTGTAGCCCTATGTGTATTTATCCAAACAAGTACTGTCTGATCAGGCTAAGTTCCCGGAAGTACATATGGTATGGAAATAGGAAGTCTTTCAACATCTCTAATTTCTGTGTAATACTCCTCTGGTAACACGAATAGAAAGATGACACCCTCTTTCTTAAGAATTTCATTAGATTCTTCATGCTGGAAAATGTTTTGCTCCAGGCTAATTTTGTATAACTTTGGCAAAACATGTGTTTGTGAGGGGCATCTATTGTGCTTTCAGGTGGAGATAGAGTTGGAGATGAAGTAGCAGAGGGAGGAATAACAGCTGGAATGGGATCAGAGGGACTAGCTTTTTTTTTATATTTTTTATGAACATTTTGTTTCTGGCTTTCAACTTCCTTCTTCTCCAGTATTTGTGCTTGGTCATTTTTTTCTGTGGAGAAATAGTATAAGAGCCCTAGGAGGTAAATAAAGTCTGGGCAATTTCTTCTCTGGTTGCAGTATATAGCAGAATTCAAAATTAAACACTTGGCATGGACAGACCAATCAGAGCCTTCATTTCTACTTCATTAACCCTCCTTGTGGGGAAAGAAAAAAGTCACACATAAAAATTCTTAAAGGAGAAGTTAAATGTGTTTCAAGTTCATGACAAAGCAAGAGATAGTGAGCATTACAAAATAGAAAATAAAGAATTTTAATGATATTAAATTAGAAAGGGTTTGTACAAACAAAACCAAAGAGGTTAAGATTAGAAAGATCACAAAAAGCTGGAAAGTGATCTTTAAAGCATATATCTCTGATAAAGACCATGTTTATCCAATATATAGAGAAATGATTCAAAGTGATAAGAATACAAGCCATTCCCCAACTGATAAATGGTCAAAAGAAATGAACAAGCAGTTTTCAGATACAGAAATCAAAACTATCAGTGAGCATATGAAGAAGTGTTCAAAATTGCTTTTAATTATAGAAATGCAAAAGATAAAAAAGAAAGAAAACAACTCTCAGGTACCACCTCATACCTATCAGATTAATTAATATTACCCCCACCCCAGAAAAAAGAAAATGATAAATTTTGGAGTAGATGTGGGGAAATTAGGACACTAATGCACTGTTGGTGGAGTTGCAAACTGATCCAACCATTCTTAAAAAAAAATTTGAATTATGTACAAAGAGCAATCAAACTATGCATACACTTTGATCCAGCTATATTAATACTAGGTCTGTATTCCAAAGAGATCATGGGAAAAGGAAAAGATTTTATTTATAATAGCTCTTCTTATGGTAACACAATATTGGATATTGAGGGAATGCCCATCAATTGGGGAATGGCTGAAAAACTTGTGTTATATGAACACAATGGAATACTGTTGTCTAATAAGAAATGATTTACATGCAAATTCCAGAAAAACCTGAAAAAATTGTATGGACTTATGCAAAGTGAAATGAACAGAACCAAAAATAATATTGTACATAGCATCAGCAACATTATGTGATGATAATTCTGAATGACTCATCTCTTCTCAGCAACACACTGATCCAAGACAAGCACAAAGGACTCCTCAAGGAAAATGCTATCAACATCTAAATAAAGAATTGGTGCACAGTGAATGAAGATTGAAGCATACATTTTTTAATTATTTTTCCTTTTTGTGTTTTATTTTTACTTTGGGTCTGTTTCTTCTTTCATAACTGTGTTTAATATGGAAATATGTTTAATTTACATCAAACCACCAACCATTTTTAGAAGAGGGAAGAGAAGGGATGGAGGGAGAAAAATTTGGAACTCAAAATCTTGTATAAATGAAAATTAAAAATTATATTGACATGTAATTGGGGGGAACTAAGACTCTATTTTTGAAAAGTACTAATATATTTTCCACGGGTAATATAGATTGATCCCTCCCCTTTATTCAATTCTAGGCCTAGGTCATCATTCAGTCTTAGTATATGTTGAATATATGTGTATTGATGGACAAGCTTCATGAGTTTTCTCTCTACAAATTCACATACTATAATTTAAATATATTTTTCATCTACTTTTATTTTTCCTGTTTATTTAGCTAGATTCACTTATATTGAGCAAATATGGAGGCGATTTAGGGAGATCTGAAATGTTCTGAGAATTGATACAGTCAGAATACTGTAATTCATAAACAGGAAGACCAGCAAGATGTCACCATCTATAAGAAATCCATCTTCCCTATATATTGTTCTCCATCTGCTTAACTCTGAATTCATTCTTGGTAGAAGAATATAACTTACTCAAGGCTAAAGCTCTACTCCTCTGCAGAAACTCCTATTTGGTCATCACCATTTTACATATACTTTCATTTTGTCTGCAGTAGTGGAAAGAGATTATTATGAACCTCTGGGACCAGAGAATTTGTTTATAGTTTTAGTGCAAAGAGAGAATGTGGAAAAGATAACTCTTCCAAATTGTGAATAAAAAGCACACAATGTCATTGATTTCTGTAATGCAACTCATGAGCTATTCCATCTGGAAGTGCCTATGTACTCATTGTAATTCTGCGAGTTCAGAGATTTCTATTCTTATGATGGAAGAAATATGGACTGAGTTCACGTTTTCAAAGTCTGTGAAATTCCTGTTGATTTCTTGATGTTCTCATTATCAGTCAGTGTTGTGGCATTGTTTTGTTAACTCCATGCGATATTACAAGCATTTATGAAGGTCCACATGCATGTAAGATCCTAAAGTAGGCAATGGAGCTTGAAGGAAAAAATAGAAATTATTCCTATCTTTCAGGAGTTTACTTTTACTAGTGGGACACAAGATGTGAGCATGGGATTATCCAAAGAGAAGAGATGGGGAAATTAGGAAAGGCTTCTTATAAGAGAAGGCACCTGAGTCAAGCTTTATAGGACGTTAATTTTTCTAAGTGGCAGAGGTGAGTAGGATATTACTTAAAGCTCACTGATGTTTAAGTTTCCATGGAACAATAATGACTTTTAAAAAAGTGTTATCATAAATTTACGTGTGATCATAATACAGATTTTTTTAAAACCATCAGGTCAGTGGGTGAGTCTATTATCATTGATGCATTTTCCTAAGAAAAATTTTACTTTATTTTCTTTTGTTTTGTACACACTTTTGAGATAGTAAAAGTTTGAGAGAGTAAACTCTCAATGTGAAAGCTCTCTCTACTGATGAATGCTGCACATGTTCTGAAACTTATAGTCTTAAAGGATGGCCTGAGGCACTGAGAAAAGAAATGACTCACCCAGCGTCATACAGCAAACTGACAAGAATGAAAATCTGACTCTGAGACTGGCTTTCTTTTTTCTTTTTCTTTTTGGAGGCCAGTTGAGGTTAAGTGACTTGCCCAAGGTCACATGACTAGTTTTTGTGAGACTGGCTTTCTATTCACCACCACGCACTTACTCCCCCCTCAAAACTACTAAGCAAAATATTTAGCACATTCTTAATGTAACCCATTGCACATTATGCTTCAATTATACAATAATTCTCATTTTTCTTCCCTTAATTTGATTTACAGATAACCTTTGATTTCAAAGGAATAAACACTCCTTGTTATGGTGAAGGTTAAAACTTCCGTTTCTTATTGTATCAGTTAATGTATTGCTGTGATCTAAAACATGCTACACTTAATGACTTACCATGTGGTGATCACCCTCAATAATTTTAGATAGATTCATCATTAAAAAATCATTATCCATCATTTGGCCTATAAATTAAGCTTTTATGTTTTAATAGTTCTTCCAAACATCTCAATCCATTTCTTAGTTTTGGAGAATGTAGATTTTTCACACCAAAATGAGACCCAGTAACTCATACTTAATAAACTTTTATTTTGTTTTGCTTTTAGAAAAAAAATGTCAGTGTCTTGTCACTTTTTAATTTGTTCATAGATTTGCTCTATTGTTCTTTCTCCATTACTATTTATATATGAAAAGTCAGTATTTTCTTTCACAACATCTATTTATTCCATTTTTCTTCCTATTTTTAATGTAATCATCTTAGTTTTATCCCACAAGTGCTTATAAACCTTAAAGGACTACACAAATGTAGTGTATCATTGTTGTCATTCACTCCTTCCTTTCTTTACTAGTCTAAGAAGTCACTGTGTCGTACTATAATAGGACACTTTCTTCTTGTTTAATCGATAGAATTGAACTATTTTTACCCTAGTATTTAAAGACCAATGATATCTATCTACAATACACTATTTCTAATCCTGCATTCCATCACTTTTCAAAATGAAATTTCTATTCAAGGCACCCTGGTCTACTCACTGTCCTTCAAATTATCCCTGTAACTTCCAAATTCTGTGTGTGTGTGTGTGTGTGTGTGTGTGTGTGTGTGTGTGTGTGTGTGGTGGGGGTGAGTTCTTAATTGAATACATCCACAAAGAATGTAATGTTGGGGAAAGGACTGGTAGGAAGTTTCTACCTATAAAAAATATATCCTAAACCTGCACACACACCAATAAAAGTGCTGTTCTCTGTAGTTACATCATGTAATTTAGTTATTTCAAGTAGCCACAATGAGAAAAAATAAAAGCTAGAAATGCTTCAATCTCAGAAAATTACTTAAAGTAAACCTGAAATTACTTAGATATTAGTTGATCATAGTTGAATTGTTTGAAGTTGGGCAAATCTTTCAGACTCTTTTGTACTCAATCATTAAATCATCCTTCATCACTCACTATTCAGTCATCAGGAAATACACAGACCCTCAACCCCGAGGTCACTAGTAAATTATAATTTTTCAGTCAAATTCAAATTACATTTACCATTATGCTTTTCTAGATTCTAAGTATAGTCCCATGTGAGAAAGTAACCTATATGTAAATTTAGATATTAGTAACAGGTAAACATTGATTTACCAGGACTTAAACAGGCCTGTACTTTATTGCTGCAAAATTATGCTAAACAACACCCTCTGAGATATCACTGTTGCTTATGACTACAAGGAGCTGAAGAGTGCAAAATATTATTGGAAAACCAAAGGTAACAAAACCACTAAGATTGTAACAGAATATGCTAACATATACAAATAGTCTTCGCTATTACACTTATCATTTATTTGTCATTGCTGAAATAATGGATTAAGAAATAATGGATTAAGAAATAACAGATAAATATACTCCAAAATTGTATAGACAGATGAGGGTTGGGGTTGGGGGAACATGTCTTTCCATTTATGGCTCTTTTAAATCTTCAAAAGGTGAAACCAAAACAAAATTTTTTTAAAGGAGTTATTTGTAGGACTTCAAGTTCTGGTCACCCCATTAAGAATGACATTAATCAGTGGAGTCAAGATGGCAGAGTGAAAACTGGAAGTTTCTTGAGTTTGTCCCCCAATCACCTCTAAATACCTGTAAAAATGACTCTAAGCCAATTTTACACCTACAGAACCCACAAAATGACAGAGTGAAACACATCTCCAGCTGAAGACAGTCTAGCAGGCTGACAAGAAGGGTCTATTACACTCTGCTGGAAATGGAGCACAGTCCCATGATGGCTGTACTAGCACAGATCCATTCAAAACAGGCCTCAGGTGACTGAATCATTGGCAGCTATGGCATTTTACAGACTTCTTAACCCACAAATGCCATATGTTCTAGAAAGCTCAAAAGTCAAGCAATTGGCTGAGAAAATTAGCAAAGAGAAGAAAAACAATCAGACTATGAATTTTTTCTTTGGTAACAAAGAACAAAACTTTAGAACCAGAAGAAGATAAAAAAGTCAAAACTTTTGGGGCGGCTAGGTGGCGCAGTGAATAGAGCGCCGGCCCTGGAATCAGAAGGACCTGAGTTCGGAGCCGGCCTCCGACACTTAATCCGCACAAACAAAAACCTAGCTGTGTAACCTTGGGCAAGTTACTTAACCCCAATTGCCCTAAAGGGGCGGCTAGGTGGCGCAGTGAGTAAGAGCGCCGGCCTCGGAGTTTGGATGACCCGAGATCAGATCCGGCCTCAGAAAATGAGCACCCACGCATAAATCAAATGACTAGCCGTGTAACCTTGAGCAAGTTACTTAACCCCAATTGCTTTAAAAAAAAAAAGTCAAAACTTTTGCATAAAAAACCTCCAGGAAAAAAATATGAATTGGTCTCCTCCTCAGGGAGAAGCTCAAAAAGGATTTTGAAAATCAAGTAAGAGAAGCAGAGGAAAAATTGAGAGGAGAAATGAGAGTGATGCAAGAAAATCATGAAAAACAAGTCAAAAGCTTGCTAAAAACACAAGCAAAAATACTGAAGAAAATAACAATTTAAAAATAGACTAACTCAAATGGCAAAAGAGGTCCAAAAATCCAATGTGGAGAAGAATACCTTAAAAAGTTCTAATGGAAATGCAAATTTAAAAATCTTCCCTGCCCCTAGGTTAAGTGCACCCGGAGCCTGTGGTGGGAGGCTTGTTTTTCAAGAAAGCCCACACACACCTTGATATTTTGTGATTGGGCAGTGAGTCAAGAAGGTTGTTACATTCTCTGAACCAGGAGAAGGCTATATAAACCATGATGGGAGGCTTTGCTTTGGGGCTCACTTTGAGAAGTGTGTCATTTGACCAGATGAGACTCTGGGCAGCTGTTGAGCGCCACCCGGCTTTGAAAACCCAGATGGAGATGCTTCCTTCTCTGGTAACTGTGATTAGGTATGGATGTATGTAATGGTTGGACAGTTTGGAAGCCTGTCTGCTTGATCTGTTTCTCTGTTTTGAAACTACTGTCTATATACTCTTAAGTTCAGGGTGCTGATCTTTTTCCCCTGAACTACGTAAACGATATATGTTTTATTGATTAAAGTAAGCTTGTTAACCCATTTTGAATTGCTTTCCTTTAGAAAAGCAGATCTAAGAATCTGTGTTGGCAGCCACCCTGAAGATGTTGGGGTGCTTGCTGCTACAAAAGTAGAACTGGTTGTGCAAACATTTCTATAGCAATTATATTGTGAAAGATTAATTATATTTCACAGTATAACTACTATTGAAATGTTTTGTACATATGTGCAACCTATGTTGAATTGCTTGTCTTCCCAGTGGGGGTGGTTGAGGTAGGTAGAAAGGAAAAATCTGGAAATCAAAAATTTAAAAACAAATTTTAAAATTTGTTTTTTTACATGCAACTTGGAAATAAGATATACAGGCAATGCAGTATAGAAATCCATCTTGCCTTAAAAAGAAAGTAAGGGGCAGATGGTGGTGGACATAGGAGAGAAGATATTGGGGGAAGGGGTATTCAGCATGATTGCTATCTTAGAGTGGGAGGTAGGGGAGAGATGGGGAGAAAAATTTTAACTCAAAATCTTGTAGAAGTGAATGTTGAAAATTAAAAGAATAAATAAATTAATTTAAAAAACATAATTGGCCAAATTGAAAAGGAGGTACAAAAGCTCACTGAAGAAAATAATTCCTTGAAAATTAGAATGGAGCAAATGGAAGCCAGTGACTTTATGAGAAGTCAAGATATTATAAAACAGATCCAAACGAATGAAAAAAAGAGGAATACAATGGCAAATATATAATTGGGAAAACAATAGACCTAGAAAATAAATTCAGGAGAGATAACTTAAAAAACTATTGTACTACCAGAAAGCCATTATCAAAAAAAAAAAAAAAAAAAGGAAGAGCCTAGATATCATTTTCAAGAAATTATCAAGGAAAACTGCCCTGATATTATAGAACCAGAGGGTAAAATAGAAATGGAAAGAATTCATCTATTGCCTCTTGAAAAAGATTCCAAAAAGAAAATTCTTAGAAAATTCTTACCAAATTCCAGAGTTCCCAGGTCAAGCAGTAAATATTACAAGAAGTCAGGGAGAAACAATTCAAGTATTGTGGAAAAACAATCAGGATAACACAAGACCTAGCAACTTTTATATTAAGGGATTGAAGGACTGAGTGTATGAGATTCTGGAAATAAAAGTAAATGGTATTACAACCAAGAATCACGTACCCAGCAAAAGAGAGTATAATACTTAAGGGAGAAAAATGAATATTTTGTGAAATAGAGGACATTCAAGCATTACTGAGGAAAATACTAGAGCTGAAGAGAAAATTTGACTTTAAAATACAACAATGAACAGAAGCATGAAAAGGCAAACAGCAAAGAAAAGTCAAAAGAAACTTATTAAAGTTGTACTATTTATATTCTCACATGAAAAGATCATATATGCAATTCATGAGAATATATGTATGTATTCATGTAAACTTATATAAATGTATGTGTATGTATATATGCATATATGTATTGTGTATGTATGTATGTATCAACATAGGGCACAGCGTGAGTTGAATTTGAAGATACAATATCTAAAAAATAAAATTAAGGTGTGAGAGAAGAATATATTGGAAGAAAGAGAAAAGGAGAGATAGAATACTGTAAATGTTCTTACATAAGAGGCAATAGACAGCTGTTAAAATGGAGAGGAAGAGCAGGGAGGAGAAAGTGAATGAGTCAAACTTGGTCTTATTGGATTTGGTTTAAGGAGGAAATGATATACACATTCACTTGAATATCTTACTCTACTGGAAAGTAGAAGGTAAGTGGATGGGGGGGGGGGTAATAGAAGGGAGGGAAGATTGAGGGAGGGGATAGTTAGAAGCAAACACTTTTGAAAAGAGACATGGTCAAGGAGAAAATAGAATAAATGGTGGATAGGATAGGATGGAGGGAAATATACTTGGTCTTTCACAATATGACTACTATGGAAATGTTTTGCATAGCTACACAGGGAAGAAGGAAGAGAATCTGGAACTCAAAGTTTCAAAAACAAACGTTAAAAATTGTTTTTCCATGCAACTGGGACATAAGATATACAGGCAATGGAGTATAAAAATCCATCTTGCCCTACAAGAAAGTAAGGGGGAAGAGGGTAAAGGGAAGTTTGAGGGAATAGAAGGGAGAGCAGTTTGAGGAAAGGAGTAATCAGTATGCATGCCATCTTGGGGTGGGGGTAGGGGAGAGAAGAGGAGAGAATTTGGAACTCAAAATCTTGTGGAAAAGAAAGTTGAGAATTACAAAAAAAAATAAATTCTGAGGGGAAAAATTAGTTGAATTTACAGACAAGCTACTCATCTGCTTTTCAGTGGAGGGAGTTTCCCCATGAGGTGCTCTCCTGAGCTGATGAAATCAATGATCTGAACTAAGAAGGCAAATTTTAGGTGTTAAAATAAAAGCTCAGTATTTGTGGTGCTTGATGTGTAGGAGGTTCTTAAATAAATGATTGTTGATTAATAATCATAATAATAACATCTAGCATTTGTGTAGCACTTAAATACAACTATTTTGCCATTAAAAGAATGACATTAATCAACACGGGGGTTCTATAAAGGCCTATCTAGTCTGATGCACAGCATGGACACAGGAGCAAATATAATATCTAGTTCCATAATGCCTGGAACAGAAAAATTATTTTTTTTTAAAGCAATTGGGGTTAAGTTACTTGCTCAAGGTTACACGGCTAGTCATTATTTATGTGTGGGTGCTCATTTTCTGAGGCCGGATTTGATCTCGGGTCATTCCAACTCCGAGGCCGGCGCTCTTACTCACTGTGCCACCTAACCTCCCCTTTTAGGGCAATTGGGGTTAAGTAACTTTGCCCAAGTTTACACGGCTAGGTTTTTTTGTTTGTGTGGGTTAAGTGTCTGAGGCCAGATCTGAACTCAGGTCCTTCTGACTCCAGGGCCGGCGCTCTACTCACTGCACCACCTAGCCGCCCCCAGAAAAATTCTTGAGGCAAAAAAAAGTGATTAAGGACAAATATATAGTAACAGTAGAATTCCAATTGATCATTTAATTTCTAGCTGAATATCACTGTGATTTTTAAGTCCTCTACCATTGAATGCAACCAACAATACCAGTTGAGAATTTATTGAGTACTAATTGTGTACAATGCACTATGCTAGGAGATGAAAATAGCAACTAAATTTATATGGCCCCTTAGGATTTTATGTTCTTAAGAGGGATATATACAGATGAAAAAATATAAAATAGATATACAGTAATATTGTGATGGGAAAACATACTAATGACTAGGAGAATTATGAAAGGCCTCATGTAGAAGTAAGTATCTGATATGAGTCTTGTAGGGGGTGAGTGGCAAGTTTTGGGAAAAAAAGACTCCACATCCTATGACACATCCCATATGGTTTATCTGTACAAAAGCTTGTAGAGGGGCATTGAGTTTTATTATGATGAACAGAAAATATATCATTTTTATGACAGAGACTATGTGTGGAAAGTGATGTGAAATTGGCCTGGTAAAATAAACTGAAGTCGTAAGGGGTTGAGAACTTCCAGGGTAATATTTATTTTATCCTTGAGAAAATAGAAAGCCATTGAAGTTTTTTGGCCTGGATAGATCGATCACCTGACCTGTGCTGCAGGAATATTGATTTGACAGTTGTGTGGATGATACCTTATAGATGATACCTTATGTAAGGACACAAAATTTATTTTCTTATGTGATAGTACAGGATAGAGGTGATGAGAGCCTGAACTAGAAAGGTGCCCATGCCAAGGACATATAAAAGATATATGATGGAGGTAGAATTGAAAGAATTAGGCAACTGATTAGGTATAGGAAATGAAGAAGAGTGTAGACTCAATGATTCCATGTCTGCAAAATCATTTTAATGTAGGACAAGAAAAGTTGGATTCTATTTATGTTTAACTATTTGTGAATACCTAATGTCCTGCTTTAAGAATTTACAGATTTTCTTATCTTATTTTAACTTTTGAACACTGTTAACTTTTGAATACCTTCTCATGGTTGTTACTCTTGGAGAATCTGCATTCTTCATCTCAAAATCTTCAAAAAGAACATTTCTGGAACCATGGACAGCCTAAGAAGGAGTGGCTTCACATCCTCTGCTCTATGCATATTTTGTTGGGTATATTTGCTTTGTTTTGTTAACAAGAATTTTCTGCTTACATGTAAAGTGAAACAGTGATGTTATAAACTTCACTATTAATGTGTCACATAATACTGATATTACCCTTTACTTAAGATTTTGTTTTCAGCAATTACATAAGTATGAAGCCCTATTGACAAATAAGAAATTAAAAAAGAGAAAGTTAGTTAAAATGCTTCTATCTTAGCAAATTGGGAAATAAGTTACAAGATTTTAAAAAGTCAGTTTTGGAATGATACAAGAAAAAAAAAGAAAAAGTCACTAAACTACTCGACTATAATGGAAAGCAATATGAATTGTATGAAGAAAGGTACCACAACATTTATATTCTCTGGTTCCAAAAATTCCATGGCTAATGATTTACCCCAAGTTCATAAAAAAGTAGTTACATAATCAAAATATTTATAGCAACAATTTTTGCCACTAGAAAAGAAACTTGAAACAAAGTAGGTGCCCTTCAGTTGTGGCATAGATAAAAATTGTGATGTGAAATGCAATGATTTAAATAAGAAATTACAAGCATGAAGAATCCAAAGAAGCTAATGCCCTATATTAACTACTGAAAAGTAAATGTAGGGGTGGGCATGGAGAAAATAATATACAGGATGAATTCAACAATGTAAATTAAAAGATTATAATCAACAGCAAAAGAAAAACTAATATTGTATAATTATAATGACCGAGATTGGCATCGAGAGGAGTTGAAGTAGCTCCTTGCTGTTTGCTTTATTAATGCACATGTGCAGAAATTAGAATGATATGTGAAAGATCATCGTGGATACCGCAGGTAGATGATATAAAAATTTGTGAAGCATAATTTTTTTGCAGATGGTATGTGGTTCTTTACTCAGAGAGATTTAGAGAGTTAACTAAAAAACAAAGCGAAACAACTGACAACTTCACCAAACTTGGAATATATAATAAAACCAAAAAAATCACCAGCATTGCTTTATGTTACTTTAAAAAATCCATCAGAAGATATAGAAAGAAAAATTTCATTTAAGATAACTACAAAATAACATAAAATCCAGGGGCATGTGCCTGCCAATACACAGAACCCATATATACAATATATTTATAGTCACTCTTTTTCCCCCCATTGTTCCCCTACCCACCATGTGCTCAGAAAAAGGAGAACAATTTTCAGTGTAACAATATTCTAAAAAGAATGAATTGTGGAAGACTACTATAATCAGTACAATATAATTCTGAAGGACTAGTGATAACAAATACTACCTATAAATGGAGAACCAATAGATCAAGTTGGTATATTGGGTAATAAAATTTTCTTTTTCTTTTTTTTTTTGTTGTTTTTGTTTTCTTTGTCATGGGAGAAAGGAGTGGGATGGGACAAATGTGGGAATCTTCTTTGCTTCACTATATATGTATTTGAAATGAGTTTTATTCATATTGCTTTCTAAGGAATGGAGGATGGAAAGAATTCAGATCTGAAAATATTTTTAAATTGTCTTCTGTTCTTAAAGGTAGAAACATTGCCCCAGCCTTCATTTCAGAGGTGAGAGATCATGGATATAAAGAATTCTAAGTATTGTCACCTACCCATGAATAATCGATATATCTTTTTTTTAATAATTGTTTAGATATGAATTTATACATGTGAAAATATTTTTGTTTCTTCATTTCTTTGTTTTTGAAATTGTTTTCATATACTTCATTGTATGTTTGTTGGTAGATAGATTCCCAAATACTTTATCTTGTCTAAAGTTATTTTAAATTGAATTTCTCTTTCTTCTTGCTGGGCTTCATTGGAAATTAACAGAAATACTGATGATTCACATGGGTTTATTTTATTTCCTATAATTGTATTAAAGTTGTTTGTTTGTTTATTTATTTATTGCTTTTTTTTCCCAAATGCTTTATTAACTTCTGGTATACATCAGTCATTTCTGCCAGATTTTGAGTTAAAAAATTTTCCCCATTGTTCCCCTACCCACAAGCCGAGAATAGCAGTCTCACAGGATATCCCCTCATCCAATCTGCTCTCTCCCATATCTTCTCCAATAGTCCCTTCGACTTTACCATTATGGCAAGGTGAAACTCTGTGCCCCAATGCCTGCACATCTTATCTTCCAATTACATGCAAAATAGTATTAATAATAGTATTTATATATATTGGAAAGATTTAATTTTAAAACTTCAAATTCCATATCCATTCCCTTCGACCCTTGTCACCCATTCCCACTGGGAAGATAAGCAATTCATTATATGTTTTACATGTATAGCTATGCAAAACATTACCATAGTGTATATATATATATATATATATATATAGTAAAAGACTGGCTATATTTCCCTCCCACCCATCCCACCCCCAACCTTGTCCATTCCCTACTTTGATCCTGTGCCTCTTCATAAATGGGTGCTTCCAACCTCCCCTCTCCCCCAACATGTCCACCCCTCCATCATGCCCCCTCTCACCACCCTCCCGTCTACTCTCCTGTAGCATGAGATATACCCTTTAGTATGTATGTCATTCTCTCCCTGAGCCAAATTGAATGAGAATATGGTTTTGCCTTTTTGCCTTGCTGTTCTTCCCCTCCCCTGCAACCACTTCCCCAACCTCTTCTTCATGAGAGAGTTTACTCCACCTCCCCGTCTCTCCCCATCTCCTTGACACATTCCTCTCTCATCTACCTTCACTCCTTAAGTATCATCCCTTCCCACCAAATTCTATCCATGTATACCTGTAAACATATATACACACATTCACATATGTATTCATATGCCCATATACCCTTCTTCAACTATTTTCATACTGAGAAAGGTTTCATCAATTATAGTAACATCATAATATGTGCAAAAAGTAACAGCTTTGTTTCCCCACTGCCTATTCTAATGCCTCCAATTTATTTTTTTTCTCTTGTCACTATAGCTAATATTTCTGGTACTATATTGAAAAGCAGTGTTAATAATGTGCATCTTACTTCACTTCTTAACTTATTGGGAAGGCTTCTGGCAAATCTCCACTACAGAAAATGGTTGTTGACAGTTTTCGAAAGAAACTGCTTATCCTTTTAAGGAACATTCCCTTCATTTATATGCTCTCTGGTATTTTTAATATGATTAGGTACTGTATTTTGTCATAAGATGTTTTGTTTGTTTTCAGATTATATTTTTTTAATATTTTTTATTTTTCCCCAGTTACATGAAAAACAATTTTTACTATTCACTTTTTCATTTGGTAGTTTATAATTTTAGTTTACATTATTCATTTCCACAACATTTTGAGTTATAAATTTTATCCCCATTGTTCCCCTACCCACCATTCCAAAAGAGTGATCCCACTAAATATCCCCTCCCCCAATCTGCTTTCTCCTATATCTTCCCACATCCCCCTATGACTTTCTAGTAGGACATGGTGGATCTCTATGCCCCAGTGACTGTATATCTTATTTCCCTGTTACATGTAAAATGATGATGACAATAATATATACTTTTTAAACATTTGATTTTAAACTTTTGAATTCCAGGTTCTTTCCTTATCTCCCTCATCACCCACCCTTACAGGGAAGATAAGTAATTCCACATAGGTTGTACATGTGTAGCTATTCAAAACATTTCCATAGTGTATATATATTGAAAGCCTGACTATATTTCCCTCCATTTCATCCCACCGCCTACTTGTTCTCTTCTCTAATTTGATCATGTCCCTTTTCAAAAATCTCTGAAGCTCCAGAACCCACAAGATGACACAGAGAAGCTAATCTCCACCCACCCAGGGAGCCTGGCAGGGTGTGGCCAGCATAGTGCTAATGTATATTAGACTCCTATTTGGGGACAAAGAGGATTGAAGCATGGAACAAGAGGAGGACTGGGAGGTCATAATTCCTGCACCCAAAGCCCCAAATGAAAATACGAGCTGGTAACAGGCCATAGAGGACCTTAAGAAGCAGATAAGAGAAGGGGAGGAAAAATTGGGAAGAGAAATGAGAAAGATGAAAGAAAAGTATGAAGTGACAGTCAACAGCCTGACTGAGGAAAATAAGACCTCAAAAATAGACTAACTCAAATAGCAAAAGAGGCTCAAAAAGGCAACGAGGAGAAGATTGCCTTAAAAAGCCAAATTTGCAAGATGGAAAAAGAATCTCAAAAGCTCACTGAGGGGATTCATTCCTTCAGAATTAGACTGGAGCAAACGGAAGCTAGTGATGAGAAATCAAGATATTATTTTTTTTTAAGCAATTGGGGTTAAGTAACTTGCTCGAGGTTACACGGCTAGTCATTATTTATGTGTGTGTGCTCATTTTCTGAGGCCGGATTCGATCTCGGGTCATCCCAACTCCGAGGCCAGTGCTCTTACTCACTGCTCCACCTAGCCGCCCCGAAATCAAGATATCATTAAACAGATTCAAACAAATGAAAGAAGAGAAGGCAATGTGAAATATCTCATGGGAAATACCACTGACCTGGAAAATAAATCCAGGAGAGATAATTTTAAAATTATTGGGCTACCTGAAAGCCATGATCAAAGAAATAACCTAGAAATCATCCTTCAAGAAATTCTCAAGTAAAATTGCCCTGATGTTTTAGACCCAGAGGGGGAAACAGAGGTTGAAAGAATCCACAGATCACTTCCTGAAAAAGATCCCAAAAAGAAAACTCCCAAGTCAGTGTTTTTTGTTTGTTTTTTTTAATTATATATTTCACATTTCCTTCTTTTTTTTTCATTTGTTTGAATCTGTTTTACTCCAGCCTTTTACCTTTACCCTGTGTGTATCCCTTTGTTTCAAATGTGTTTCTTGTAGAGAGCATATTTTAGGATTATGCTTTATAATACATTCTGCTATCTACCTCCATTTTATCAAAGAGTTTATCCCATTCACATTCACAGTAAAGATTATTGTCTGTTTCCCTCTATCCTATTCCCTCCCCTGCTTATGTTTTTTGTTTCTTCCTTCTCCCTTTCCCTCCTTAAGGGTTTTCCTTTTGACCACCACCTCCCTCAGTGTTCCCTCCCTGTGATCCCC
Source organism: Gymnobelideus leadbeateri (assembly GCA_011680675.1). Taxonomy (NCBI): domain Eukaryota; kingdom Metazoa; phylum Chordata; class Mammalia; order Diprotodontia; family Petauridae; genus Gymnobelideus; species Gymnobelideus leadbeateri. Next base: position 156,418 of record WOXC01009260.1, read on the forward strand.
CTTCTTTACCAACCCTCTCCCCTTACTGCTATTTTCCTACCTTCTAATCTGCCCCTTCTTATTCCACCCTTACCCTTCTACTGCCTATAGGACAAAATAAATTTTTATACATATCAGAGTATGTTATTCCCTCCTTTGATATCAAACAAATAAGAGTAAATTTCATACAGTGCTCCTCTACCTCCCTCCTTTCCCTCTATTTTATGAGGTTTTGTGTCTTTTCAGGTTAGAATCTTGAACTTTACTGATCATGTTGGTCCCTCTTTGAACCAGAACCAGTGAGAATAATGTTGAAATGATGTTCCTCTCCCTCTTTCCTTCCCCTCTACATTTATATGCCTTGTCTTATGGCATAATTTACCTTTTTCTGTCTCATCCTTTCCTTTTATCCCATTACAATCCCTTTGAACCCTTCAATAAGTTTTTTTTTTTGCTTCATCATCAGATTTCTTCTTTTATACCCACACCCTCTATCTATGTGTATCCCTTTGAAACTTCATGATAATCATATAAATTTCAATACTAATTGTTATCCGATTCTCATATAGGGATATAAATAATTTGCTGTTATTGCATCCCAAGTTATGTGTATGTGTATGTGAGTGTGCGTGTGTACATGTATGTATGTGTGAGTGTGTATTTTTCTTGTTTCCCTTTTACTGTCTTTCTTGACTCTTGTAATTGGAGATGAAATGGAGATGGCTTTTTCATCAGGAAAGTCTGGATGTCCCTTATTTCCTTGAATGACCATCTCCTTGCCTGAAAGGGCATGCTCAATTTTGCCAGGTAGTTAAACCTTGGTTGCATTCCTAGCTCTTTTGCCTTATGAAATATAAAATTCCAATCCCTCCAGTCATTTAATGTAGAAGCTGCTAGGTCCTGTGTAATCCTGACTATATTTCCAAAATATTTTAATTCCTTTTTTTGGCTGCTTGCAACATTTTCTCCTTAATCTTGTAATTCTAAAATTTAGCTACTATATTTCTTGGAGTTTTCAATTTGGGATATCTTTCAGGAGGAGTCAGGTGAATTCTTTCAATAATCTTTTTTGCCTTCTGGTTCTAGGACTTCAGGACAATTTTCTTGGACAATCTCTTTGAGGATGTTGTTGAGGCTGCTTTTTTCATCATGGCTTTCTGGTAGATCAATAATTTTTAGGTTATCTCTCCTGGATCTGTTCTCCAGGTCAGTTGTTTTTCCAGTGAGATATTTTACACTTTCTTCCAAATTTTCAGTCTTCATGCTTTGTTTGATTGACTCGGTGCAGCATAGAGTCCTGAGCTTCCATTTGACTGATTCTAATTTTTACTGTATTATTTTCTTCAATTAGTTTTTGAAGGTCCTTTTTTAGGAAGGTATTTTCTCCAAATAGTTCACAAATTTTACTTTTTAAGGATATCTTTTCTTTAGTGAGACTTTTTTTTCCAATTTGGTCACTGTGGATTTAAATTTATCTTCTACCTCCCCAATCTGGCTTCTAAAATCTTTATTGAGTTCCTCTAAGCATCCTTTTTGGGCTTGAGACCAGTTCATATTTCCATCTGTCATTTCAGGTGTGGACACAGAGTCCATGGAGTCTCCTGAAAGTGATTCTTCTTCAGAATAATAGGATTCTTTTGTCTTTAGTCTTACTTTTGCAAGTTGCTTCCGGCCCATTGTAACTGGTTTTATGCTGTCCATTAAAGTGTATTTCTGCTCCTGGGGTACAGAGGGCTCTGACCCAAGCTTCTCAAGCTGGGAGCTAAGGGCCTGGTTGTTGACTTGGAGTTCTTTAGCCTCTGGGTGTCTCGATTGAGGCCAAGGCCAGGACTTTCAGTGTCTCAGTAACTCCCTGAGATACCCTGAGGCTCACAGAGTAATCTGTGCAGGAGGGGTGGTCTGGACACTTCAGATTTCTGTCTGGGCTACAGCTTAGGTAGGCTTTTTGCTAGTCAGGTGAGGTGGGGCTTGTTGGGACTCCTCCAGCTTTTCTCTTCAGACTCCTTACTGCCTCAGTCACACCCTTTCTCTGTGACTCCTAAGGCTGAGGCTATTTCTGCTATTTCAGTATTTTACTCTGGTGGGACATTTATCTCTGGGTTTTCTTGGTCAGGGATGGGGAATTGGAGCAGCCAGAGTTTATTCTGCCATCCTAGCCTCTGGAAAATTAGGCAGGTGATTTTTTAAATTTCCAGGCTTTGGGCTGATAACCCAAGGAAGAGCTGCTGTCTCTGCTGTGGGCCCTGAGCTTTCTCTTTCCCAGCTCTGATGGATCCTCCTGTCCCATGGTGATACGCTGATGAGATGGCTGTGAATCACTCTTGGGGTGGGTGAGTCTGCTGGCTGGGGTTCCTTCTCCTCCACTGTAGTCTACTGTCCAATCCAGGCTGGTGTAGGCCCCGAATACTCCATGTTTCCGCTCTCCCAACCCACATGGGCACATTCCTGGGCTGGATTCTACCATGCTTCATCTCCCGGTGGATTCTGACACTACAAAATCCATTCAGATTCACTTTTTAAAGTTTAGTGATGGGATTCATGGAGGAGCTTAGAAAAGTTACTGCTTCAGTTCTGCCATCTTGGCTCCACCCCCATAAAGCTGATTATCTTACAAGGAAAGATACACTATAAAAATACATACAGAAAACTGCAACCAAAAGCTACAACAATGATGATATAATGAAAGTTGGAATATGACTAGAAAAGAGATGTGCAAGTTCCTAAGGAGGAAATTTAATTCCATGTGTTATGGAGTTAATGATATATGGGAGAAGGGCAACCCAAATATTAGAAATAAAAGAAGCAAAATTACTAAAGGGAAAAGTTCTGGATAAGTACAAGGAAGAATGAGTAGTCTAATTTATGAGGAAGAGAATACAAGTCAAGAGGAATAGCAGGAAATGAGAGCTCATTTTTGGGTTTTGAATGCCAATATCAGTATTCACTAAGGCAGTGTCCTGATTTATATATTTTTGTAATTCTCCTTTTTATTTTCCTTGATAGTTAGGCCTTGTCTTTCAGAATAAGAATTATGCCATTCAAACTCAGGTTCTGTTTAAGAAGGTAGAAGCCAGTGCTTCTTTGACCCCTGTAAAAAATCTAATTGGTTCTAGTATAATCTCAATATTCAAATTGAAATTTGGCTTCCAAATAGTAGGTGAGGATACAAGATCTTCCTGTACCTGTTTTGAAAAGGAGGAAGCAAGGAAATCTAGAGCCTGACAATGATAATACATGTATGTGCTTTTTCTGGTATAAGTAAGGATGCACCTTATTACTAAACATCTGTTCTTCTCAATTACCAGTGAGTAGATGGGGTTGAGGTGAGGATTTAGGAGGCCTCAAATTAAATGTGAATGGAAAGTGTATAGCATAATACAAGTTGATAATGCAATTTATTCTTTAACCAGCAAAAGAGAAAATAGCAGTTGGACATAAATGGGTTTCTGTAATGTCCTATCTCCCCAAAACACAGTAAATTACCTGGTAAATCTCCTCTCCATAGTCTCCCAAACTGGATATGTTTCTGAAATTATTGGAGTGATTGTAGAAATCTCAGTTTAAAAATATGAGGTGAGAAGGATAGGTGGCTATACTAGGTGCCCTTGGCTGAACTTAAGGTAGCAGGTGCTGCCTATGTAAGGAGGATGCACCTTTATACAAAAGGAGAATGTACAATAATGTTTTGTTTTTGTTTTTGTTTTGTAACAAAAGCCCACCCCATCTCCTGTCTTTCATTAGGGGAGTCATTCTGGATTCTCTTCCTTTATTACCTGCCTTAATAATTTTTGACAAAATAATACTGTTATTAATTCTCAGAACAGACACTGAACTTTTTTCACACAGTCAAAGAAAAAAGCTAGGGCTTTAAAAATAAGTGAGTTTATGAAAATCTAGGTAGTTCAGATATTTTTTTATTTTGCATGCTTTTTTTTTCCCGAAAGGATAAGTATGTGTGGATAGGGAGAATATAATTAACTGCACACATATAATAGGAGAAATGATAAAATCTGGTTTTATTGCATATTAAGGGTTATCTTCCCATTAGGTCATTTCATAAAATTCTTCTCTCTCTTTAATACAGATCCATTATGTTGACCAAAGGAAAGAGTATCAGTGAGATCCAATCAGTTAGTAGTTAAATAAATTAATTTAGACTATTCACTAGGAGGCCAAATGACTAAATGTAAAGATTAAATGCTTTGGCTACATAATGGGAAACAGGACTCACTTGAAAAGATCTTGATCTTAAGAAAGATTGAAGTCAGAAAGAAAAGGAATGACAGAAGATGAAATTGATAGCTAGTGTCGTGCTCACAATGAACATGGACTTGGGGACTCTGACAAACAGTGGATGAGAGAAGGGTCTGGCATGCTAAATCCATTATGTCACAAAGAGTTGGACACTACTGAATGATAACAATAAAAGTAATAATAAAGTCTGCACTTGAAGGATAACTTCTAGGATTTCAATCACTTAATAACATTCCTTAAGCGCCTACTATGTGACAAGCATTCTACTAAGGAGTGTTCATAACAAAGATAGGCAAAAGATAGTCTCTGTTCTCATGAAAGTTACAATACAATGATGAAGCAACATGAAACTAACTTCATTTACAATTTATATACTGAATAAATGAGATAATCTCATTTATTTTAATTTTAAATTTTAAAAGAGCACTATTTGGAGGTAAATGTTACTTTTATCCTTCACAGTAGAAACAAAATGGATGTCTGTCAGCTAATTGGTTGCTAAATAGACAAACAGATCAGTTAAAATAACTTATTGCTTACAAAATCAATTAATTGATTGATTAATTTTAGTCTTTTACAGTCTGCCCCTACTTAATCTTTTCTGGCTTATTTTGTAGCCATTACTCTTGCATACTGCTATCTCAAGTAAACCAGCCTACTTGCTGTTTCTCAAACATGTCACTCCATGTCTCATATTCACCCTCTCACTTGTGGCTCGGGTTCATTCAAAATACTATTGGCATGCCACCTCCTTCCTGCCTTTTCTTACCCAACCTTTCCCCCACAGTTAAATACTCTTTTATTTCTTTTCAAATTATATTTGTACTTATTTATTTATCTATCATACCCCACTTTAAAAAGTTACCTTCTTATAGGTAGGGACTTTCATTCTGTCTTTTTATGTCCAGTGCTTAGCACAATGTGTTAGAAAAGAACTGTAAAACACCTAACTTGTAACACTCCCAAGTTCACCTCAAACCTGATTAATATGTAATCAGGAAATATTTTATAAGGTAAGTAAAAATAAAATAAAACATACCTAATATTTCAATTTAGAATTGTCTATATGTGACCCATAGGGATCCTTATATATAGATTAGTGACCTGTTTCTCTTTTAGTTCAATACCACTACCTTAAAAAATTGTCATTCATATATTTACTAGTTCCACTTTCAAATACTGACTGGGTGAAATCATTCCTGTCTCAATTACCTGAATATCTGGGAAGTAAAGGATGTCCAGTGTTTCCCCATTTAATTGTTTTCCCTAGGTATATGCTAGAAGCTGTCATTTAAAAAATATTGTCTTAATATTTTTGTCTATCATCTTTGGACCCTCTTGAAAATACAGATTACTCTTCTTTCCAGGGGGGAGTGGTTCTTTACCTGGAATTTATAAACTTGCAGAGATACACACACACATATATTTTCACAGGTTTTAGTAGTCTATAAAAGGGGCACATGATGCCAAGAACCCTTGTAATAGAGCCAGATTCCTTTCTCCTTAAAGAGATAGATGAAATAATTCATTATGAAATTATTCCAGTAACAAAATTAAACAATTATTTTCCCTAGACCTGTACTCATTTTTGAAGACAAGTGTGGAATCAGCACCCTATAGTGATGAAAAATTTCCCTTCCTATTTAGTTCCTAGATTTTCCCATTGCTTACTGCCACTAAAAGCCAATTTTGTTTAATGCTCAGGTATTCAAATTCTCATCAATTTCATTCTCATCAATTTCAAATCACAGCAAAACTACAAATAAATATATATTTTAATAAATTTGTAGAAAAAAATGGATTGAGAAAAATTTGAAGGTAGTCTTACTTTAGTATTATGACATACTTTTCCTCACCATCCTAATAAAATGTATTAAACTGAATGTTCAAGCCAATTTGGACTATGAATGAATAAAAAAAAGCAGGAGAGTTTTAATTAAATTGATTTACAGCTGAGGCCATTTCCTCCTGAAGTCATAGAGTTTCAATTATTATTATTAATGTATTGATTATTATATTCACAAATCTGATTCTCTCATGTAGTTCGTGGTATTGTTTTGGCATCCAGTATATATTCCACCAGATATACAACATGACTTTTATATACCATATTAGCAGTCGTCACTTCTCCACATTTAGCAGTATCTTGTTTTACTTAATTATCTTTGTTATAGATAACAAGTATTTCAGATAATTTCCTATATATTATATGCAGAATCGATGGTATCAGTTTTACTTTGACAGGCAAGCAGAATGATACATACTCAGAGCAAGTAGCACATGTATCCTGAAAACAACTTTGAAATTCAAGATGTGAAAAAAATACAAAAAGTAATTAAAATTAATTAAGTACAACAGGAAAATTTACTTACTAAGGTGATTTCTAGGTAACTGGAAAAAAATGAATGATATCCATTGTTTTCTCCTCTAAATTTAATACTCTGGGGCAAAGTTCAAGTGACCCAAACCTTTTTCTGTAACATATCTGAGTGAACATGTTCCTTAACTTTAAAGCTAGGATTAACCTAGATAACAAGAATCCACTGAAAGCCTATGCACAGATATTCTGGGTTACTCTTCAAGCAGTCTCTAAGTCTTTTCTATTGTACCAAAGTAGAATCCTTTCTTCTCTGTAGGCATTTCCTATTTCTGACCATGGTAGACCTAGTTCAGTGTTTCATGTCATTGTTAATTGGCATTCTGTTAACATGTTGCTGCCTGAATAGGGCCATTATGCATATCAATTACATAGCAATTCCATTGCCCCTGACATGATCTGCTCCAACCTCATAAACAATCCTTTATATTTAATATATGACTTTGAAATCACCTGGAAAAAAAATCTAGAGCACACACACACACACACACACACACAATCACACACACACGCAGACACTATCAGTTGTCAATTGATTTAAAGACAACCTACAATGTGAGCTTGGCTTAATCTAGAAAGTTCTCTACTATGTATGTAATGATGTCTGTGGCTGATGTGGGATTTCCAAAGTAGGGATAAAAAGAACTTATATACTTGTTTTACATAAAAGCATCCCCAGAAACTGAGCAGTTCAGGCTAGGAGCCTATAAATTCTGGGCTTCCTTTTTATTCTTCCTCTCTGGAGAAGAGGATTTCCATAGATATAATGCATGATTTTTTGTAATTTTTCATATTTTATTTATTTATTTTTGTTTTCAACATTCATTTCCACATGATTTTGAGATACAAATTCTCTCAGATCTCCCCACCCCCCCCATTCCCCTATCCCCAACCCAAAATAGCAAGCCTACTGAATACCCCTTCTACCAAAGTGATCTCTCCTATATCTCTTATATTTTTAAAACTTTGATTTCCAGATTCTTTCCCTTCATCCCTCCTCACCCATCGCCACTGGGAATATAAGTCAATATAGATTGTACATGTCCTTACCATCTATGTGTTGATAATTCTGGAAACTGACATAGCTGCTGGTGATCTGAAGTCCCTCCAGCTGATGGTTGGTCATGCCTGCCTGGGGCTAAAACTTCAGGCTTGTGCAGGCTCGGCTCCCAGAGCCCTGCTCTGTCCTCTTCCTGATGGTGTGCTGGGCTGTCCTCAGCAGGAAGTTAGCTTCTCTGTGTCATTTTGTGGGGTCTGTAGCTCCAAAGCTTGTTCAGAGTACCCTTTTACATTAATTGGGGGATGTGGAAGCTGGAGCCCAGTGAAAGTCCTGTTTATACTCCACTATCTTGACTCCACCCCATCTTGCCTCTTTTATATGAGATAATTTACACTATGTTATCTCTGCCTTTCTCCTTCTCTCATTATATTCCTCTCTCACCTCGTAAATTTATTTTTATATATCATCCCTTCCTATTCAACTAATTATTTGCCCTCTACCTATGTATACATGTACACACATATGTATTTATACACCCATACAACATCCAACATATACAATATATGCATATATATGTATGTATACATATACATATATACATATATACATATATATATATATATATATATTCCCTTCAACTATCCTCATACTTAGAAAAGTCTGTTGAGTAACAATTATCATTTTCCATGTAGTAATATAAATAGTTCGCTTTTAATAAGTTCCTTACAAGTTTGTTTTTCCTGTTTACTTTCTCGTTCTTCTTTTGCTTCTTGTATTTGAAAGTCAAATTTTCTGTTCATCTCTGTTTTTATTTTTTTGAAGAATACTTGAAAGTCCTCTAGTTCACTGAATGACCATATTTTCCCCTGAATCATTATACTCAGTTTTTCTGGGTAGGTGACATGGTTTTAATCCTAGCTCCTTTGAACTCCAGAATATCATATTATAATTCCTTCGATACCTTAATGTAGAAAGTGCTAGGTCTTGTGTTTTCCTGATTTTGTTTCCAACATATTTAAATTGTTACTTTCTGTCTGCTTGTGATATTTTCTCCTTGACCTGGACACTCTGGACTTTGGCTATAATATTCCTAGGAGTTTTCTTTTTGGGACCTTTTTCAAGCAGTGATTGGTAAATTCTTTCAATTTCTATTTTGCCCCAAGGTTCTAAAATATCAGGACAATTTTCCTTGAGAATTTCTTTGAGGGTGATTTCTGGGCTTTTTTTTAATCATAGCTTTCATGTAATCCAATAATTTCTTAATTACTTCTCCTGGATCTATGTTCCAGGTCAGTGTTTTTTCCAATAAGACATTTCACATTGCCTTCTGTTGTCTTCTTTTTAATTTGTTTAGATGTGTTTTATAGTGTCTTAATTTCTCATAATGTCATTAGGTTCCTTTTGCTCCATTCTAATTTTTAAGAAACTATTGTCTTCAATTAGTTTTTGAAATTCCTTTCCCATATGACCAATTCAGCTTTTTCAGGAATTCTTCTCCTCGTTGGCTTTTTGGGCCTCTTTTGCCATTTGAGTTGTTCTATATTTTGTTTTTGTTTTTTTGTTTTTGTTTTTTTGTTTTTGTTTTTGTTTTTTGTTTTTTTAATTAAACAAATGCTTTATTAACTTCTGGTTTACATCATTCATTTCCACCAGATTATGAGTTACATTTTTCCCCATTTTTTTCCCTACCCACCACCCCAGAATAGCAGTCCCACTAGATATCCCCTCATCCAATCTGCTTTCTCCCATATCTTCTCTCATATACCCTTCGACTTTGCCATTAGGGCAAGGTGAATCTCTGAGCCCCAATGCCAGGACATCTTATGAAACATTTAATTTTAAAACTTTGATTTTCAGATCCATTCCCTTCCTGCCTTGTCACCCACTCCCTCTGAGAAGATAAGCAATTCAGTATGTGTTGTACATGTAAAGCTATGCAAAACATTACCATAGTAGATATAGTGTAAAAGACTGCTTATATTTCCCTCCCAACCGTCTCTCCTCCCACCTGGTCCATTCTCTACTTTGATCCTGTCCCTCTTTGATAGTGGGTATTTCTAACCTCCCCTCTCCCCAGAATGCCCTCCCCTCCATCATCCCCCTTTCCCCTACTCAGGAGAGTGAGTGAGGGTAAGATATTCCATTTAGTATGTATGTGATTCTCTCCTTGAGCCAACTTCAATGAGAATATGCTTTTGCCTTTTTGCCTTCCTGTTCTTCTCCTCCCCTGCAACTACTTCCCCTTGCCTCTTCTACATGAGATAGTTTGCCCTACCCTGTCTCTCTCCATCTCCTGTTGCCACTTTCCTCTCTCACCTCTTGACTTCACCCCTTAAGAATCATCCCTTCCTTGGGGCGGCTAGGTGGTGCAGTGAGCAGAGAGCTAGCCCCAGAGCCAGAAGAACCCGAGCTCGCATCTGGCCCCAGACACACAACACACAAACAAAAACCCAGCCACGTGAACCTGGGCAAGTCACCCAACCCCAATTGCCCTCCAAAAAAAATAATCATCCCTTCCCATCAAATTCAACCTCTGCCCTCCATCCATGTATACCTGTGAACATATGCCATGTACCCTTCTTCAATTATTTTCATAATGAGAAAGGTTTCATCAAACATAGTTATTGTTTTTCCATGTAGGACTGTAAATAGTCCAACTTTGATAAATTTCTTTTGATTTCTTTTCCTTCTCAAGCATCTCTTGCTTCTTGTGTCTGAATGTCAAATTTTCAATTCAACTCTGGTTTTTTCATCGAGAATGCTTGAAAGTCCTCTATTCCACTGAATGACCATATTTTCCCCTGAAACAAGATACTCAGTTTTGCTGGGTAGGTGACCTTTGGGTTCATTCCCAGCTCTTTTGCCATCTGGAATATCATATTCCATGCCCTTCTATCCCTCAATGTAGAAGCTGCCAGGTCCTATGCTATTCTGATTGTGTTTCCACAATATTGAAATTGTTTCTTCCTGGCTGCTTGTAGTATTTTCTTTTTTTTTTTTAAGCAATTGGTGTTAAGTAACTTGCTCAAGGTTACACGGCTAGTCATTATTTATGTGTGGGTGCCCATTTTCTGAGGCCAGATTTGATCTCGGGTCATCCCAACTCCGAGGCCGGCACTCTTACTCACTGTGCCACCTAGCCGCCCCTTTTAGGGCAATTGGGGTTAAGTAACTTGCCCAAGGTCACATGGCTAAGTTTTTTTTTTGTGTGTGTGTGGGTTAAGTGTCTGAGGCCGGATCCGAACTCAGGTCCTTCTGACTCCAAGGCCAGCGCTCTACTCACTGTGCCACCTAGCCGCCCCTGCTTGTAGTATTTTCTCCTTGATCTGGGGATTCTGGAACCTGGCTATAATATTCCTGGGAGTTTTCTTTTGGGGATATTTTTCAGGAGGTGATCTGTGGATTCTTTCAACCTCTATTCCGCCCTCTGGGTCTAAAACATCAGGGCAATTTTCCTTGAGAATTTCTTGAAGGGTGATTTCTAGGTTATTTCTTTGATCATGGCTTTCAGGTAGTCCAATAATTTTTAAATTATCTCTCCTGGATCTATTTTCCACATCAGTGGTTTTTCCCATGTGATATTTCACATTGCCTTCTATTCTTTCATTTGTTTGGATCTGTTTAATAGTATCTTGATTTCTCATAAAGTCATTAGCTTCCATTTGCTCCAGTCGAACTCTGAAGGAATGAATCTCCTCAGTGAGCTTTTGAGATTCTTTTTCCATCTGGCAAATTCGACTTTTTAAGGCATTCTTCTCCTCATTGCCTTTCTGAGCCTCTTTTGCCATTTGAGTTAGTCTATTTTTTAAGGTGTTATTTTCCTCAGTCAGGCCGTTGACTGTCATTTCATACCTTTCTTGCATGTCTTTCATTTCTCTTCCCAAATTTTCCCCCACTTCTCTTATCTGCTTCTTAAGGTCCTCTATGGCCTGTGGCCAGCTTGTATTTTCATTTGGGGCTTTTGGTGCAGGAGTTCTGACCTCACAGTCCTCCTCCATGCTTTGAGCCTCTTTGCCCCTAAAATAGGAGTCCGATGTTGAACTTTTCTCTTTATTTTGTTTTGTTTGCCTAGGCATATTGCCACTTAATTACTTGATTTGGGGGCTTGTTGCCACAGTAGGACTCTGCCACCAGACAGGGGAGCTTCTGCCCAAATGTGGGGTCTTCACAACTTCCGCCAGTTGGGTGGCCTCTGTAAAGCCTCCACCCACTCTGGCAAGTTGGATACCCACCCCAAAATTCCCCCCCAGACCACAATCCAGATCCAGGCAGTTTAAAGCAAAAGCAATTAACCCCCAGACTGATTGCTGGATCTTCCTACAGTTCACAGACCAGGAGCTAGAGCCACTACTGATGTTGCAAAATGGCGTCTGTGCAGCTGTTTCTTCAGCAGCTTTTTGCCCCCAGGGGAGGAAGCCACATGTTCCCCAAATACTGGTCCCAAAGTCCATAGGGCACTAACCTCTCACTTTGTCCTAGGCATATCTGTGCTGATAATTCTGGGATTGCCACAATTGCTGGTGTTCTGGGGTTCCACCAGTGGGCTGAAGGCCCGGCCGCCCTGGGGCTAAAACCTCGGACCTGGGCTTGGCTCTGCTTGCTGCGCTGTCGGTTCCCAGTGCGCTGTGCTGCCTGCTCTCAGAGCACTGCGCTGGCTGCTCCCTGCAGGGCTGCTGGGCTGTCCTCAGCAGGAGGTTAGCTTCTCTGTGCCGTTCTGTGGGTGCTGTGGCTCCAGAAATTGTTCTGAGCTCCCTTTCACATTGTTTGAAATTTGTGTGGGGCAGAGCACATTGGAAATGCTGTTTCTACTCCACCATCTTGGCTCCCCCTTGCTTCAAGAAGCTGTTCTATTTTTTAAGGTGTTATTTTCTTCCATATTTTTTTGTGTCTCCTTTAGCAGGTTGTTTACCCACTTTTTATGATTTTCTTGAATCATTCTCATTTATTTTCCCAATTTTTCCACAACTTCCCTCCTTGATTTTCAAAATCCTTTTTGAGCTCCTCTATGGCCTGTAATCCATATTTTTTTTGGAAGCTTTTGATGCAAAAGTTTCGCCTTTGTTGATTTCTTCTGAGTCCATATTTTAATCCTTTTTGTCCCCCCAAAAGGATTCTAAGGTCTGATTGTGCTTCCTCTTCTTCCTCATTTTGCCAGGCAATTACTATACTTTTGACCTCTTTGCCACTGTAGAACTCTGCTTCCAGAGTAGAGATCTTTGTCCCAAATTGCTGCGGTTTTTACAAATGTTGTAAGAGGTTTTAGGAGGGTGCCCTCTCTACAGTCACCACCAGCTCTGGCACACTGGCATTTCTCACATGTAACAACAATATAATAATCACTATGCCCACTGTGACTATAAATATGCTGTTGTAGTTGTGATTCTCACAATGTAACAAGCTCTCCACATGGAGGACAGAGCCAAAGTGTTTATTTAATTACCAGAAAGCCAAGTCCCAAAACCAGAAAGTCAAAGTCACTACAATAAACACAAATTTTGTACATATACTTAATGCAGTGAACACCCACATTCCAAAGCCTTCAAAACAAAACAGGCTCCCTCAGGCAAGGATCCTCTTCTCCTCACTCACTGTAGCTGCTAAGCCTCCAATTTTGTTGCTCCCAGAAGTTCTGGCTCCCAGCAGTTCTGGTTCCTGGCAGTTCTCAAAATCTTCTCTTTGATACCTCCTCAGCCTCCACACTACTCACTCCAAGCAGTTTTGGCCCCCAGCAGTTCTCAGTCATGGTAGTTCTCAGCAGAAATGGTCAGCAGATTTCTGGCTGGCTCTCAGAAGAAATTCTGCCACCACAAGTTCTACTCTCAAAATCTCTTCCCTGCCCCACACCTTCCTACTATTCCAGCAAATTCATTGCACTGTGGCATTCACAACTTCTGGGTCTTAATACTTGACACAATTATAAACTCAATATTAAGTGCTTAGTACCTGTTAGCTTGCCAATAGGAGGGATATGGAAGATCTTCACATCCCATCACCATTACATCACCCCAGGACCACTGCCCAAGACAGAGACCCAGATCCAAGCAGGTCAAAGCAAGAGCTACTACCCTCTGATTGGTCACCTGCTTTCTCTACTATCTGAAGGCCGGGAGCTGCAGAGGCAGCCACTTGGCAATAGCTGCAGCCACAGTGCCACTGCCACCTCTCTCCCCTGGGTCAGGGGCCAGAACTTGCTCTTCTGTCACACAGTTCCAGCAGAGCTCCCCACTGACCTTTTACTTTCTCTTTAGTGTTTATGGGTTGAGAAGTATGGGAACCCCCACAGCTCCCAGTTATTCCCTCTCCTGTAGTCTGCTCTGGCCAGTCTGGGACATTGGTCAGGGCCACCCTGGGCTTGGAACTTCTCACACAGGACTGTGAATGGCTCCTGGTGTGGTGAGAAAGACTCTGTATTCCAGTCAGGCTACCAGGCTGGATTCAGTGGTAGATTTGTTTCTCTTTGTCACTTTGTGGGTGCTGTAGCTCTAAAATTTACTTAGAATCATATTTTACAGGTATTGCAGGTGGTTGGTGGGGGAGCTCACGCAATTTCCTGCCTCTACTCTGCCATCTTGGCCCTGCCCCCTATACTACATGTTTTAAAGCCTTATTTTTAGGTGAGGATATTTTTAAGTATAAGCAATAAGCATAAAAGGAACTATGAGAAATAACTTTTTTTAATATTTTCAGTAGCATTTTAAACTAGTTTATCAGAATCCTATAAAAATTATTTGTTTTTTCTTTAGAAATACTCTTCAAGTGTGCAGAGAATTAAGAAAAAAAGGTTAACAATAACAATTGTGTTTTCAAAATGATTTACATACATTGTATCATTTGAGCTTTAAATCAATCTGCAAATATTTTCATCCCTATTTTACATGTGTACACACTAGTTCTCAGAGAGTTTGAGGAATTTACTTAAAATTACATACCTATTAAAAGTGAGAGGTGTGATATAAACCCAGTTCACTTTAGTAATTATTTCTCTCTTGAAATTCAGTTCTACATTGTCAATCACTGCTAGACATCTCTGTATAGATGCAACAATACCACAATACAAAGTTAATATGTCCAAAACTAGCACATTAACTTTATTTTGGAGAAGAATTTCTGTCCTCCAAAATTCCTTATTGCGAATATGGCATCAGAATCAATACAGTCAGCTAGTTTTGGAAGCTTTTTAATTAAACTAATTTACACACTCAATGTAATACCATTTAAATTACCAATAAATTATTTTACTGAATTTGAAAAAAAGATAATAATAAAATTCATTTGGAAGAACAAAAAGTCAATAGTATCAAAGGAACTCTTCAAAAAGTAAAAGGAAAAGTTTAGCAGTGTCAGATATTGAACTCTAGTGTAAAACAGTAATTACTAAAACGATCTGGTACTGGCTAACAAATAGAAAAGTAAATCAATCGAACAGAGTACACATACACATACAGGAAATAAATCTAGTAACCTAGCCTCTCAAAGAAGTCCGTGATATAAAAAGGTTAATAAATGCTGTTCTAGATAGAAAGTTCTTTAATGGAAATCTCCAGAAAATAGCATGCAAAAGAATTCTTAGGATAGTAATAGTCTTGCTGAATTAAGTTGAACTCCTATGTATATGAAATAATAGGTGAATAATTTATTCAGTAATATGTATAACTGCCAATGAGATATGTATAATAAAGCTAAAGTTATTTTAACCAATAATATTTAAACAATAATGAAATAAATTATTCCTTCAAAAATATTGAGTTGTATTTAAAAATTATATTTATTGAATCCCATTGGCCAACCTGGATTTCAGGCAGCCTTTTCAACTCCTAATACTGTGGGGAGAAGGAATAAAAAAGAGGAGGGTTTGCAAATCCATATAGTTGTGATTTGGTTCAGCTCTATGTAAAGAAGACTAAACTTCTTCTGCAGCCAACAAAAGAGCTATCATGTTCTTGCTCCTTTTCCAGTGGCAAGGCGAGAGAGTAGAAGTAGGAGAAACTAATGAGTTTTACTCTTTTTCTAACACAAATAAGAATGGTCATGGTCGCAAATTCTAGAAATCTTAACACTACTCCTGACCAACCCAATTCAAATGCACAGTCATATACAACCTCTCAATCCCAGCTCCTTGGAGGTGATGAATACTGATGCACTTTAGAAAGTTGTGTTAGAAAAAGTCAATTTGGAAAAGCAACTAATCTAGGGTGGAGCCAAAATAGTGAAGTAAAAGCAGGAACTTGCTTGAGCTCCCGCTCCAACTACCTCCAATACCTGTAAAATGTGAGTCTCTACAAATTTTAGTGCTACAGAACCCACAAATTGACAGAGAGAAACAAATCTTCAGCTGAAGGAATTCTGGCAGACCAACAGGAAAGGTCTATCACACCAGGCTGTGAGCAGAACACAGAACAGTCCCTCATGAGCCATGCTAGCCCAAACAAGCAGCACAAACTGGCTGTGGTAGACTTCAGGAGAGTGAATCACCGGCAGCTGTGGCAGTTTCCAGACTTCTCAACCCATAAATACCAAAGATAAAATAAAACATCAGTGGGGAACTGTGTTGGAACTGGGTGAGAGAAAAGTACATCCTGCCACCTGCCCCCAGAGTGGCAGAGGTAGCTGCAAGCAACTGCTGCTACTGCTGCTGCTTCAAGCTCTAGGTCTACAGATCATAGGGTGACCAAGTGACTGTCCAGAGGGCATATGCAGGAATTTCTCTTCTGCCACCGAGGTGGGATTCTCTTGCTTTATACTGCTTGAATCTTGGTCACAATCTTGGGTGGTGGTCCTGGGGTGAGAAATGTCAGTGTGCCAGAGCTTGTTGAGGCTGTGGAGAGGCAATCATCCTCACTGTTCTGAGCCAGGTGCCTAAAAGAAGGCACAATAGCTTTCTGACAACAGCTGCACAAAACCCCAGAACTTTGGGACACAATACTCTACTCTGGAAGTAGAGTTATTCCATGCTAAAGAGCTCAAAAGTCAAGTAATTGGCTGGCAAGATGAGGAAACAGAGGAAGTGCAATCAGACTATAGAATCTTTTAGGAGGGAGAACGAGAATCAAAACATAGAAATAGAAGAAGACAACAAAGTGAAAACTCCTGCATCAAAAGCCTTCAAGAAAAAATATTAACTGGTCACAACCCATGATGGAGCTCATGAAGGATTTTCAAAATTAAGAGAAGTAGAGGAAAGATTTGGAAGAGAAATGAGAATTCTCCAAGAAAATCATGCAAAATGAGTCAACAACCTGAATGAAGAATATAACACCTTAAAAAAATAGACGAACTCAAATGGTAAAAGAGGTCCAGAAAGCCAATGAGGAGAAGAAAGCCTTAAAAAGCAGAACTGGTCAGATGAAAAAGGAGTTTCAAAGTAACAAATCCTCATAAATATCTGGGTCACTCAAGTTTTCATTCTAAGTATTGAATGAAATGGTACACTTGTATGGCCGCGTAAATAAAAGTCTGGGACAGAAAGCTGTCTCCTCAGTTGGAGAATTCCTGTTCTTGAAAGAGACAAGTGGGGCAGAGCTGGACTATTCTACTGACCTGATGCATATCCAAGCACCTCAGGGATGTAAAAGATTAACAGTCTTTGAACATTATGGTTAGAACAACTTTCTGCCCCTTCTCTAGTGACGTTGGACGAGTTTCTGAACTGCACTGAATCCCAGCTCTTTAGATTACCTCAAAAGTATCTTTCATCTCTAGACTATGATCCTATAATATTACAAGTGACAGGAAAATGAGGAGCTCTGTAATATTATTGTTTCTTTGATAAAATGTCTCTAGCCTAGGGCTGTACTTGAAGTAAAAAAAATAAGGATCTATATCCTATTACTAGCTTTGTGACCTTGAACAAAAGATTCACTCTAAATGGAACTCAATTTCCTAATTTGAAAGATGATAGTGTTGAACTAGATTATCTCAAAAATCCCTTTCATCTCTCCTTTTATACTATGATCTTTCTTTCAAACCATGTTTCATAATGCACCATCCCTCTGTCCTTTCTTGTGTCCTTCTTCTTCCACCCAAATCAAGCTTTATCTTTCCTCTATGGAACACATAGTCGTATTTCTGCCTTCTAGGATCAAAGACACCAGGGATAAATTAATATCTTTGCTAGCATGTTAAAAGGACGGATTTTGAGTGGCATTCAATTCCTGACCACTTTGAATCATTAAATTACATATATGGAAGTCTTGGCAATAACAGGTAAGTTGATTCCATTCTCCTAGAGTAAAACATTCATCAGGGTAATTAATTTCTGTTTGGTTGTTGTTGTTGTTATTTAAGAATGGATATTTTGCCGTTATTTTGAAATGTAAACTCAAAGAGAAATTATGTACCATACTGTGTAACTAAGGAGATTGAGGAGGGATTACAGGGCTAACTTTCCTTAGAACTTGCTGACCCTTACAAATAAGATCTCAGTCGTTATCTTCCATTAATATAGTTATTTGTATATAATTGTATCTATGATGATTTAACAGTGTTTAATATTTATCTAATCATGAAACCTCTACAGTTGCTATTTGATTTTCTACCAAAAAATCTGAAATGGATTGATAGTAATGCCAATTTTATAAATCTGTATTCACATGCAGAATAAAAGTACTCTCTTCCCACAAACATATAAGAAAAAAATTCGCATTAATAAGGATGCAAACATTACCCATAACTATGCACAAAGGTGCATAGTGGATATTCATAAAACAAATAAATAAATAAATAAACCAAAGTGTCCTTACTTATGTCACACTAGCAGTATGAAATTAAATAAATATTTTGGCCTCTTAGTCACAAATAATCATTTTTATAATGTTTGAATTAGACTGATTACTTCAAGTCTAATTTATTTCAAATATGCCTTGTTCTTAGAAATGTTGCCTAAAAGTCCAAGTTATTTTCTCCCCACCTCCAACACAAATCTGAAGCTACTCTGGATTTATTTCTTATTTTTTTTCATTTCAGTGCATTTTGTTTTTCCCCAGGAAAAACTAAGCTCTATGAGGGTGGGAATTGAGTGTGTGTGTGTGCATGCATTGATTAAGAGTGAGTTTGAAACTAAAAATCTAACACTAAATGATTCATGAGCCAAAGAAGAAAAGCAAGAAATGATCAATAGTCTCCTTAAAGCAAATAACAACAATGAGATAATAAAACAAAATTTGTGGAATGCTGCCAAAGGAGTAATATGGGGAAATTGTATGTATTTGGTGTACACACACACATTTATACTTATACATGAATACATCCATACATATATGCGTGTAAATATTCATATCAACAAAAGAGAAAAATGGCAAATGAATGAATTAGACATGCAACTTTAAAAAAAGCAGTTCAAAATATAACAAATTTTAAATTTCCAATTAAATACCAAAATGGAAATTCTCAAAATAAAGGGAGAGATTTTTAAAACAAATAAAAATCAAGAGGACCAGATCAACTTATGAGTGAATTCTATCAAACATTTAAACAACAACTAATTCAAATTCTATATATACTATTAAAAATATTTAAAGGAGTCTTTCCGAATTATTTTTTTAACAATTCACATATGGCAATGAAAACTAAACAAGGAAGAATGAAAATAGAAAAAAGGTGTTACACAAAGGGTGACATAAGAAATTCCCTTAATGTATATTGCTGTAAAACTTTGAAATAAAACATTAGCAAGAATATTAAAACAATATATAAGAAAAGTCATATGTTATAACCAGATGGGTTTTCTGCCAGGAATGCAAGCTCGATTCAATGATAGGGAAAGTAGCAGCATAATTGACCAGATGAAAAGCAAAATAACAAAATGATGTAAAATAAAAAGGCTTGGACAAAATGTATAACACTAATTCCTATCTTAAGGCATAAAGAATTCACAGGAATAAATGGAACCTTTCTTATAATAATAAGAGTTATTCAACTAAAACTAAGAGCAAACATTATCTATAATAAGAAAAAACTTGATGAATCAAGAATGACCATTAGTATCACTATTATTCTATATTGCCCAAATAATGGCACACATAGCAATGAGACAAGAAAAATAAATTAAAGGAGTAAAAATTGACAACGAGGAAACAATTACACTTTGCAAATAATATAATGATATACTTTTTTAACAAATGCTTTATTAATTTCTGGTTTACATCATTCATTTCCACCAGATTTTGAGTTACAATTTTTCCCCATTTCTTCCCCTACCCACCACCCCAGAACAGCAGTCCCACAAGATATCCCCTCATCTAATCTGCTCTCTCCCATATCTTCTCCCATACCCCCTTTGACTTTACCATTAGGGTGAGGTAAGTCTCTGTTCTCCAATGCCTGAACATTTTATTTCCCAATTACATGCAAAATAGTATTAATAATAGTATTTATATATATTTGAGACATTTCATTTTAAAACCTTGAATTTCAGATACATTCCCTTCTTCCCTTGTCACCCATTCCCTCTGGGAAGATAAGGAATTCAGTATGTGTTGTACATGTATAGCTATGCAAAACATTACCATAGTAGATATATTGTTAAAGGCTGCTGATAATTCCCTCCCACCCATCCCACCCCTCACCTGGTCCATTCCCTACTTTGATCCTGTCCCTCTTCTATAGTGGGTACTTCCAACCTACCCTCCCCCCAAGAAGGCCCTCCCATCCATCATCTCCCATCTTATTACCCTTCCCCCTTCTCTCCAGCAGGGTGAGATATCCCATTTAGTATGTATGTCATTCTCTCCCTGAGCCAGATTCAATGAAAATATGGTTTTGCCTTTTTGTCTTCCTGTTCATTCCCTCCCCTGCAGCCACTTCCTCTTGCTTCTACATGAGATAGTTTACCTTACCCTGTCTCTCCCTATCTCCTCTTGCCACTATCCTCTCTCACCTCATAACTTGACTCCTTAAGTATCATCCCTTCCTACCAAATTCAAACCTGTGCCCTCTATCCATGTATAACTGTAAACATATATACACACATTCACATATGCATTCACATGCCCATATACTCTCCTTCCATTATTTTCATACTGAGAAAGATTTCATCAGTAACTATTATTGTTTTTCCATATAGGAATGTAAATAGTTCAACTTTGATAAGTTCCTTTTGATTTCTTTTCCCTGATTACCTTCTCAGGCATGTCTTGCTTTTTGTGTCTGGATAACAAATTTTCTATTTAATTCTGTTTTTTTCCTCAAGAATGCTTGAAAGTCCTCTATTTCACTGAATGACCATATTTTCCCCTGAAACAAAATACTCAGTTTTGCTAGGTAGGTAACCCTTGGTTTCAATCCCAGCTCTTTTGCCCTCAGGGATATCATATTCAATGCCCTTCAATCCCTCAGTGTAGAAGCTGCCATGTCCTGGGCTATTCTGATTGTGTTTCCACAATATTGAAATTGTTTCTTCCTGATTGCTTGTAGTATTTTCTCCTTGATCTGGGGATTCTGGAACCTGGCTATAATATTCGTGGGAGTTTTCTTTTTGGGATCTTTTTCAGGAGGTGACCTGTGGATGCTTTCAACCTCTATTTTGCCCTCTGGGTCTATAACATCAAGGTAATTTTCCTTGAGAATTTCTTGAAGGGTGATTTCTAGGTTCTTTCTTGGATCATGGCTGTCAGGTAGTCCAAAAGTTTTTAAATCATCTCTCCTGGACCTATTTTCCAGGTCAGTGGTTTTTCCCATGAGATATTTCACATTGCCTTCTAATCTTTCATTTATTTGGTTCTGCTTAACAGCATCTTGATTTCTCATAAAGTCATTAGGTTCTATTTGCTCCAGTATAACTCTGAAGGAATGAATCTCCTCAGTGAGCTTTTGAGATTGTTTTTCCCCCTGACAAATTCGGCTTTTTTGAGGCATTCTTCTCCTCATTGCCCTTTTGGGCCTCCTTTGCCATTTGAGTTAGTCTATTTTTTAAGGTGTTGTTTTCCTCAGTCAGGATGTTGACCCTCATTTCATACTTTTCCTGCATCCTCCTCATTTTTCTTCCCAATTTTTCCTCCACTTCTCTTATTTGATTTTTTAAAGTCCTTCTTAAGGTCCTCTATGGCCTGCAACCCTCTCATGTTTTCCCCTGGGGCTTTTGGAGCAGGTCTTCTGACCTTACATCCCTCCTCCCACTCTATGTTTCGATCCTCTTTGCCCCCAAAATAGGAGTCTAAGGTTGCATTTTTCTGTTTAATTTGTTTCCTTTGCCTTGGCATGTTGCCACTTAATTACTTGACTTTTGGGCTTGTTGCCACAGTATGGCTCTGCCACCAGACAGGTGGCCAGATAGGGCAATTTTCATCCTGAATGTGTGGGGGGACAACTTCCATTTCTGCCAAGCTGGAAACCCACCCACGACCTCTACCCCACATCACAATCCAGATCCAGGGATGTTAAAGCAAGAGAGTTTACCGCCCCCCCACCCCAAGACTAATCGCTGGATCTCCCTAAAGTTCGCAGGCCAGGAGCTAGAGCTGCCTCTGAAAACTACAAAATGGCATGTCTCCTAGCTGCTTCTAGCCCCCAGGGGAGGAAGCGACACGTTCCCCAAATACTGATCCCAAAGTCCATAGGGCCCTAACCTCTCACTTTGTCCTAGGCATGTTTATGTTGATAATTCTGGAATCACCACAGCTGCTGGTGTTCCGGGGTCCCTCCAGCCAGCTGCTGGCCCTGCCGCCCTGGGACTAAAACCAGGACTCAGGCGGACCTGTGCTCTGCTCCCCGCACACTGCTCGCTAGGCTGCCAGTTCCTGTGCTGGTCCTTCCTGCAGGGCTGCTGGGCTGTCCGAAGCGGGAGGTTAGCTTCTCTGTGTTGTTCTGTGGGTGCTGGGGCTCCAGAAGTTGTTCAGAGTCCCCTTTTACATAGTTTGGAGGTGATCTGGGGGGAGAGTGGCTTGGGCTTGCTGTTTCTACTCTGCCATCTTGGCTCCGCCCCTGTCATTTGATTCTTAAAGTCTTTTTTAAAACATCTTCTTTGAATTCTTTTTTGGTCAAGTGAACATTTGATATTACTCTTTGGGGGTTTCTTTACTTCAATATCCTTCTCTGAATATGAACCCCAGTCATCTCTATTTGCATAATAACTCTCTGTGGTGAATTCTTTCTCCTTTGCCTGGACATATTTTGCAGTAATAGGTTAACTTTTGTAATCACCTCTAGCCCTGGGGTATGGGAAATAATGCCTCTTGCTCCAGATCTTCATTTCTCCCCTCTGGCCTGGAACCAAAGCCAAACTTCCAAACTCCTGTAAGTTTCAACAGCCAGGGCCTTTCTACCCCACTGTTTCTGCACTCACCAGGTTGGCACATGCTAGTTCCCTCTCAGCCCTGACACTTTTTTTTGTAGCACAGTTAGATCTGTTATTCCTGGTCAGCACAAGTTCACTCCGTCTTCCTGTCTTCAAATGCCTAACTCCCCTCACTATTCCATAGGTTCCTGTGTATGGGCCTGAGGCAAAATCTCAAACCAACTCACCCCATGGTTTGCTGCTTGTTGTTAAAACAGAGCCTGTCCTGGAGGTGTTTACTATTCATGGACCATATCTTGTCATGGGATTTTTCTTCAGATCTTCTCAAATTGTCCCAGCAACATTCCAGCTGTGCCCCTGTTCTTATTTATCTCCACCCACACTTTGTTTACCCTAAGGTGCTATTTTAACTCTTTTCTGGGGGAAAATTTAAGAGCCTGGAATTTTCTGACTTACTCTGCCATCTTCCCAGAATCTTTTCCAAACAACCAACTTTCTGAAGAAGGAATCAAAACTATCAATAGTCACTTGAAGAAAGCTTTAAATCTCTACTGATTAAAGAAGTGGCAGTTAAAACAATTCTGAGATACCACATAACACCTTATCAGATTAACTAACACGACAGAAAAGGAAAAATTACAAATTCTGCTGGGCGATGTGGAAAAATCAGGAAAGTGATACACAATTAGTAGCATTCTGAATTAGCCCAACCATTCTAAAGAACAATTTGGAACTACATCCAAGGAATTTTAATACTGACCATACCGTTTGAACCAATCCTACCAGTATTTTATTTTATTTTATTTTATTTTATTTTATTTTATTTTATTTTATTTTATTTTATTTTATTTTATTTGCTTTCAGTTTACAAGATTCAGTTCCACAAGCTTTTGAGTTCCAAATTTTCTCCCTCATCCTCTCCTCCCCCTCCCTCCCTAGGTGCTACAAATACCTTCATATTAAGCATTAGTCAAGTTGTAGAGAAGGATTATAACCAATAGAATGAACAATAAGAAAGAAGGAACAAAACAAAAAAAAAAAAGAGAGAGATGGAGCAAGTAGTTTGCTTCAATCTGCATTCAGATTCCTTAAATCTTTCTGTGGATATGGATAGCCCTTTCCATCATGAGTCTTTTGGTATTGTATTATAGCCTTGCATTGCTGAAAGGAGTCCAGTCTATCAAAGTTAGTTATCACAGATATGATGTGTCTGTAGTTGTGTAGAATGTTCTCCTGATTCTGCTCCTTTCATTCACAGTCAATATATATGTCTTTCCAGGTTATTATGAAGTCTTCCTTGGCCTCATTTCTTATAGCACAATAGTATCCCATTACCTTTATATACCACAAGTTGTTTAGTAATTCCCCAATTGATGGGCATTTCCTTGATTTCCACTTCTTTGCCACAACAAAGAGAGCTTCTAGAAATATTTTGTACATTTGGGCTCTCCTCCCACTTGTCTGATCTCTTTGCGATATAGCCCTAGAATTTCAGCCATATGACTATTAAATCTATATCCCAAAAAATAAAATAAAATGGAAAAAAGATATATTTGTGCAAAAAATATTTATAGCAGATCTTTTTGTGATGACAAAAAACTGGAAACAGAATCATTGCCCAACAATCGAGGAATACTATACAACTTGTGGCATATAATTGTGATGAAATATTATTGTGCTATAAAAAATAATGACAAAGATGGTTTTAGAAAAATCTAGAAAATCTTAGATGAACTTATACAAAATGAAGGGGGCAAAACCAGGAGAACACTGTAAAAATTAACAGGAATATAAAGCTGATTAACTGTGAGAGACGTAGCTACTGTGATCAAAATAATGATCCAACATAATTCCTAAGGATGCATGAGGAAAAATGATGTCTGCCTCCAGAGAGAGAAATGATAAACTCTGGAAGCAAATTAAAGCGTATTTTTAAATTTTTCTTTTCTTTTTTTCTGTTATGTTTTGCAACATGGCTAATATGGAAATGTGTTTGCTTTGCATGGTCAGTTGATATCAGATTGTTTGCCTTCTCAAGGAGAGGGTAAAGGAAAAAAGGAGGGAGCTCATTTAATACTGATTTTTTTAAACAAAAGTTAAAAATTTTTACATGTGACTAAATATATAACAAAATAAATTAAAATATTTTAAAATGTTAAAAAAACATTTAAGCATATAATTCTTGATGAAATATTTGGGCACAATTAAATATAATTCTTTTTAATAATTATATAAACATTGAAGAGTGGGCATGTGGAAGAATGAACGTAGAACTGGCTTTGTAGTTAGGAACCTGGCCCAAGTTCTGCCTCTGGAACATATTGGGTTACCATAGGATAGTCACTTTACCTTTCAGTCTAATAGAAAAGGATCTAAATCTTTTATTACAGACTACTTGCCTACTTGTTGGTATATATCTGTAGAGGAAGTTTTCAAACAAAATATTTCTGTGAAAATATTAAATTACAGATCAGGAATCATCACCCAAAAACAAACAAGTAAACAAAATACGATTCAAATTCAAAGAAGAAATGAGTGATTAAGGGAAAAGTTTCCATTCTTTGGAATATGAGAAAGATTTATGTATCAGCTACAGTGAAATTAAATGATCAGAAATGACATCTATCAATTCAATTTCATTTGGGAATTCTGGAAAAGGTACCCTAATGGGCCAGAAAAAAAATTATTCATTACAGGTGATAAAAACCATCTAGATCTGAAATATGCCCTTAATTTTAAATGGCATAATCATTAGTATAAAAACATTTGCTTAATATAGCATGTAAACGTCTAGACTTAGAAATTATTTCTCAAGCTGCTACATGAAGTGAAATTTACATTTATCACCACTGACACAACAAACTTCCTATTACATATGGTCAAACCCAAATAGAACAGCAGTAACAACAAAACAAACTTTCAAGGATTTTAAAATAATTTTGTAAGGATATAGCCACTAACTGCCATTAGGAGTATTTGGACCCAGATCATTTTGACTTCCAGTCCTAGTGTGATCAGTAGGCATAGTATTCTTCCCTTCCCCTTCCTTTAGGAAAAGCTATTTAAAATAAAATATATGCATACGTGGTGAAATGATCACAGCTTTAACACACACACACACACACACACACACACACACACAACCAGAAAGCAACAGTAAATCTTTTATGCTTTGCATGACCCTTCACATCATAGCACTTGATCAAAGGCATATGGATGACAATATTGAAAACTGATCTTGATATGATATTAATTAATTTTCCCCAGTATCAATATCTAGCTGTACAGATATTTTTCACAAAGGTAACCATTTTATTTAAAGCAAAATAGAACAAATCAGACTTTGAAGGAGTATTTTTACTCACTGTCTTTCAAATGGTACACTTTAATGAAGTTGAAACTCTCCTCATCAATGTTCTTATTTCAATAGTCTATTATATTAATATTACATTTCTTTCCATGTATTAATTGAATAAAAGAAAGATTGGAATCTGTTTCATAGAAAGCTTCCATTTTCATCCCCTTCTGTTTTCATGAATACATTATTTAAATAGGCAAATGGTATGAAATTCAATATATATGGCCTTGATTGAATTTTGGGGTACAAACTCACTTATTTGGGGGTATTCCTCTAAATAATAAACAATGAGGACACATACAACAGGAATTCTTTAGTAAAAAGGAAAGCAATGCAGATTGAAGAATGATGTATCAAACTATTTCCTTGCAGATGACGTAAGTATGACAAATGCCATAAGGGAGAAGGGAAGTTCTGCAGGCCCACCCACCTCTTCTCATATTAGTGACACTATCTTTAAACTGATTACAGTTTTGTTGTAAAATGAATGGTCCTTTGCACTCTATCAAGAATGTTCTTATTAGAAGAGGACAAGGAGAAGGGCAATCTTCACATATGTCCCATAGGATGGCTCCCATATGTCCAATGCCATGAAAACTTAGCAGGATGCTTTCAGAAATCCAATCCCAACACATTGTTGTTGTCCCATTATTTCAGTCATGCCTGACTCTGTAACCCCATTTGCTGTTTTTCTTTGTAGTTTTCCATTTTATTCTCCAAATGATTTTTACAAATAGTGAACTAATGAAAACAGATTTAAGTGGCTTGCCCAGGGTCAAGTGTCTGTGGTCAGATTTTCACTCAGGAAGATGAGTCTTCCTGACTTCAGATTTGGGACTGCACAGTCTAGCTACATATGCCCTAGGCCAATACATCAGAAGAGTACTCCTGATTTCAACCATTTCATTCTAAAAAATCATGAAATTGGACAAGATTATTTCTAAGGTTCTGCTTCCAGCTTTATGCTCTAAATCATTGATCCCTTTTATCGTTCCCTTTAAATGTTGATATTACTCATTACCTTTTTACTTTAATGAACTAAAATTCCATTAGTGTCTATAACGGTTGTTTTTCTTGATATTTTGAGATTTCTCCTTTACTCTGTAATGTTTCTCCTTCATAATTGGACCTCTCTCTCCCCCTTAGTAAGCTCTGAAATCTCTCTGCTTTCCTAAAATTTATAAAGGAGCATACTTCTAGATGCCATTATAGAACATGGAAAAATGAATTAAGTACTGCAAAAAGTGTATTGAGGTTAGATAGGTATCAGTTCTGTTGTTTGTACATGTAGGGCACAATTTGATGGGGTGTGGGGAATCTTTAGCATAATCAGGTAAAAGTAGAGAGAAAGAAAGTAGAGGTGGTCAGGGCTGTGAAAGATGAACATGGAACAAAAATCAGGATGTCCAATGACAAGCTCTATAAGTTTCATTCTAATAAGGTCCAATTTTCTCCACTTGTTTTAAGGGTTCCTTGAGCCTTCAAATCGCTCAGGTTTACAACTTCATTTGTCTTCAACACTTGTCTCTTTCTAAGTCCCTCATTCCATATCCAATTATCTATAAACTCTCTTCAACTTTACCTCCATAGCATCTTCTGCTTCTGACTCTTCTTCACTCACATTGACTCCCGATGAGTTCAGGATCTCATCACTTCTTGACTATTTCAGTAGCTTTCTAAATGTTCTCCTATTTCCAACCTTGTTCCAGTCTATTCTATATGGAGACAAAACTAATCTTAAAGCACAGGACTGACTATGTAATGTCTTACCTCAAGAAACTTCAGGGCTCCAGGATACAATGTAAACCTGTCATTTTATCTAGGATAAAATATAAACTTCTCCTCTTGAGGAATTTTAAGCCTTTCACAATCTGACTACAGCCTAATTTTCTAGAATTACTTCAGATCATCTATCTTCATTTATTCTATGTTCCAAGCTAATTGCTGTTCCTTAAACCCGACATTTTTCCTCTAAAATACCTGCTTTTCCTTCTCCATCACAAGTCTGACATGGACTAAATCCAGGTTCTATTTTATATTGCACAATCAAACGAAACCCTTTAAGAACAAAATTTAGTTTTCATTTTTTTGTCTTTGTACCCTGAAAACCTAACACAGTGTTCTATATGTGTTAAGTGAAGATAAAAACTTGTCAATTGATTTATCCCTATATATTTCTCCCTAAAATGCTAAAATAACAGGTTTTCACAAGTACACCAAAGACTTCAAGATGTTCCTTTGTTCACTTTAAAGGAAAGAAGAAAAGATAAAAAGGAAGGAAGGGAGGGAGGGAGGAAGGGAGAGAGGGAGGAAAAAAGAAGGGAAAGAGGGAAGGAAGAAAAGAAAGGATATAGGAAGGGAGGAA
Source organism: Gymnobelideus leadbeateri (assembly GCA_011680675.1). NCBI lineage: Eukaryota > Metazoa > Chordata > Mammalia > Diprotodontia > Petauridae > Gymnobelideus > Gymnobelideus leadbeateri. The sequence continues at coordinate 184,980 of WOXC01009260.1, forward strand.
GGAAGGAAGGAAGGAACTTCTTTATTAGTATGCAACAGATGAATATATTCAAGAATGGAAGTTAAAATGTAGAAAGTTTCCAAAAATAAAAGAAAAAAAAACAGAAGAGAGAAAGGGAAAATAAATGTTTTAGTCATCTGTTTGGATTGTCCATTGTTTAAGAAAAGCAGGATTATTATTATTTTTGTTATCTTGTTGGAGACATTAAGATTTTGAGGAGAAAAGGAATAGCAAGAGAAAAGATAAATAGCCATTTTTCTTTCAATGGCTTTAACACAAGTATTATTTTTTCTTCTAAAAGGACCCTGCAGCATAGGAAAATAAGGTAAATTGGAATTTAATGTTTCCATTAAAGTATTTAGAGATGTTTATTCAACAAAGAGGAAAAATGCTTTAGCACTTTTGTAGCTGTATGGAAATTTTCTTGAATTTAAAGTAAGACCAATGATCATAATTATCATGTATGAGTTGAGTGTTCTGATAAGCAGGAAGTAAACTCTGCTTGAGGTAGGTGGTGTCCATATAAGACTGAGATTTTTTTAGGTTAAGTCACTTTTCCCCCTGGACCTCAGTTTTCTTATTTGTGTAATGTATGAGCTGGATTTGATTGATCCAGTCTCTTACTTCTCTAAATCCAATTATCTTACTTAGGTCAAATGAACTGTATTTCTTGTAATACCCTATATGGTACATGATGACCAAATAAGTTAAATGATAGCTTATATAAATAGTTTCATATATTGATTCAGACCTTTAAGGGATGGTTTGTTCTCGGAAGGAAGATATTAGGATAAAGTAGATGTTGAAATACCCTGGGTGGATGGTTGAATGGGATGTGAACCAGGATAGTCAAGTGTCTAGGAAATAACAGTAGATAAGAGGGGCAGGATGCTGACAGAGTAAGATATGAGAGACTATATGTTGTTTCATAGTGGAAGTGGACTGAGAACTAATCTTAGAGTCAGAAAGAATTAACTTCATCTCTTGGTTCTGACATTTACTGTTTATGTGACCATGAGCAAACCATTTAGCACCTTCTTGTCTTATGATACAGTGTAAGATTTTAGTTGCTGAGAATCTGCCTTGGCAGGTAGAGTTTTCTCATTTGAGAAAACACTTTGCAAATGAAGAGGTCCAGTCTCACTATTCTCATCTATCAATCCAGTATAGGCCTGGAATGAAGGAGACCTGAATGCAAATATGGTCTCAATGCCTAGCAGATATTTGACCCTTAATAAGTCACTTAACTTCTATCTGCCTCAGTTTATTCATCTGCAAAATGACTATAATATTAACAACTACTCCCTAGGCTTGTGGTGAGAACCAAATGAGATAATATCTGTAAAGCACTTTGAAAATCTTAAAACACTATGAAAATGCTTCTTGTTGTCAGTTATGATGATACATACACACACAGAGACTGATAAAGACAGAAAGACACAGAGAGAGACAGAAATGTGTGCATGTCTGTATTTATATGTATATATTTGACGTGAAAACTAGAGCCCAAGAAGCAAGTCCTCCAGCTGAAGTTCATGATCCACAGTCACTGGTCTCAGACTCATGGAATGGAGTCAGTATAAAGGCCAAGAATCACCAAATGTTGGAACCTAAAGGAAACTTACTAACCATCTAGGCCAAATTCTGGTTTTTGCAAATAAGGAAATTATCTACCAGAGAGAGGAAATAACTTTCCAAAGGTCTCATAACTAGTAAATCTCAGAAATGGGATTAAAACCCAAGATTTCCTCCTATCCCAGTGACCTTTCCATTTCATAATATTCTACCTTTAAAGAAACACACACAAGAACTGATAATTTTTACCCTCAAGGCCACATATAGGCCACTTATAGGAAGTTGGTAGCAGAGCCCCAAGGAAGATTTCTTATATATTTTCTTATTTATTGTAAATATTTCTTATTTATTGTAAATATTATATTCAGCAACTCAGGAAATATTACTAATGACTACTACTACCTAGAACTTACATATAGAATTTTAAGGTTTGAAGGACACTTGACATTTATTGCTTCATTTTATTTTTATAACAGTCATATGGATATGTGCTATTTTTATCACCATTATAATTGAGGCAGATATAAGTGACTTGACCAAGCTCAGACCATAGCTAATAAATATATAAAACTGGATTTAAACTCAGGTCTTCCCAATAGACTCTATTCACTATACTACTGACTTGCCTCCAAGGGTGTGGTTTCCAACCTTTGAAGAAACATTCCCAGTTTCTCTTCTCTATACAGCTTTCTTGCTACTTGGGGAATTCATGTAGTCCAAAGGAATTCAGGGAGTGGGAAAAAAAGGCACTTTGCTTATTGGTTTTCTAGTCATTCTAAAGTAGCTCTTCTACAATGGGAAATCAAAAGAACAAACCCTATCATTGTTTCATTCTGTAAGCATTATCTCTAATGTAATTGATTTGATCTTCCCTCCCAAGCAGTATTTGTATGTCTATTCACACTGAAAATTTGTTTGGCTGGCTTGTAAACATCTAGAAACCAGGGATTATGTGGAGCTTAATTTGTTCTTTATACAATCCAGACATTATCATGGGTATATGACTGGTTAATAATCCTCTTTAATGATGAAATCATTGTTGACTTTGAAACTCAAGATTAATATGAAGGGTCAAACAATTTAATGGTATCCTTACCTTATTTTTTTTCTGCCAGTCTGATAATGAATGACATTTAATGCCTATTTTTGTTAGCAAACGATTCCCTTTCATTGTGGGAAATAACAAATCCTAGGGTAGTGGCTATTGAACAGTGATTAAAATGGCATCATTTTTAAGCTTCTTATAGAACTATTAGGTTCCAGGGGACTAATTATATTCAGAGATAGCATCACCATAGATGGAAAGAAAAATGACTGTGGAGATGGTCCTATTGATATTAGGGCATGTGACTCCCTAAGAGATCTATAAGATTAAAATTTGCCCAATAATTTCTACAAGTTCTTTTACTGAAATGCAAATAGAATTGTATCAAATTAATACATAGATGATGTTCCTTTATAGTTTTTTTTCCGGATAAGCATGAACAATGATCAAGGTTCTCTGAGCACATAAAATATATTCTGGTAACATATTAGGGAATTTTTTTAAAAGAGACATTAACTCCTTTAAGCCACTAAAGCACTTTATCAGAAACAGCAAATGTTTCCAAATATGTTAAATTAATTAATCTCAGAAATATAGTGGTGTATTATCTAGTGGGTAGAGTACTATGTCATGGGAAAAGAACTATAGTATCAATTAATATGATGGTTTTAATAGTAGTTCTGCTACTACTTTTGTCACTTTAAGTAAGACTTTTTACCCTTCAGAGCATTAACTTATCTATCTAAAATAAACAAATGATTAAACTTTTTCATCTCTAGAGTTCATGCCAGCACTAAAAGTCTATGATTCTAGTTTATTTGTTCCTATGAATAGACAAAGTAGATATGGCTGAAACAGAAAAATAAAACCTTTTCATTTTTGATGCTATTATTATTATTTTCACTTAATTTTGACCTTTTATATTGAATATACACAATTAAATAATATTTATATCTTATTCCTGCCTACCTGAGAGCTTGGACTAACTGGTCAGATGATCTCAGATGCTCAGCAATTGTGAGAGATTGACTTGGCTTCATTACTCTTCTACTTAAGAAGCTCCAAAAGAGACTCTTAACTCTAGAATAAAATATCAACTCTGCTTCTTGTCATATAAGCCCATCACCATTAGTCTCCAACTTCTATAGACTTATTTCCAATTATTCTCTTTCACACACTTTGTATCCCAGACAAATTTACCTCCTTAATGCATGTTCACATGAAATTCTATCTTCCACCTATATGCCTTTCCCAGACTGGACCTTAAGACAGCTATATGGTGCAGTAAATAGAACAATGGATCTGGTAATAGGAAGACCTTAGTTCAAATCCAGACTAAATCAGTATCTGTGTGACTCTAGGCAACTTAATCTTGCAAAACCTCTGGTTCTTTCAGTTCATTCATCCATAAAATTGAACCAATAAAAACACCTGTCTTCCAGGTTTTTATGAGGATGAAATGAGCTAATAGTCTTTAAAGAGCTATATAAATGTTTATTATTATTATTATTAATACAATTGTTGTTATTCTTATCATTATTATGAAACCCATATCAAAGATGTTCTCCATTCACATTTATGTCCTCTGAAATCCACAGTTCCATTGAAGCTTAGATTTAATTGTCATTTCCTATGTAAAGGCTTTCTGATTATTCCAGTTGTTAGATATTGAATATGCACATAAAGAAAAAATGCACAATATATGCAAAATAAATATGAAGCAACTCAGTGGGGACAGTGCCACCCAAATAATCATGCATAGACAATGACCAATGTATGCTGGAATACTTTGGGAAACTGTTTCTTTCCCTGATGAGAGGGGTAGAATCAATGGGAATTCAGATACAAGATATATAACTCTAGGAATGTCTATATTGTTACAATCACCCCTATCCATTTGCCTTGTATTTACTTTGCATACGTTATTATTTTATCTATGTTTGCCTCCTGGAAAATTTTAACTTTTCTAGGGAAAGAACTTCTGTTTCACTTAGATTTTTGTCTTTGGAGCCCCAGCATAGTGCTTAGCATGTGGTCATCAACTTAATAAATATTTATTCAATTGATTTGTACTGAATTCTTATAGAGTCAATCTTAATAAACAAAGTAGCTCAAAATTCCTTATTGCTTTAGGAACCAAAGAAAAATGAGCAAAAATAAAGATGGATAAATTGTCAAGAAAAAAATATTTATTTTGACTTTGCAGAGACGTTAAAGAATGTTTTGTGATTTAGTCACATAAATGTTGAGGTAAAAATGACTCATCTTTTTAAATGTAGAAGAATTCCAATATATCCAATGGTTTGTATCCATGGCTGTCAGTAAACTGAATTCTCTCCTCTCTCTCTCTCTCTCTCTCTCTCTCTCTCTCTCTCTCTCTCTCTCTCCCTCTCTTTCTCTCCCTCTCTCTCTCTCTTCTCTGTGTGTGTGTATATATATATATATATATATATATATATAGATAGATAGATACATACATACATACATACATACATACATACATAAATACATACATATGTATACAGCTGTAGTTATAGTTATTTATTTTTATTTGTGTATGCATATATGTAATATGCACATATATATGTATGTATACATATATACACACATAGATATGGATGAGTCTACATGTGAGAAAACCAAAGTATACACAGAGATGGCAGGGGAAATTTTGAAGAATAAAATTATGTTGACCTTGGGGGGACCTTAAAGGATATTTCATGAATTAGTAACATAAATATTGACAAAAAATCACTCACCTTTTAAATGAAGATGCATTCCATTATATCCAATGGGCTATAACGTACCATGGGGAATAGAAACCTGTGCTAGAGCCTTGTGATAGTGTTACACATGTTTTGTTTTGCTTTATTACAGTAATAGCTTGTGGGCCTGAGGCAAGATGGTGGTATAGAAGAAGGAAAACTCCAGGAGCTCTTCCCATAACCACCTCAAATACCTATAAATATGCCTCTAAACAAATTTTAGAGCTACAGAACCCACAAAGTGACAGAGAGAAACAAATCTCCTGCTGAAGGCAGCCCAGCAGGTTGACAGAAACGATCCATTGCAGCATACTGGAAGCCAAGCACAGCCCCACTTGAGCTTACAGTTTTAGCCCTAGGGCCGCCCCAACCAACAGTGGCTGGAGTGGACTTCAAGATAGTGGTTCACCAGCAGCTGTGGTGGTTTCTAGAATTATAAACCTATAAATGCCAAAGACAATGTGAGAGGTCAGTGTGGAACTCTGTTGGAACTAGGCGGGGCAGAGGCACAGTCTGGCCCCTGTCCACAGGGTGAGAAGTAGCAGAGGCACTGAAGCTGTGCAGCCACCTCCAAATGGTTGCTTCAGAACTCCTGGCCTGCAGATTGTAGGGGACCAAGAGAACACTGGGATTGTAATTGCTCTTGCTTTAACCTGCTTGGATCTGGATCAGTGTCTTAGATGGAAGTCCTGCGGTGTGTGAAGAGTGAGCCAGAGCTTGTGGTGTCTGTAGAAAGGGCACTGAACAAATAGCTCCAGCAGTTTCAAAAACCCCAGTGATTTGGGACAAAGCTCTCTTCTCTGGAAGGAGAGTACTACTGTGGCAAAGAGCAAAAAAAATAAAATAATTGAGTGGCAACATAAGTAGGCAAAAGAAGCAAAGCAAGCACAGACATCAAACCTTGGATTCCTTTTGGGGGGACAAAAAATAACAGAGCATGGAAGAGGAGGAAGACATCAAGTCAGGAATTCTGTCTCAAAATCTTCCAAGAAAAATGTGAACTGGTTACAGGCTATAGAGGAGCTCAAGAAGGATTTTGAAAATCAAGTAAGAGATTAGATGAAAAATTGGGAAGAGAAATGAGAATAATGCAAGAAAATCATGAAAAATGAGTCAATGATCTGACTGAAAAAAATAACATCTTGAAAAATAGACTGACTCAAATAGCAAAAGAGGCCCAAAAAGCCAATGAAGCAAAGAATGCCTTAAAAAGCTGAATTGCAAGATGGAAAAAGAATTTCAAAAGCTCATTAAAGAGAAAAATTCCTTCAAAATTAAAGGAGCAAATGAAAAATAATTACTTTATGAGAAATCAAGAAACTATTAAACAGATCTAAACAAATGAAAAAAAAATAGAAGGCAATGTGAAATAACTCATTGGAAAAACTACTGACCTGGAAAATATATCCAGGATATATAATGTAAAAATTATTGGATTACCTGAAAGCCATGATCAAAAAAAGAACCTAGAAATCACCCTTTAAGAAATCCTCAAGGAAAATTGCCCTGATATTTTAGAACCAGTGGGCAAAATAGATATTGAAAGAATTCACCAACCACCTCTTGAAATAGATCCAAAAAAAGAAAACTCCTAGGAATAATATAGCCATGTTCTGGAGTTCCCAGTTCTAGAAGAAAATGTTACAAACATCCAAGAAGAAACAATTTGAGTATTGTGGAAACACAATCAGGATAACACAAGAGCTAGCAGCTTCTATATTAAAGGATCGAAGATATTCCAGAAGGCAAAGGACATAGGATAAAAGCAAGAATCACCCACCCAGCAAAACTGAGTATAATATTTCAGGGGGAAATATGGTAATTCAATGAAATAGAGGCCTTTTAAGCATTCTTGATGAAAAAAAAACAGAGTTTAATAGAAAATTTGTCATTCAAATACATGAAGCAAGAAACAGGACAGTTTTCTTTGACAATCTCTTGGAGGATGTTGTCCAGGCTGCTTTTTTCATCATGACTTTCTGGTAGACCAATAATTCTTAAGTTATCTCTCCTGGATCTGTTCTCTAGGTCAGTTGTTTTTCCAGTGAGATATTTTACAATTTCTTCCAATTTTTCAATCTTCATGTTTTGTTTGATTGATTCTTGGTGCACCAAAGAATTCTGAGTTTCAATTTGACTGATTCTAATTTTTAGAGAATTATAGTCTTAGGTTATTTTTGAAGGTTCTTTTTAGGGAGGTGTTTTCTCCAATTACTTAACTAATTTTATTTGTTAAGGATTTGTTTTCTTCAGTGAAACATTTTTCCAAGTTGGTCATTGCCTCCCTGATTTGGTCTTTAAAATCTTTCTTAAGCTCCTCCAAGAATGCTATTTGGGCTTGAGATCAGTTCATATTTCATTCTGTGGTCTCAGTTGTGAGTGAAGAGTCCAAGTTGTCCTCTGTATTTGGTTTTTCTTGACCTACATGATTTTCTTGCCTTCCCTTTCTACTTCTCAGTTTCCTTCTTTCCCATTGTAATTTCCTATTTCTTAATTTCTCAGGCTGTGAAAGGACCTGGTCATTGACTTTGAATGCTGCAGCCTCTGGGTGTCTAGTTTGAGGCTAAGGCAGGAGTCTCAGAGGTATGCTGTTGCACACAGAGTAGTCTGTGGAGGCATGATAGTCTGGCCACTTCAGATTTCTGCCTCTATCCCCATGGGCTACAGCTTGGGCAGGCTTTTGCTGGTCAGGTGAGGTGGGGCTTGTTGGGACCCCTCCCTCTCTTCTCTTCAGACTCCTTGCTGCCTCAGTTATACCCCTTCTTGATGACTCCCAAGCCTGAGGCTATTTCCACTATCTTAGGATTTCTCTCTGGGTGGGAAACTTATCTTTGGGTTTTCTACTTCATGAAGGAGGGATTGGAACTGCCAGTTTACCTTTTTCATTCTGACTCCTGCTAAAACAGGCAGGTAATTTCTAAACTTCCAGGCTGGTGGCTGATAGCCCCAGGAGAAGCTTCTGTTTCTGCTGGGGGCCCCAATCCCTCTCTTACCTGGCTCCAGTGATTCCTCCTGTCCCCTGGTGAGATGCAGTTGAGATGGCTGTGATTTGTCTTTGGGATTGTTAAGTCAGCAGGGTGGGGCTTCTTCTCACTCTGGTGTAGTCTGCTTGTCTGCTTTCAATTCTGAGCTGTACAGACCACACATGCTCCACACTCCCCCTGTCCATAACAACTGGGCACTTTCCTTGGCTTGATTCTGCCACACTCCATCTCCAAGTGGATTCTGTCACTCCAGAATCTGTTCAGATTCAACTTTTTAAGGTTTAGTGATGGGATCCACAGAGGAGCTTAGAAAAGGTATTGCTTCCTTTCTGCCATCTTGGCTCCACATACTCCCCAAAACTTTCTTTCTCTCTTTTTTTTGCTTTTTTTGGGGGGCAATTGGGGTTAAGTAACTTGCCCAGGGTTACATGGCTAGGTTTTTGTTTGTGTGTGCTTTAAGTGTCTGAGGCCAGATCCGAACTCAGGTCCTTCTGACTCCAGGGCCGAGTCTCTAATCACTGCGCCACCTAGCCGCCCAAAACGTGATTTTCTAAAGATGATTAACTTTGGAGAACCAGTCCAAATCTACATTGCCCTCCATCTCTCAGCTCTGAGTATTTTCTTTCTATCCTCCATGGCAGGGTTTTTCTCCCTCCTTATCTCTATGCTTTGATATCCTGGCTTCCTTTAAGTCCCAGATAAAATCTCATCTTCTTCAGGAAGCCTTTCCCAGCAACTTTTTCCTTCCCTCTGCTAATTATGCCTAATTTAGCCTGTATATAGCATCTTTGAATATATTCGTTTGTTTGCTGCCTCCATCTTTATACTGTGAGCTTCTTAAGGGCAAGGACTTTATTTTCTTCTATTTTCTATCCCCAGAGGGCTTTCTCCAGTTGTCCTGATCTATATCTTCCCTCTAGAACAAGATGATTCTGGAGGAGAAAATGAGACTGGTAACATTGCACAGCCCTCCCTCACTTAAATCAAATTTTCTTGCAAGTCATGACATCATTTTTGTGATGTCATGGTCCTCTTTGAGAGTGGAGGAAAAACAAAAGTTATAAAAGGGTATTTGGAACAGAATAGGTGCTTAATAAATACTTTTTCACTGATCTTTTTAATTTTTCTTCTTATAAAATCCAAAACTGATCTATAAAAAGGAAAAAAACAAACGAACAAACAAACTGTGCTATTTCTGTAGAGACTATTGGGTCTTGCAGTTCCCAAGTAAGTTTTTAAAATCTCAGACAGCTTTTTTAAAATAGAAGGAACACAGATTTGACCAACTTTCAGAAGACTTAGAATGCTTTCTATCCATGGTTGTCAGCAAACTGAACTCTCTCTGTCTCTGTCTCTCTGTCTCTCTCACATATATATGTAATAAATGTGTGATGTGTTTATGTGTATGCATATATGTAATATGCACATATAGATGTATGTATCTATATACATACATAGATATGGATATATAGATCTACAGAGATAGATAGATCTTTTTCTTCTGAGACAAAGCAGACTTTCTATTAATGCTTAGGCATAACAAAATGGATTAGGCAAATATTAAGTTGTTTTTGACATTGTATCAAACTTTATCCAACATATTTAACAAACATGGTCTAACTCCAGCCATCAGTAGGGAGTAGTGATGATTTCCTTCACCCCCCAAAAAATATAAAACATATTCACCTTATCTGGAAACTAATGTTCTTTGTTGTCACCTATAATAATTAATATATATATATATATATATATATATATATATATATATATATATATATATATATATGTAGGTTGGTTGGTTGCTGTTCTTTTAGCATGAAGAGGACCAAAGTGACATAACTATGTTGGAGTCTAGGTACAGTGTGCCTGACTATGGCTGATCAGAGTAAAAGAAACTCAGAAAGCTCTAGCAGAGATCAGGCACAAATAGTTCATATGAACATTTGGAATGAAGATGTCCCTAAATTTGTGCATCTTGTATTTCTTTTGAATAACTGTACTTCCTTTGCTTATAAAGGAAATTGCTTTCTTTGATATGGGTACACCATGCTGGACAGAGGTTTAAGTTCTACTTCTAAGTCACCCTAATTGTTATAACAGTAGCTAAATTCCATAATCTTCCAGCACCCCCATCCCCTGAAAAATCCTGAAAACTGTTTATAAAATAATTCTCAGACTAGTGGACAGAACTCATGTGCCCTCCACACCAATGAAATCATCAACCTAGAACAAAAGAAATTTAAAAAAACCTAGCTATCGCTATCAATTAATATTTGCAATCCAAGTTTAGGTATAGTGTGAATTAAATTGTGTCAATTTGATCTAAAAAAATCTAGAACATCAATCTCCTCCTCTACTCACTAGGACATCGCTCTAGTATACATCTCCACCACTTCTTGAATAAACTATTGCAACAGGTTCATAATTAGTCTTCTGATTCTGGTCTATCTTTGATAATCTATCCTCCATATAATTTGTAATTAAAACTATCAGTCCCTGTGAAATAAAATTTAGCGTCCTCTGAGTGGCATAAAAGACCTTGAAAATCTGGCTAATTATACATTTTACCTTTTAGTTCTATTGACCTCTTTTTTCTCCATACATGCCATTAGATATCTGTCTTTGTAGTAGGAAACATATTTCTTTTATGAAATTGGCACTCATCTTTTGAGGAAATAGTGAAACAATTTGGTTTTCATTCTCCTTGAGACATAAAATGCTCAACTTGCTGTCAGAGATTTTACTATAGCATTTTTTCCCCTAGCAGGGACTTCTTTCCTTACTTAATGCAGTCAGTTGTGAAGAAGACTATGGACATAGGTAGAATAGCTATTTTAGCTGATTTGGAATCCCAACTTTAGGAATTATATCATTTTAACCTTTGTGACTAGTAATTTTTAATTGTATGTTATTGTCCATTAGTGTCTTATTGCATTCTAATCTCAAGCCTGAAACCTAGAATTGCCCGAGTTAGTTCAGGCCTAAAAAGTCTTTGAATTATTATTCCCCGTGCTTATAATGAACTTTTCTTTACTTATTTCTTGTAGAATACATATTTTTTCAAGGATCAAACCAAGTGCAATCTCCTAAAAGTGACTTAATCTGATCTAAATTAATTGCAATGTTCTGATTCCTGGAAATTAATTGTATTTGCTCTGAATATATATTCTTCCCCTCCTCTAGAAAAATGAAAGCTCCTTGAGATTCAGGGATCTTCCAATGTTTTTTTCCCTTTTGTATCCCCACTGCCTTGCTTAGCACCTGGCATAAGATAGGTGCTTAAAAATGCTTATCGAATATAATTTAATAATGTTATTGATTGTTTTTCTTTTGGAACTTTTCTCACAGATGCACAGCAAACAAAGATACACAGTAAATAATATTATAGATCAGAATACATTATACCAACTTACAAATGGAAAACTTTGTTTCTCAGCATCCAAATTTGGAAAAGAGTTGTCATCTCTGTCATGATATAACACTACTTTAAAAAGGGGAGAAAAACTTAGGTCCTCCTGACTCCAGGGCCAGTGCTCCATTCACTGAGCCACCTAGCCACCCCAAGTATATATTTTCTTAAAATAGAATTGGTTGCCTTAGAAGGTTATAAGTTCACCTCCTTGGAATCCTTCAAGGAAACAATGGATGACAACATGAAATGGAACTTCATTGCTTTATATTTTAAATTCTCTCTCACATTTTGCTGTGCACATAACATGTTTTTTATTACTTATTTTACATTTATGTTTTAATATTTAAGTTTATATGTTCCTTTATATATATATATATATGTTTATGTATGCTTCTTTTTATATATTTAAGCTTTAGTACTTAAGTCTAAAGCTTAAAAAATTATTTTAAATGTGCAAATATAATTGTCACAGTGACTAGCAAAAGGGACTAAATGTGGGTAGAGCTGACAGGTCAAACTAAGAGGGTAGGGCAGGGAAAAATAAAATGAGCCAACCAAAAGATCAAGCAATGAGTCATGATTCCATATCCAGGAGGTTTCTGGAAAAAATCAGCAACAAGTGGAGAAATAGAACAAAGATGTACATAATATAGCGAAGGCTTAAAAGGAGAAACATGATGAGAGCAGAGTGAACAGACATTTTAGAACACAGTATCTATAAGGACACGTCTCTTATCGACTCAGAAAATTTCAGGAGCTTATCATTGTTTACATAAATATAAATATACATGTATACATGTATGTGTATATATGTATATGAATGCATGGAAGTACATTGTATGCTTATACATATGTATATGTATACACATTCATACATGATGCATATATTTACTAATCTATAGCCAAGTACCTATGGACAACTATATCTATGTCTATATACACACAGCAGCCCACTATTTTAAAATATGGAATTTGCTGTCTCATTAACATAGAACAACTAGAGTGGGTTGTTATTTCCTTCTTTACTGAATTAAGGTAAACAGAGTTTAAGTGACTTGTTCAGGTTCCCACAGCTAGAAGTGTCTGAGGCTAGATATGAATTCAGGTCTTTTGGATTCTAGACCCAGTGCTTCATCCACTGAGCCATCTAGCTGCAACATCACTCCCCTTACTCCTCACCATTTTTCAGTGAAAAAATTAAGGTCAACAGAGATGAAGAAGCATATCTACAATCACACAGATAACAAATAGTAGAGATAGGATTCACATGTAAGTCCCCTAACTCCAGATCCTCATTGTATTACACTACCCTGAATTGGTAGTAATTGGGGTAAAATACTTTCAACACATACTCAAAATGCTACAATCAAATAAAATAACATGTTTGAAGCACTTTGCAAATAGTACAAGATTACATGAATGATGTATTGATGATCATGATAGGACTATATATGACGAGTCTTCCAGCACTACTGTCCAAAAATGTTGTTTCTGAGGCATTCAGTTTTCTTTATAGTCAAACTCTCACAGTCATACTTTACTACTGGTAAAACCATATCTTTTACTATACAGACCTTTGTCAGCAAGGTCATGCCTCTACTTTTTAGTATGCTTTCCAGATTTGCCATAGCTTTCCTTTCCAGGAGCAAGCATCTTTTAATTTGTTGGCTGCAGTCACTGTCTGCAGTGATTTTTAAAACCAAGAAAATAAATCTGGCACTGATTCCATTTCTTCTCCCTCTATTTTCCTGGCAGTGATGGGACCAATTGCAAAGATCTTATGTTTTCATTCTATTTTTTTCTAATGTTAAGCTTTAAGGGAACTTTGCACTCTCTCAGTTTACCCTTATCAAGAGACTTCTTTATTCTTCTTCACTCTTTGCCATTAGAGTGGTATTACCTGATATCTCATATTTATGTAGCCTTTCAAGTATAACAAACTAGTTTCCTCATGAACAATCTAAGATATCTAGAACAAGTATTATTATTTCCATTTCATATATTTTATAGATGAAGACACTAAGATTCAAATGGGCATGTAAATCTGACTTCATAATGTACAGAATCCTGGAGGATATTTCTCAGAGATAAAGCATATCAAATAGTTTATGTTCATCAATGGTTTCTGCAACCTTCCCTTTGTTATGGGAATGGAAATCTAAGATCTTCCCTGCCCCTAGGCGCTTTGATAGGCTTAAGTGACTCTGAGAACCTTCCTTGATTTGAAAATATACTCTGCCCCCTAATAGGTTGAATGTGGTCATCTGGAGGCTGTGGCCGGTGGCTTGTTTTTCAGGAATGCCCACACTTTGATGCTATGTGATTGGGCAGTGGGTAAAAAAGGTTGTGATATTCTCTGAGCCAGGAGAAGGCTATATATACCCTGATGTGAGATTTTGCTTTGGGGATCACTTTGAGAAGAGTTGTGTGAATTGACCAAAGGAGACTATGGGCAGCCATTGAGCGCCCTGTCTTTGAAAACCCAGATATTGGTGCTTCCCTCTAACTGACTAGGTATTGATGTAATGGTCAGACAGCTAGAAGCCTGTCTGCTGATGTTTCTCTGTATTTGCTGTCTGCTTATAACTTCTGCTTGTAACTTGTTTGTATTCTCTGAAGTTCAGGTTGCTGACATTTTCCCCTGAACTAGGTAAATGATATATGTTTGATTAAGCAAAAAAGATTGTTAACCCATTTTAAGTTGCTTTCCTTTAGAAAAATAGATCTAAGAAGATGTTTTGGCAGCCACCCTGGGTATGCTAGGGTGCTTGCTGCTACACCCCTACCTTCTTTAGTTCTTTTCCTTTATTTCCTTCTTTCTTCTTTTTCTTTCCTTCCTCCCTTCTTTCCTTCTTTCCTTCCTCCCTCCTTCCCTTCCTTTCTTCTTTCTTTCTTTCTTTCTTTCTTTCTTTCTTTCTTTCTTTCTTTCTTCCTCTCTTTCTTTCTTTTGTTCTTTCTTCCTCCCTTCCTTCTTCCCTCAATCACTTTTTCCTTTCTTCCCCATCCTTCACTCCTTCCCTATTTTCTTTTTTAATTCCATCATTCCTTCCTCTCCATTCATCATCCTCCCTTCCCTTCCTTCTCCCTTCCTTCTCTCCTTCTACAACTCCTTCCTTCATCCTTTAATTTATGACTTTCATTTCATTTGTCTTTCAGTATGAAAGGTTGCACATGTGATTAATTTTGCAATAAGTATGTTTTTTGCTCCAGAATTGTTTAATAATTGTTTCCATGGAAGTTCCAGAAATTCAGAAGTTGAATCAATAGCTAATAGGATTATATGTATTTCCTACCTATGCATTTTAGAATATCTAGAAACAGCAATACTCTTTGTTTCAACTCCAGAAAAATTAAAAAAAAGCTAAGTCAGGGAATCTCCTTAGTCAGATTCAAGAGCTTTGCAATCTTTTGAATGATTTGTCCTTATGGAATTTTTAAATGTTCATGTAGGAGCTAGATACTCCTTCTCTTACAGAAGTCCAGAAATCTATCTAGGTTTTTAAATGACATTCTTCTCCAAACCATTGCATGTAAGCTATGCCAAATGCATTCATGTTATAGCCACAGGACATTTTTGGTACAAAGCAGGGACACAATGAAATAGCATAGTGAAATAATGTCAAAACATCCACTAAGAGAAATATTCTCAGTAGAAAGAGTAGAAATAAATAGGAACTTTGAGTAAGATTTCATGTATACTTATTGGACACAGGTTGCCAAGGTGACTGTATCTAAATAGATGGGGATATGTAGGCACTACACATGTATAAGGCGGCAATTTCCACCTTAAATACTACCATGTGGTTGATTTCTTCTAATGATAAAAAGAGCTGCTTCTTGTTGAGCTTGATCCTTACTGGTCACTAATATCTCTAGTACTTCCCACCTAGCTGCTTTTATCCAGGTGTCATATCCATAACTTTTTCCAAGGATTAGTAAAGCTATGGCCTTAAGATAATTTTTTAATAAAAAGGAAGAAAACCCTAAACATATTTAGCACTAGTGGACTTAAACCCATCAATTTGCTGACTCCTGCTCTAGAATGTCTTTAGCTATACAGTTATGTTAAATGTAACTTGATAATTTGTCCATGATTTCCTGGAGATGCTTTGGTTAGTAATTTTCCCCTGTATGAGAAAACTATAACTCTATTAATTCTTTGAGCCACTACAGAGCCTAGCTGAATTCAAAAGTGGAGATGATGTCTTTAATGCTACCTTTTATTCTCTCCACTATCCATTGGGGTCCTTTATTAATGATGTTATACTCTATTGAGAATGGTTTCATCTCTCACTTAGCTTTCCCAAACAATGACTGTAAAGTTCTTCCTCTCAGTCACACATCCTACAAACAGCTTAAGATTTCAAGGATAAAGTCATATTATTGATTTAGACTTATCTTTACTACTGTCCTTGACTTCCACCATTCAATTCTCACTAAACTTGGGTCAGAAATTCACTTTGGTTATTTCTTAGTCTATCTGCCTAGTTTGGGCAGTTATTTCTAGGACTCTACTCCCTCATGTGAAAAGTAATCTGACTCTATGGCAAATAAACTATTCCAAACTTCTTGCAATATCCCCTTTTGTTCCATGTACATAATGAGAGCTGGGGCAGTAAAAGAACAGAAAGCTGAAAAGCTGATAACCTTTATCCCCTTCCCTCTCACCTCCACATAAAATCACAAACTTTCTCTCTCTCTCTCTCTCTCTCTCTCTCTCTCTCTCTCTCTCTCTCTCTCTCTCTCTCTCTCTCTCTCTCTGTCTCTCTCGCTTTTTGGGGGGCAATTAGTGTTAAGTAACTTGCCCAAGGTCACACGGCCAGGATTTTTGTGTGTATGTGTGTTAAGTGTCCAAGGCCTGATCTGAGGTCAGGTCCTCCTGACTCTGGGGCTGGCACTCTACTCACTGTGCCCCCTAGCTGCCCCTTTGTCTCTCTCTTAAAGATTTTAACTGAAGAAAATCTATGTAAGATTTTAAGAACCACAATGATTATGTTTTTCTTCATGATATGATATTTTAAAATATTTCCAAAGACACACTCAATAGAAATTTTATAGCAAAAAAAAAATAGAATGGAGTTTCAAATGTGAAAACAAGATAAAATTTAAAATGACTATATCTACTTTTGATATTTTATCTGGAAAAAACGCATGCAGAAAAATAGATAATGTTAGCACCTACCTTTCAGGGCTAATGTGACAATCAAAAGAGATAATATAGGTAAAGCAAACTGCAAAGCTTAAAGTATTATATAAAGTCTAGCTATAACTATAATTTGACATACTATACTGCCTTAGAGGAAGAAAACAAAGCTATGTTCAATGGGTAAATAATATAGGGAGAAAAATTTCAAAGTGCTGTCATAGAATATTTATAAGGATTAAGGCATGTCAACAATAGAATGACTGTTCTCATTAATCAGTTGATGTGCCTAATTATGTACCTCAGCCAGGGCTAGATTCTGAGGATTTAAGAATACAATGGAAACCCTTTCTCACTTTTAGGATCCTATACTATACAGAAGGACTTACAAAGCAAGGCCTTACAAATTCCCTATAATTAGAAGAACTTTCTAGGAGAGTGAAAGACAGTTTTACAGGAATATTATGCAAAATAAACTATCAACAAGAAGTTTCAAATTCAGTAAGCAAAAATCTCAAGTGTGACCTGAACTAGATTGAAATGTAAAAGAGAAGTTATTAACAAAAAAAAAATACAAGATTGAGAAATGATATTTTGTGGGTTTCTAAGTCAATATGAGGCCCACAGGGATCAATTGCTATTTGAATTTGATACCATCGAACTAAGCGGTGAAACCAGAGGGGCTTTAAGGCCCTTTTACACATTGCCTGATTCCACTCTCTTTGGTGACTGAATCTAAGTTTATAATGTAAGGTCTAGACCAATGGCCAGTCATAATTAGTAATTGTAGCAATAAGGATAAGAACCACAAAACACTCCCCAATGCAAGCAATACAAATAGGTACAATAAAACATTTTAATGGTAATTCCAGTAAGCAGAAATGAGCAGAAAAGATACCAAAAGGCAATTGTAATTGTAATGGGATTTGAAGATCTTCCATGCCCCTTGAACTTGCTGAGATAGCAGGAAGGTTGGGGCAGGAAGGAGCCAGAGCTGAATAGGGGCCAGGCTGGAACCTGCAAGGTGACTGGAAGCAGCAGCCGCAGTGCAAACTTTTTCTGACAGCAAGCCAGAACTACAGCTGAAGATTTCTGCTGAGGACTTCTGGAGATTGGAACTTTGTGGGGCGGGAGCTATTGGGAGAAAGCTGTGTGGAAGCTGAGCAGTTACAGTGAGTGATGAGAGGAAGGTTTTTGCATGAGGGAGCCGGAGTTGTTTTGAAGGCTTGAGAATGTGTCTGTTTATTACAATAAATATGTGTGCCATCTCCCTGACTACTATAATGGCTTTGATTTTCTGGTTTGGGGGTTCAGCTTTCTAGTATTTGAATAAATGCTCTAGGTATGTCTCCCATGTAGATAGCCTGTTACATTTTGTGATTAATAACTATACCAGCATATGTGAATGTATATATATATATATGTAATTGCTTTAACATTTGATTTTAAAACTTTGTTATCCAGATTATTTTCCTCCTTCCCTTGCCACCAACCCCTACTGGGAGGAAAAGCCATTCAATATAGGTTATACATGTGTAGTTAAACAAAATATTCCCACAGTGTATATATATATACAGTAAAAGAATGACTATATTTCCTTAAATCCTATCCCACTCCCCCCACTTATCTTATTTTCTGCTTTGACCCTGTCACTTTTCAAAAGTGTGTGCTTCTAAATACCCACCCCCCTCACCCCCAATCTGCCCTCCCCTCTATCATACCCCCTTTTATTACCTTCCCCCTATTTTCCTGTAGGGTAAGATACCCAATTGAGTGTGTATGTTATTCCCTCCTTAATCCAAATTCAACGAGAATAAGATTGACCCATTTCCATTTGCTTTCCTGTTCTTCCCCTTTGTAACAGTTTTCTCTTGCCCTATGATCTGTAGGCCAGGAGCTCCTGAGGCAGCCACATGGCAGACATTGTAGCTGCTCTGCCTCTGCCACTTTTTACCCCAGTGGAGGGGCCAGATTGTGCCCTTCCTTTCCAACAGAATTTCTGACTGTAGTTTCACTTTCTTTTTGTTGTTTATGGGTTGAAAAGTCTGGAAATCACCACAGTTGCTAAGGATTTACTCTACTGAAGTCTGCTCTGGCTACTGCTATGTCCCTGGGGCCAAAACAATGCAGCTCACATGGGACTGTGCTTGGCTCCCAGCACACTGTGTTGAACTCTTCTTGTTGGCCTGCCATGCTTCCTTCAGTGGGAGATTTGTTTCTCTTTGTCACTTTGTGGGTTCTCTAGCTCTAAAAGTTGTTCAGAATCATACTTTACAGGTTTTTGAGGTGCTTGTGGGGGGAGGTCACAGAATTTCCTGCTTCTACTTGGCCATATACTCTGCCCCCTATACCAGGATATTTAGAATTACCTTAGGAATTGTGAATATTGCATTGTTCTTATATTTGGCGATGAGGGTAGGATCAAAAAATGTCATGCCTCTATTTGGAAGCAGGAGGGCTTTAGAGAGAGAAATGGCTATCCCAGGATGGGAGGATTTGTCTTATTCCTCTCTAGCCAGAGAATGGGTCAAAAGCACAGTACTCTGTGAAAACTGGGAACCAAGACTAGAAGAGGGAAAACCTGGAGATTTGGAAAGATGTTTTCAAAGAATACCCATAGAGCCTTCCAACATACTGGAAGTAGTGTGCAACTAACTGGATCCTGCTAAAAAGTTATCAGCTTATGTGAAAAAGTAGAGGTAAGCTTCTGGAGGAAAAAGCTCAGATAGCAAGGGAGTTGGCTGTTTTACTTAAGGATTATTCTGTTCCACAGCCTTCAGAAGTGTAAGCTGGAGGATCTCAGGTGGTGGAAGAACAAGCTGCTGTTCATGTAGCTAAAAAGAAGCAAAAAACTAGCAGAAGGAATTTGCATACAGCTTTTCTACAGATTGGGCAGAGTTGCCCTAGCAGCTGCCAGGAGAATGAGTGTGAGGAGAATGGAACAAGGATAGATGAGGAGTCTTCTAATGCAGAAATTCTCCCCATATGACAAAGAAGGCAGGAGAACCGCCAGGGCCAAACAGAGTCCAGAGGGTAATTGAGGATTGAGGTTGTTGATATATTGAGTGGATTCACCCAAAGAATGGGACAGTCTTTAGTGTCTTAAAGGCTAAGAATCACTGATGAAGGCACTGGAGGAATATCAGTGGATAGTGTTGATTGCTAAAAATTCATAAGCATCAGTCAGAAACCTTTTGTACATCAAGGTTTTAGGGATTACCATATACAAGCAGACAATAACTGAACTAATGTGTTAGCTTTAGCTGCAGAGGGATGCAAAAGGCAATATCCTATTGATTTTATGTGGCTTGATGGAGACAGATTCTGGTATTCACTTAGACATTGTATGAGAAATCTAAAGGAGGAGGTAATGAAAACTGCTATCATGGTTAGAGATGCAAATGCATATCAGGATTCTCCTCTAGGAATTCCTCATAGAAATATCATAGTGAAGATGGCTCCTCCTACTTATAAGCACCTAATTCTGACTCTCTTCATTGGGGAAATAGGGAACCCTCTTTAGGAGGTGCTAGATAAGATTTCTCAATTAAGTGACTTCGAGGAATAGGAAAGAGATAAATTTCCTTGAGAGAGAAGAGTAAATAGCCAGAGGATTCAAAGATAAAATAGATAGACATGAAGAGAACTGTTTACTGCTCTATTGAGAGCAGGGGTGGATTTTTGAAGAATAGATGGTATTCCAACTGAAGAGCTGATTAAGCTATACCAAGAAAAGGTTCTTAACATTAGAATGAATAGGGAAGCAGGAACCATCCCTACAGATACTCCTGAATCATTGTATCCAAGTTTGCCACATCTTCAGGGAGAATAGGAAATAGGCCAAGCCCCACCCAGATTAAAAAAATATACAAATGAGATTGTAGACCACATATTGGTTTGACTATATATTGGAAGAATGAATCAATTATTGTAACTAAGGTGTTGCTGGATACTGGGGAGGGAGGGTGCAGAATCCTCACTTATCCATGAAAACCCTGACAAGTTTAAACACGGAACTTCTATTACCACCACAGGACTCCTAAGGTTAAAATAACAATGAAAATTGGGCAATTACCTAAGAAAGAACATACTATGGTTATTGTACCCATTCCTGGATACATCATTGGAATAGATATATTGAGAGGTATAACTGAATTTATCTGAAGGAATATACCAATTCACTTTAAAGAAGATAGGAATTAAAATAGTTTTAGTGGGAAAAGTAAAAATGGACCCAATCACTTTACCTGAACCTTTTGAAGTAATTACTTTAAAGCATTATCATGTGCCAGGTGAGCAAGATGAAATTACCACTAATACAAAGGAATATGTTGAAGCAGGAGTACTAGTCCCTTTAACCACACAATGGAATAATCCTCTCTGGCCAGTACAAAAATCAGATGGTACCTGTAGAATGACTGTGGATTATAGGCAATTGAATAAGGTGACTTCCTTTGTAAGCTGCTGTTCCAAATACTGTCACCTTACTAGAAAGGATCCAGAAATATAATGGGACTTGGTACACAGTCATTGACTTGACAAATGCCTTCTTCACCATCCCAATAGATCCTAAACAGTGGACCAGTTCACTTTCACTTGGCAGGATAGACAATATACTTTCACCCACTTGCCACAAAGATACGTGCATAGCACCACTATTTGTCACAGGATTGTGGCTGAACAGTTGGATGAATTAAATCTACCCGGTGTACAGCTTAACCATTATATTGATGATATCAAGATACATGGAAGGATGCAAAAAAAGTAGAGAGGAATTTGATCCCTCTAATTGAGCATGTGAAAAGTAAAGAGTGGGAAATTAACCCTGCCAAAGGTTCAAGGACAAGCTCAAAATGTAAAATTGGGGGTATGCAATGGAACAACAGACTACAAGATATTCTTCGTCAAGCTCAAAAAAAGATTAAGGGTTTTCCCACCCCTACCAATAAGGAGGCCCAAAAGTTCATGGGATTGTTTGGATACTGGAGGCACCACATTCCACATCTGGGACAGATTTTGAAACCATTATATAAAGTCACTCAGAAGAAATATGAATTCGATTGGGGACTTGAGGAGCATAAAGCTTTTGGGGAAGCCAAGGGTGCCATCCAATTGGCCCTGGATTTATGGCCCATGCAAAATGGTCCTGTGGAATTACAAGTGACTGTACAGGATGATTCCGCAAACTGGAGTTTATGGTACAAACAACACAGCCAAAATGTACCATAGGGATTATGGTGTAGGAAAGTTTCTTCTTTTGGAGTGCAGTGTACACCTTTTGAAAAGCAGTTGTTAGCTGTATACTGGGCTTTTGTGGAGACTGAACAACTGACCCTGGGACATGAAGTGTTATTAAGACCTGGAATCCTGATTATAACCTGGGTAATGAGTACTCCAGCTTCTCACAGAATTGGACATGCCCAAGAGACCAACATAATCAAAGAGAAGTGGTATATACAAAATAGAACAAAAACAGGCAAAAGTGGCATCTCTGCCCTATATGAATCTGTGGCAAACATAGAAACTGAGGGGAATGACACACCCACTGAGCCAAAGCAACAGTTGGTACAATCTTCTGTAAAATGGATTGTGGGATATGATGGATTAACTGAAGAACAAACGAGACATGCATGGTTTACTGAGGGGACAGCAAAATATTTGGGCCAAAAAAGACATTTGAAAGCAGTGGCCTATAACAAGGTACTAGAAGGACTTTGGAAAGTACTGGGATAGGTGGAAGTAGTCAATATGCTGAACTTATGGCAGTACATCAAGCCATCAAAATAGAACAAGGAGGACACCGTCATATATTCACTGATTCATGGGTTATAGCTCATGGGTTAGCTACATGTATGTCCCTGTGGAAAAATTAAAATTGGGAAACTCATGACAAACAAGTCTGGGGCAAGAATTATGGCAAGATATCTGGAACATGTCTTTGGTCACTGACTTGTTAGCTTTTCATGTAGATGCTCATGTGGCCCTCACCATGCCAGAATGTGAGTACAAAGGTCATGCTGATCGACTGGCAAATATTGCTACTGAACGTATCGTCCCTGCTTTGACAACAACTGATGATCCAGTATTAGCAAAATGGGTCCACCAAACAGCAGGCCATTTTGGGGTCCAGGCCACACAATGGCGGGCACAAGATCGAGGTATTAGTATCTCTCATTCACTGTTAAAACAGGTAGCAGAAGAATATCATATATGTCAATTGGAAAAGGAGTGAACCATTCCTCAGGTAGTAACTGGAGAAATATCAAAAAGAAAGGTTCCATGAGGAGGTTAGGTCACACAGTGAGTAGAGCGCTGGCCCTGGAGTCAGAAGGACCTGAGTTCAGATCTGGCCTCAGACATTTAACCCACACAAACAAAAACCTAGTCGTGTGACCTTGGGCAAGTTACTTAACCCCAATTGCCCTCCAAAAAGCAAAAAAAAAATGAAAGGTCCCAGCCCAAATCTGGCAAATAGATTATGTTGGTCCACTACCAAAGGATAAAGGATGCAGATTTATATGTACTTGTGTTGACACCTATTCAAGTGTAATAGTGGCTTGTCCTTATAAGAATGCAATCCAGAAAAACACTTGTAAAACTCTACATTTCATATTATAGAAAACCAATGCAGATTCAAAGTGACAATGGGTCACATTTCACAGGTAATGAAATGAAGAAGTATTGTATACTAAACAATACAGAATGGATATATCATATTCCATATTATCCACAAGCATCCGGGTTATTTGAAAGAATGAATGGATTATTGAAAGAACCATTAAGGAAGTTAAGTTCCAATAATTCATATCAACATTGGAAGGATAAATTTGTTCATGGCTTTACCTAATTTGAATAATAGACCATTAAGAGGAAGTACACCCTTAGCCAGAATGATGACCCCAAATCTGAAAATTAGAAAACAACAAACACTTATGATTCCAAATATTGAGTATTAGAACTTTAGGCCAGATGTCCCAGCATTGTACCCAGGAATACCTATTTCGGTGGGTTATGATTTACATTGTTTAGAGGACTTTTGGTTGGGCAGAAAAGAAATAAGAATAATCTCCACTGGAATAAGCATAAGATTCCCTAAAAATCACTTTGGACAGATTTTACCCAAATCAGTGTTAGCAGCTCACAGAATACATGTATTGGCTGGAGTAATAGATTCTAATTATCAAGGAGAAATTGTTGTGACATTCCATAATTTAGGTGAAGGGCCCACACAGATTTGTAAAAATGATAGGATAGTTCAAGAGATTATTGTTCCTTGTAAAACTATACTACTTGTAAAAACTGACCCACCTTCCAAAATAACTATCAGAGGAACTGAAGGATTTGGTTCTACTGATATAATAAAATTAGTAGCTAAAGTATGGGTAAAATGGAAGGCAGATGATGCTCCAACGGCAAAGATGATTACAAAATTGTACCTTTAACTCACATATTCTATCATGAGTGAGGGTACAATAGTGGACTCATGGACTCCAGTAGCATGGCTGATACTATATCTACCTTGTTTTTTGTTATTGTCTCCTTGTTTCTTCTTGGCTTTTTTTCTGTTAACCTTGTTTGCTAGATCTGTTTCAACAGTCTTGGTACTTCCTCTTGTAGATGCCTGATAGCTTAAGCTGGATGTTACCCCCTGTCCACAACTGTGACTTGTCATCCCTGGAATTGACATAAAGCACATTTCAAATGCTGGCTAAAGAACTGACGTCACAAATGGGACCTCTTGGTCCAGGGACAGCTCTATATACAATTTCAGCAACAAGTAGCAATGAAGAAGAATCCTTCACCCCTTACACCAAGATTCTGGCATTCCATTTGTTCGGTGGGGGGGAATGATGGGGAGCTTATGCTCAAACCTCACCCTAAGATATTGTTTTCTGTGTTCATGGTGTGCTATCCTTGTAATAGTGTTGTAAAGTTCTGTTCATGCCAATTACTCCTAAAACTCCCATTAACCTATGTAATGAAATGCATTGTTAATGCATTTTTGCCATGTAATGGACATGAAAGACCTTGGGGACCAATGTAATGGTAATGGGATTTTAAGATTTTCCATGCCCCTTGAACTTGCTGACATAGCAAGAAGGGATAGGGCAGGAAGGAGCCAGAGTTGAGTAGGGGCCAGGCTGGAACCAGCAAGGTGACTGGAAGCAGCAGCAGAAGTTGCAAACTTCTGACAGCCAGCCAGAACTTCTGTTGAGGACTTCTGCTGAGGACTACTGGGGACAGAAACTGTTGGGTGCCAGAGCTGCTGGGAGCAAGCTGTGTGGAAGCTGAGTAGTTACAGTGAATAAGGAAATAAGGATCTTTGCCTGAGGGAGCCTGTTTTGTTTTGAAGGCTTGAAAATGTGGCTGCTTACTGCATTAACTATGTGTTCCAAATCCATGGCTGTGGTAATGGCTTTGACTTTCTGATTTTGAGACTTAGCTTTCTGGTATTTGAATAAATGTTCTGGCTATGTCCCCCATGTAGAGAGTCTGTTACATTTTGTGATTAATAATTATACATTGTGATTAATAACTATATTTATAGTCATCATAGGTATTGTGAATATTGCATTGTTGTTATAGCAATAAACTAAGTTAGAATGCATGAGGATCCAAGAGGGGATAAATTCCAGAAACCCAGATGCTGCCAGGCATCTGAGAAAAAGTAGAGAGAATAGGGTAAAAACTTCATTAGTTTATGAATATATTTAAACTGCGAAAGAATAAATTAATAATATATTAATAGTGCCATTTATTTTTCTCTGAGAAATAAATCCTTTATTGGAGAAATTTGCTGTAAGTTTCACACATAAATACATAGTAGATAGATATATAGATAGATAGATAGATAGATAGATAGATAGATAGATAGATAGATGACTGTATTGTCTATGGTAGCTTTTAGCAAAATGTATTTCCCCTACTTATCTCTTTTAGTGAGGTCTATTTTTACTTTTGCTTTGTCTAATATCATGATTGCTACCGCTGTCTTTTTTTTTTACTTCAGCTAAAACATAATAAATTCTTATTTCCTTATTTTTACTCTGTGTCTTTCTTATAAATAGAATATTATTGTAATCATGTTTCTAACACATTCTGCTATCTGCTTCTGCTACATGGATGAACTGATCCCATTCACACACACACACACACACACACACACACACACACACACACACACACACACACACACTCCCTCTTTGCTCTTTGAAATAATACTGATCAGATTGATATTTAAACATTGCCCACTATCGATTCCCACTTCGCACTCCATTGTAAAAGTTTTCTTTCCAAGCCTCTTTCCTGTGAGATTTTCTTTCCCATTTTACCTCTCCATTTCACATTATGCTGGAGAATTTCTCTTTTTCACCTCTACATTTTTTAAGATCATTCAAACATAATCAAGTCACAACAGTGCCCTATGTCTATGTAGGCTCTTTTTAAGGCCTTAATTTTAATAAAGTTCTTAGGAATTACAGGTATCATTTTCACATATAGTAATGCAAACAGTTTAACTTGAGTCTCTTCTGATTACTCTTTCACATTTACTTTTTTATGTTTCTTTTGAGTCTTGTATTTGGATGTCAAATTTTCTTTTTCACCTTTGTTCATCATTAGTGCTTGAAAGACATCTATTACAAAGACCTCTAATTAACTATCCATTTTCACCTAAAGTATTATAGTCAGTTTTACTAGGTAGGTTATTCTTAGTTGTAATACTGGCTCCTTTGCCTTCTGGAATATCATATTCCAAGCCTTACACTACTATAATGTGGAAGCTGCTAAACCTCATGTTATCCTGACAGTGGCTCCATGGTATATGAATTATTTTTTCTGGCTGCTTGCAATATTTTCTCTTAGAACTGGGAGCTCTGGAAAATAGCTCTAACAATCCCAGGAATTTCCATTTTGTGATATCTTTTAGGAGATGATCAGTGAATTCTTTATATTTCTATTTTACCCTTTGGCTCTAAGATATCAGGGAAGTTTTCCTTTATAATTTCTTGAAATATAAAATCTAGACTTTTTAAACCTGTCTTTCTTTTAGTCAAATATTTCATAAATTACCTCTTCTCAAACCACTTCAAAATTATGTAAAAGGGGGACTCTGAACAAACTCTGTAGCTCCAGAACCCACAAAATGAAATGGAGAAGCTAACCTCCCACTGAGGACAGCCCAGCAGAGTGAGGCTAGTGCAGCTCCTGGGGAGCCTCCAGCACAGTGGTCTGTGAGCTGCCAGTGCAGCTTTCTGGCCAGTTCTGCATGAGTCACAGTTTTAGCCCAAAGGCAGCAACACCAGCAGCAGTCTGGAGGGACCACAGAACACCAGGAACTGTGGCAATTGAAGAATTATCAACACATAGATGCCTAGGACAAAGTGAGAGGTTAGTGCCCTATAGACTTGGCACTGGTTGGGAGAATGCGTCAGCTTCTTCCCCTGGGAGTGAGAAGCTGCTGAGGAGCAGGCACAGCTTGTGCCACATTGCCACATTGCAGCTTTCGACTCTTGGCCTGCGAACTGTAGGGGGATTCAGCCATCAGTCTGGGGGATAAGCACTCTTGCTTTACCCTTCTTGGATCTGGATTGAGGTCTGGGGTGGCGGTCTTAGGTTGTGTGACCTGCTTGCCAGAGCTTATGGAGGCTTCACAGAGGCCACCCAACTAATAACTCTGGAAGTTGAGATAACCCCAACATTTGGGACAGAAGTTCCCCTGGCTGGTGGCAAAGTCCTACTGTGGCAACAAGCCCAAAAGTCAAGTAATTGAGTGGCAACATGCCTAGGCAAAGGAAGCAAAATAAACAGAAAAATGCAATATTAGACTCCTATTTTGGGGGCAAAGAGGATCAAAGCATGGAACAGGAGTAGGACTGGGAGGTCAGAAATCCTGCACCAAAAGCTCCAAATGAAAATACAAGCTGGTTAGAGACCATAGAGGACTTTAAGAAGCAGATAAGAGCAGTGGGAAAAAAAAAAATTAGGAAGACAAATGAGAAAGATGCAAAGAAAATATGAAATATCAATCAACAGCCTGACTGAGAAAAATAACACCTTAAAAATAAATTAACTCAAATGGCTAAAGAGGCTCAAAAGGGCAAAGAGGAGAAGAATGCCTTAAAAAGCCAAATTTGCCAGATGGAAAAAGAATCTCAAAAGCTCACTGAGGAGATTCATTCCTTCAGAATTAGACTGGAGCAAAGGGTAGCTAGTAACTTTATGAGAAATCAAGATGCTATTAAGCAGATCCAAAAAAATGAAAGAATAGAAGGAAATGTGAAATATCTCATGGGAAAAACCAGTGACCTGGAAAATAGATCCAGGAGAGACAATCTGAAAATTATTGGACTACCTGAAAGCCATGATCAAAGAAAGAACCTAGAAATCATTCTTCAAGAAATTCTCAAGGAAAATTGCCCTGATGTTTTAGACCCAGAGGGAGAAATAGAGGTTGAAAGAATCCACAGATCACCTCCTGCAAAAGATCCCAAAAAGTAAACTCCTAGGAATACTGTAGCCATGTTCCAGAATTTCCAGATAAAGGAGAGAATATTACAAGCAACCAGGAAGAAACAATTTCAATATTTTGGAAACACAATCCGGATAGCATAGGATCTGGCAGCTTCTATACTGAGGGATCGCAGGGCATGGAATATCATATTGTGGAGGGCAGTGGAGCTGGGATTAAAACCAAAAATCACCTACCCAGCATAACTGAGTATCATGTTTCAGGGGAAAATATGGTCATTCAGTGGAATAGAGGACTTTCAAGCATTCTTGATTAAAAAAACAGAGTTGAATAGAACATTTGACATTCAGATACAAGAAATAAGGCATGCTTGAGAAGGTAAACTGTGAAAAGAAATCATAATGAACTTATCAAAGTTGAACTATTTATATTCCTACAGGGAAAAACTATAACTGTAACTGATGAAACTTTTCTCAGTATGAAAATAGTTGAAGAAGGGTATATGGGCATATGAATATATATGTGAATGTGTGTATATAGGTTTTCAGGTATGCATAGATAGAGGGCACAAGTTGAATTTAATAGGAAGGGATTATACTTAAAAGGTGAAATTAAGAGGTGGGAGAGGAATATAATGAGAAGAGATGGGGAGAGAAGGGGGGGTAAACTGTCTCGTGTAGAGGAAGCAGGGGAATGTGGTTGCAGGGCAGGGGAAGAACAGGAAAACACAAAAGCAAAACCTTATTCTCACTGAATTTGTATCAGGGAGAGAATGGCATACATACTAAATAGGGTTTCTCACCCTACAGGAAAGTAGGGGAGAAGGGGATGAGAGGGGGCTCAATGGAAGGGAGTGCAGGCTGGGGTGGGGGAAGGGAGTTGGAAGCAGCTATTTTTGAAAAGGGACAGGATTAAAGCAGAGTTGTGGACCAGGTGGTAGGTGGGATGGGAGTGAGAGAAATATAGTCAATATTTTACAATATATCAATATATGTTAATGTTTTGCATAGCTACACTTGTACAGTATAAAATGAGTTGCTTATCTCCCTTTTAAAACCAATTTTAAAAAGTATATAAGTGATATTATTAATACTATTGTGCATATAATTGGGAGATAAATTGTGCAGGCATTGGGGCACAAGGATTCACCTTGTCTTACTGGAAAAGTTGAAGGGTGTATGGGAGAAGAGATGGGAGAGAGCAGATTGGATGAGGGGATATCCTGTGGGACTGCTATTCTGCGGTGGTGGGTAGGGGCAAAATGGGGAAAAATTGTAAATCAAAATCTGACAGAAATGAATGATGTAAACTACAAGTTAATAAAGCATTTGGAAAAAAAACTGAAAAGAAAAAGACAAAATGATGTATTGCATATGGAAAATGGGAACACATGTCCTATTGGTGCAGTTTCAAAGTAGTTTAACAATTTGGAGAGCCATTTGGAATTACGTCTAAAGAGATATAAAATTATATATACCTTTTGACCCAACAACACTACTATTAGTTTTGTATCCCAAGGAGATCAAAGATAAAAGGAAAAGTCCTATTTGCAATAAATATTTATATCTACTTTTTATGGTGCCAAAAATTTAGACATCAAGAGGATGGCCATCTCTTGGGGAAGAACTGAATAAGTTGAGCTACATAATAGTGATGCAATATGATTGTGGTTTAAAAAATGGCAAGGAAGGTGTTTTCAGAAAAACCTGGGCAGACTTATATGAAATAATCCAAAATGGAGTGAATAGAACAAGGAGAATCTTATTCACAGTAATAGCAATATTATAAGGATAATTAACTGTGAAGACATCTGATTAAGAGAATGATTCAAGAAAATTCTAAAACAACCAGGATAAAAAAAAAAAAACTCTATCTACTTTCAGAGAGAGAATTGATGAATACTGAAAGAATATTGAATGATAAAATTTTAACTCTTTGTTTTTCTGGGGTTTTTTAGTGGTTGCACTGAAATAACATTGAATCATGAATTTTGGGGGGATTTGCATCACGAATCATATGCAAATGTGTTTTAATGACTTCACTTGCTTTCTCAAGGATATTAAAATGGTGGGAGGGAGAAAATTAGGACATGATTTTATATGATTGTTAAAAAGAATTATATGTAATTTGAAAATATTCAATCAAATTAATTAAAATATGTTTTAAAAAGAAAAAAAAAGAACTCCTTTTCTTGAGAAGACCTTTCCTAATCACTCAGATGGTAACTTTTTCCCATTTCAAATTACTTTTCAACTAATTCCAAACTACTTTTCAACAAATATTATTTCCCTAAATATAAAGTCATGTCCTTGAAGGCAAGAGTTTTTTGCACTGAATACTCTGTAGTTGGGAGTTATGTATTGCAGTGTATAGAATGCTATACCTGAAGTCAAGAGGACTTATCTTCCTCAGTTTAAATCTGACCTTAGACACTTTCTAGCTGTGTGACACTGGGTAAATCACTTAATCCTGTTTACCTCAGTTTCCTTATCTGTAAAATGAGCTAGTGAAGGAAATAGCAAGGTACTGCAGGGTCTGTACCAAGAAAACCTCAAATAGGATCCCCAAAAGTGTGATACAAGTAAAAACAACTGAATAACACAAAAGTTTTGTATCTCTAGTGCTTAGAACAGTGTTTAAAAGCCTAGTTTGTGCTTAATAAATGCTTACTAACTGACTCTATAATCTGTTTTGGTGGAAGAACTTTTACTGAGGATTCCTTCTACTAATAAAATCATTTGTCCTGACACATTCCCACTCAAAATCATAATCAATATCATCATCACCATAACCACCATCATCATCATCACCACCACCACCACCATCATCATCATCACCACCACCACCATCATCATCATCATTGTCATCATCTCCAGAATATCCACAGGATTAATAATGGGGTTACCTTAGTTTTACTTATTTTTCATTTCATCAAGTATCTCTGAGAGTCTTAGTGGTTATATTTATTTTCATTTTTTTTATTTTGCTAGTCTGAAAAAATGGCAAAATAATGTAAAAATCTAAAGGATGTGTTGAATATATATCCCTGTAATTATAACAATTTAGTTCAGGAGAAGCTAAGTATAGCTTTTTAGTTTTCTGTCTATAAATATATAGCTTTCATTTTAAGATAATGATCTTGCTTCACCAATGTGGAAAACTGTTCACCAATGTTGAAACATTGTCAAGTTCTGTGTAGGAGGAAGGATGTCATTTGCCATATATCTAGAAGCAGAAAAAGATCTACAATCTCTTTTGTAAGCTTCCAGTAAACAAAATTGTTCTGAGAAAGCTCTCTCAGAACTACCCAATATCATGGGAAATGGGGATGTCTTAAAATCTTTTGCACTGCCCTCCAACAATTTTCCCAGGTAGAAATCAATTTTATTTTGCCTCACTGAACCCAAGTTTCACCATTTGTAAAATTAAGGGTTTGCACCAGATGATCTCCAAGGCCCCTTCCAGCTTAAACATGCATTGATTCTGAATAATGAGAATATTCATTGGGGACCAAATCTGGTATTTTATTTATTTTCATTTCTATCATTTTAGCTTATGTTTAAGATGAACATTCTCTTCTTTTTATTGAGTACACCTTAACTATCATTGTAAGGGTGAATATCTCCAAGTAGCCCCTTTATTAATATATATATATATATATATATATATATATATACATATATAGTCACACTATGAGTCTTTTTCTTAAAATGCATTCAATAAAAGAGCTAATTTCTGAAGATTTCATCTGAAACTATGCTACAGTGTAGCATTAGACAAGGCAGACCCCCACCGGAAGAGTTTTAATAAGACAGTTAGGGTTCCAGGAACCTGAATATAGTCAAAAAATGTATTGACCTACCCTAAACTTCAGGTAGGAAAATGTGCCATAATTCACTGCCCAGGTGTCATGTAACTTTGGTTATTTCAGCCTTAGTTTTAAAGCTGTTTAGTTTAAGTAAAAACCAATCCTCCTGATATTCCTTTTGGCATTCTAAGTTTTAATGATGCCTAGCACAGCAGTGTAATTAACAGTACCAGTGATATATAACAATCCTGGGCTTTCCACTGGTATAAACAGAAGGCTTATGCCAGATTGCTTGTTAAAGGTACACACGGTGGCAAAGTACACCAGATGAAACAATCCCCTAGTAACTGCGTAATGAGGTAAAGACAGCTGTAACATTATTTTAGAACTTTGAAAGTGAAGATTTAAAGTCTTCAGTGATAGGGCAGATGGAATGATTGCTCTCCCTATGGACAATGTCACTGGATGTAGATCAGCCCTCCAATCACAGTAGATTGCTAATAGCTAAAACCTGTTTTGCTTTATGAGGGAGCAAGAACATAGAAATCCCCAGGTTACTAGATAAATCTTTGACTAGAAGGAATATCACAACCCTACAAATAGAATGAAGTATTTCACACACACACACACACACACACACACACACATACCATACATCTATACATATACATACTTATGTGTGTATATGTACATATTATACATATACTTATTTGTGTTTGTATATGTATATATATGTGTAAATATATATATATATATGAATATGCACATAGACACACACATGTGTGTATATACCCACATGACAAAATAAATATTTTGGAAAATAAACGAAATGAACCAGGTTTATTATTGGTGAAAATTTTAATCTTGCTATCCATGGCTACAATTCTACGAATAATTCTATACAAATTAGATCCATGCCTGAAAAACCAATATATGAGAGAACTATCCAAATGATTAAGATAAATAGAACCTCTACTTATTTCAACTAGAATCAGATACAAGATCTGAATTTGACAGCATAGACATGTCCCAAGATATGGAAAAGAAAATATATGTTGATTCTCCTACTGCTTTATTGGGGTCACCCTGGTTACAAAGCATGGAAATTGTTATTGTTGCTGTTGTTGTTATTTGAAGTCTTTTTTTTTTTTAAAGCAATTGGTGTTAAGTAACTTGCTCAAGGTTACACGGCTAGTCATTATTTATGTGTGGGTGCTCATTTTCTGAGGCCAGATTTGATCTCGGGTCATCCCAACTCCGAGGCCGGCGCTCTTACTCACTGTGCCACCTAGCGGCCCCTTTAGGGAAATTGGGGTTAAGTAACTTGCCCAAGGTTACACGGCTAGGTTTTTGTTTGTGTGGATTAAGTGTCAGAGGCCGGCTCCGAACTTAGGTCCTTCTGACTCCAGGGCCGGTGCTCTATTCACTGTGCCACCTAGCCACCCCAGATTTTTTTATTTCTTTGTTTTGGGCAGGAGATATAGGTAAGACCTCTGATTTCATCTGTCTATAAATTTCCTTGTGAGTTATTGTCTTAGTGAGTTGCCCATGGAACTGAGAGATTAAGTAGCTTGCCCCTGATCTCATTAGCATCACTTGAACCCAGCTACAACTTCTTCTTGGCTGCCAATATGGAGCTTTGCTATGAAAGAAAGGAGGGGTTATATGTGCATGTGACTCTATATACCTATATGCATATACATTTTTGAAGTCTTTACAGAATGAATACAGAAACAAAAACAGCCTCAATTTGACCTCAGTAGCTCAATTAAAGTGCATGAGTATAAGCAAGTTCATGGGGTGTCCAAAAATGTGAATGCTTAGTGGCTATTTATGATGTTTTCATCATGGAACTGAATTCTAATCCCTATATCCTATTTCTCTCTTTATACTTTTTGTGGGGTTTTGCAGGCAATAAAACTGATTTATAATTAAATATTATTAAATACTATATGAAATGTCAGACAGTAACTAATTTTTTCTAAAACTTTCCTTTTTTCTCTTCCTCTACCTTCTCCTTCTCCTCTTTCTCTTCCTCCTCCTTCCCCTATTTTTTCTTCTCCTGTTTATTTCTCATAATAAATGTTATTTAAGGACAACAACTATATATAATTTTTTTCTTTTGAACCTAACATGTAGGAGGCACCTAATGTTTTCTGTATTTGGATTGGATTCTCAGGTTATCTAGTTTCACAGAGTTAAGAAAGTAAGTGCATAAATTTATTTTGGATTTAGTTTCATGAGACAATGTAACATATAAATAAATCATGATATAATTTTCCATTATATGACTAGTAATTTAAATGTAACAGTTGAAATATCTCACTTTTCAATTGTAAAATGTCAACAGAGAAATCATAGAAATTCACTGATTGGTTGACTAGTAGATAATTATTTTGAAATTACCTTTGAATGGAAACTAGTTGGAAATAGAAATACACTCAAGAGACTTTTGTTATGATTCCTAATTTATGAACCAGAATACAAAAGAATGTGACAGAGCTATTAGCTTTGCAATCCCACAAACACAAATGAGGTAGAATATCCGATTCTACTGTCAAACACAAAATTGTCTGGGAAAAATATGTTTGAAAGGTTCATTTTACTTTAGGAAAGTTAAATCCTACTTAGAATATCTATACTGTACCTTTGATGCACGTGTACCTGTGCATCTGGGAGGAAAAGTGTCCCTAGTTGGATATGAATCTAGGTTAAATATAAATGTAATGTTTTGGCTTTATGTGCCAAAAAAAAAGATTTTGATTTGGGAAATTATAGAGATTTGAGGGGAATATAGATAATGAAAATCAGCCTATATAATAGCCTATGACAGTTATATAATTTGTTTTACTGGTTGGCAATATGCAAAGATGTGGGAAAT
Source organism: Gymnobelideus leadbeateri (assembly GCA_011680675.1). Classification (NCBI taxonomy): domain Eukaryota; kingdom Metazoa; phylum Chordata; class Mammalia; order Diprotodontia; family Petauridae; genus Gymnobelideus; species Gymnobelideus leadbeateri. The sequence continues at coordinate 220,063 of WOXC01009260.1, forward strand.
ATTTTCATTGTTAAGGCTTTGCAAATGAAATCCACATTATCAAAGATAAAAGAAAAAGTACTATTTGCATAAAATATTTATAGCAACATTTTTATGGTGCCAAAGATTTAGATATCAAGAGGATGGCCATCAGGGGGCGGAGCCAAGATGGCGGAGTAGAAACAGCACGCCCAAGCCACTCTCCCCCCAGATCACCTCCAAACTATGTAAAAGGGGACTCTGAACAACTTCTGGAGCTCCAGCACCCACAGAACAACACAGAGAAGCTAACCTCCCGCTGAGGACAGCCCAGGAGCCCTGCAGGAAGGACCAGCACAGCACCACAGCGCAGTGTGCAGAGCGCAGGAGTGCCTTAGTCGCGGTTTTAGCATCAGGGCTCCAGCAACCAGCTGGCGGGACCCCAGAACACCAGCAGCTGTGGTGACTCCAGAATGATCAACATAGACATGCCTAGGACAAATTGAGAGGTTAGTGCCCTATGGACTTTGGGACCAGTATTTGGGGAACGCTTTGGCTTCCTCCTCTGCGGGCTAGAAGCCACTGAGTAGACATGCCATCTTGCAGTTTTCAGAGGCAGCTCCAGCTCCTGACCTTCGAACTGTAGGGAGATCGATCGATCAGTCTTGGGGGGTAATCTCTCTTGCTTTAACGTCCCTAGGTCTGGATTGTGATCAGGGGTGGAGGTTGTGGGTGGGTTTCCAGCTTGCCAGAAACAGAAGTTGCCCCCCCACACACACACATATGGGGCAAAAGTTCCTGTCTGGCACCAGGACATACTGTGGCAACAAGCCCAAAAATCAAGTAATTAAGTGGCAACATGCCAAGGCAAAGGAAACAAATTAAACAGAAAAATGAAACCTTAGACTCCTACTTTGAGGGCAGAAATGATCGAAGCATAAAGCAAGAAGAGGACTGTGAGGTCACAAGTCCTGCTCCAAAAGCCCCAGAGGAAAACATGAGCGGGTTGCAGGCCATAGAGGACCTTAAGAAGGACTTTAAAAATCAAATAAGAGAAGTGGAGGGAAAATTGGAAAGAGAAATGAGAAGGATGCAGGAAAAATATGAAATGAGAGTCAACAGCCTGGTTGAGGAAAACAACACCTTAAAAAATAGACTAAGTCAAATGGCAAAGGAGACCCAAAAGGGCAATGAGGAGAAGAATGCCTTCAAAAGCCAAATTTGCCAGATGGAAAAAGAATCTCAAAAGTTCACTGAGGAGATTCATTCCTTCAGAGTTAAACTGGAGCAAATGGAAGCTAATGACTTTATGAGAAATCAAGATGCTGTTAAGCAGATCCAAACAAATGAAAGATTAGAAGGCAATGTGAAATATCTCATGGGAAAAACCACTGACCTGGAAAATAGATCCAGGAGAGACAATTTAAAAATTAATGGTCTACCTTGAAGCCATGATCAAAGAAAGAACCTAGAAATCACCCTTCAAGAAATTCTCAAGGAAAACTGCCCTGATGTTTTAGATCCAGAGGGCAAAATAGAGGTTGAACGCATCCACATATCACCTGCTAAAAAAGATACCAAAAAGAAAACTCCCAGAAATATTATAGCCAGGTTCCAGAATCCCCAGATCAAAGAGAAAATACTACAAGCAGGCAGGAAGAAACAATTTCAATATTGTGCAAACCCAATCAGAATAGCACAGGACCTGGCAGCTTCTACACTGAGGGACTGAAGGGCATGGAACATGATATTCCACAGGGCAAAAGAGCTGGGAATGAACGCAAGGGTCACCTACCCAGCAAAACTGAGTATTTTGTTTCAGGGGATAATATGGTCATTCAGTGGAATAGAGGACTTTCAAGCATTCTTGAGGTAAAAAACAGAGTTGAATAGAAAATTTGACATTCAGACACAAGAAAGAAGAGATGCCTGAGAAGGTAATCAGGGAAAAAGAAATCAAAAGGAACTTATCAAAGTTGAACCATTTACATTCCTCTATGGAAAATCAATAACTGTGACTGATGAAATCTTTCTCAGTATGAAAATAATGGAAGAAGGGTATATGGGCATATGAATACATATGTGAATGTGTGTATATATGTTTACAGTTATACATTGGTTAAGGACACAGGTTGAATTTGTGGGAAGGGATGATACTTAAGGGGTGAAAAAATGAGGTGAGAGAGGAAAGTTGCATGAGGAGATGGGGAGAGACAGGGTAGGGCAAACTATGTCCTGTAGAAGAAGCAAGGGGAAGTGGTTGCAAGGGAGGGGAAGAATAGGAAGGCAAAAAGGCAAAACCACATTCTCTTTGAATTTGGTTCTGGGAGAGAATGACATACATACTAAATGGGATATCACAACTTGCAGCAGAACAAGGGGAAGGGGGATGAAAGGGGGGACGATGGATGGGAGGGCATCCTTGGGGGGGGGAGGTTGGAAGAACCCACTATAGAAGAGGGACAGGATCAAGTACCGAATGGACCGGGTGGGGGGTGGGATGAGTGGGAGGGAATTATAAGCTGCCTTGTACAATATATCTACTATGGTAATGTTCAGCAAAACTAGACATGTACAACATATACTGAATTACTTATCTTCCCAGAGGGAATGGGTGACAAGAGAGGAAGGAAATGGATGTGAAATTCGAAGTTTTAAGACTAAATGTTTCAAATATATATATATATAAATACTATTATTGTTACTCTTTTGCTTGTAATTGGGAGATAAGATGTACAGGCATTGGGACACAAAGATTCACCTTCCTCTAATGGAAAAGTCAAAAGGGATATGGGAGAGAGCAGATTGGAGGAAGCGATATCTTGTGGGACTGCTATTCTGGGAGGATGGGTAAGGGAAAAACAGGGGGGGGGAATAATTGTAACTCAAAATCTGGCAGAAATGAGTGATGTGAAACAGAAGTTAATATAGCATTTGTTTAAGAATTAAAAAAAGTAATAAATAAAGAGGATGGCCACCAATTGGGGAAGAACTGAATGAGTTGTGCTGTATAATAGTGATGTAATATGATTACATTTTATAAAATGGCAAGCAAGGTGTTTTCAAAAAAACTTGGACAGACTTATATGAACTGATCCAAAATGGAATGAACAGAACAAAGAGAATCTTATTCATAGTAATAGCAATTTTATAATGATAATTAACTGTGAAGAGATCTTATCAAGAGAATAATCCAAGAAAATTCTAAAGCAACCATGATAAAAGAAAATGCTATACACCTTCAGAGAGAAAATTGATGAATTCTGAAAGAAGATTGAATCATAAACAGGATGTTTAAGAAAAGTATGAGCTTTCTAAATTAATGTTCTAATTAACTGAGAGTACCTCAGGATCCAGAACTTGAAGAAATCATCATGATGAAATCTAGAGAGAGGCAATTACTTTTTTTTTTTTTTTAAAGCAATTGGGGTTAAGTAACTTGTTCAAGGTTACACGGCTAGTCATTATTTATGTGTGGGTGCTCATTTTCTGAGGCCGGATCTGATCTCAGGTCATCCCAACTCCGAGGCCCACACTCTTACTGCGCCACTTATCTGCCCCTTTAGGGCAATTGGGGTTAAGTAACTTGCCCAAGGTTACACAGCTAGGTTTTTGTTTATATGGATTAAGTGTCGGAGGCAGGCTCCGCACTCAGGTCCTTCTGATTCCAGGGCTGGCGCTCTATTCACTGCGCCACCTAGCCGCCCCGAGGCAATTACTTTTCAAAGTCAGTTCCATGACATCTAAATTTCAATCCAGTGCTCTTTTCATATGACCTCTGAAAGTACCATAATTGCTTTAACCTGAAACTTCATGTTTTGGGTTCACTGTCTTGTTCCCATGCAATGTAACAGGACAATTTCCAACTGGAATTAACAGAGTCTTCTTAAAACAAGTGAGCCTTTCTTTGATAACGGGAGATCCTAGAGAACCACCCTGAAAGTCTACAGTGCCATGATGCTAACCTCATTGTTGTATGACTGTGATACTTGGACAGTACACCAGCACCATGCTAAAAAACTGAACAGGTTCCATTTGAATTGAATTAGGAAGATTCTGAAGATCAACTGTCATGATAAGATACCAGACCCTGAGGTCCTTTTTCAGAATAAGCTGCCAACCACTCGAACTCTGCTTCAGAGAGTGCAACTCCGATGGGATGACCACATTGTTCAAACACAAAACCTACATTTACAAAAAAGACTGTTTTATTGACAACTCACACAAGCAAACGTTGACCTGGTGGACAGAAGAAGTGATACAAGGACAGTCTCAGGGTCTCTCTTAAGAACTTCGGAATTGGCTGTGTGACATGGCAGACACAGGTACAGGATTGCTTACCATGGTGTGCCCACATCAGAGAAGGTGCTGTACTCTGTGAGCAAAGCAAAATTTGAAACAGTCCAAAGGAAATGCAGGATTTGCAAGTTTAGAGTATCCATCTAAATGCTCATACAGACTATGTGCCTGACCCATTCTGCAGTCATATTGTTCTGATTAGTCACAATTAGACACATTGAATATTGACTCTGCAATAGTGATGTCATTTTGGTTCTCTTTGAGAACAATGAACAACAACTACCACCAAGACTGAAGCCATTAATTCTGTTAATTTTATATTTACGGGTTTAGATGATATGCCATTTAATAAATATATGTAATTACCTTGCTTATCTTTTGATATAATGACTTTGTATTTTGCTTTGTTTGATTACCAAAATAGCTGGTAATATATTGGGAATGACCTGATACACATTAAATGTGTGGTAACTTCTTATTTTAAATTGCTATATGACTTTAATTCCAAAGGTGTTTATAAAGTTGGGCTTTGTTTCCTATCAATTTTGTAACTATTGATTTAATTAATTAGTGATTTCACATATAAAGTTATAATTATTGGGATTGTGGTTTTCCCCATTTATTTCTTTTTGCATTTATTTTCATCCTTTTCCTTTATAATAAACATTTTTGTCCTTCTGATTTATTATGCTTAGCCTATTTCAATGCTAGACTATTCTCACAAACTCTAATCCAGATGTAGGTTCCTGGTTCTTTCCAAAGTTTCTTGAATTGACTTAAATTACTGGCGTTTCTTCAACTCAATTAAATTATTAGGATTCCACCTTTCCATCAATTCTTTGCTTCTTTTGACCTTTATCTTTTCCTGTCCATGTAATGGAGTATTTTACAACCATTCTTCTTCTCCAACACATTAGAGCAAATAAAACTTTTAGTTTACTCTTTTCTGAGAAGTCTTCCTTTCCATTAATTTTTTTCTTGATTTCTCTAGCTTTCTAGCCTTTGATGAAGTCTGTTCTTCAAATCATGAGTTTTATTCATCCTAATTTCTATATTAGTCTCTCTATACCCTACATGAAAGTAAAATTTCTAGATTAACATTATGAACACCCTCTTCTACCCTATTTCTATACAATTAAATTTGTATATATTACCCCAATCTATTTTTTTTCCTGCTATAACTCATTCTCATAAATAATAATTCATGAAGCAATTTAGTACTGAAAGGAAGTAATACCACACTGCAGGATTCACTCAGTGTCCTGATTTAGCACCTCTTACCTGGAGAAGTGACACATTACCTCTCTTAGTATGAGTTTCTGCCAGATCTCAAAGAAGAAGACTTGATTACATACAAATTTTCCCCAAAGAAGCCCATTATATTTCAGCTATTAAGAAGGTAAGCCAGGGGCAGAGCCAAGATGGCAGAGTAGAAACAGCACTTCCATAGTGCTCCAGCCCTCACCACTTCAAAATTACATGAAAGGGGACTCTGAACAACCACTGGAGCTCCAGGACCCACAAAAAGACACAGAGAAGGTAAACTCCCTCTGAGGACAGCCCAGCAGGCTGACAGGGTCTGACCAGCACAGCTCTCTGGGAGCCAAGCCCAGGACCACATGAAGCAGAGGTTTTAGGCACAGGGTAGCCAGACCAGCAGGTGACTAGAGGGACCCCAGAACACCAGCAGCTGTGGCATTTTCAGAATTATCAACACATAGATGCCTAAGACAAAGTGAGAGGTTAGTGCGCTATTGACTTTGGGACCAGTATTTGGGGAAGGCATTGGCTTCTTCCCCTGGGGGCAAAAAGTGGCTGAGGAACAGAGGCACAGCTGCCATTTTGCAGCTTCAGTTGCAGCTTCAGCTCCTGGTCTGTGGACTGTAGGAGGATCTGGTGATCAGTCTGGGAAATAATATCTATTTCTTTAATCTTCTTGGATCTGGATTTCAGTTCAGGGTGGAGGTCTTGGGGTGTGTGACCAGCTTATCAGCATGTGTGTGGCTTCAGGGAGGGGACCCAACTAATACATCTAGAAGGTGAGAAGACCCCAATGTTTGGGATGGAAGCTCCCCTGTCTGGTGGCAGAGTCCTACTGTGGCAACAAGCCCAAAAGTCAAATAATTAAGTGGCAACATGCCTAGGCAAAGAAAACAATATAAACAGAAAAATTCAACATTAGACTTCTATTTTGGGGGGCAAAGAGGATCAAAGCATGAAACAGGAGGAAGACTGTGAGGTCAGAACTCCTGCACCAAATGCCCTAAATGAAAATGAGTGGGTTACAGGCCATAGAATAACTTAAGAAGGATTTAAAAAAAACAAATAAGAGAAGTGGAGGAAAAATTGAGAAGAGAAATGAGAAGGATGCAGGGAAAGTATAAAATGAGAGTCAACAGCCTGCCTGAGGAAAATAAGACCTTAAAAATAGACTAACTCAAATGGCAAAAGAAGCTCAAAAAGCCAATGAGGAGAAGAATGCCTTAAAACTCCAAATTTGCCAGGTGGAAAAAGAATCTCAAAAGTTCACTGAGGAGATTCATTCCTTCAGAATTAGACTGGAGCAAATGGAAGCAAGTGACTTTATGAGAAATCAAGATGCTGTTAAACAGATCCAAGCAATTGAAAGAATAGAAGGCAATATGAAATATCTCATTGGAAAAACCACTGACCTTGAAAATAGATCCAGGAGAGATAATTTAAAAATTATTGGACTACCTGAAAATCATGATCAAAGAAAGAACTTGGAAATCATCCTTCAAGAATTTCTCAAGGAAAATTGCCCTGATGTTTTAGACCCAGAAGGGGAAATAGAGGTTGAAAGAATCCCCCAATTACATCCTGAAAAGGATCCCAAAAAGAAAAACTCCTAGGAATGTTATAGCCAGGTTTCAGAACTCCCATATCAAGGAGAAAATACTAAAAGCAGCCAGGAAGAAACAATTCCAATATTGTGGAAACACAATCAGAATAGTACAGGACCTGGCAGCTTCTACACTGAGGGATTGAAGGGCATGGAATGATATTCCACAGGGCAAAGGACCTGGGATTAAAACAAAGAATCACCTACCCAGAAAAACTGAATATCTTGTTTCAGGGGAAAATATGGTCATTCAGTGGAATAGAGGACTTTCAAGCATTCTTGAGGAAAAACCAGAGTTGAGTAGAAAATTTGACATTCAGACAAAAGATGCAAGAGATTCCTGAGAAGGAAAACAGGGAAAAGAAATCACTCTGAACTTATCAAAGTTGAGCTATTTACATTCCTACATGGAAAAACTATAACTGTAACTGATGAAACCTTTCTCAGTATGAAAATAGTTGAAGAATGGTATATGGGACTATGAATACATATGTGAATGTGTGTGTGTGTGTGTGTGTGTGTGTGTGTGTGTGTGTGTGTGTGTGTGTGTGTATATATATATATGTTTACAGGTATACATGGATAGAGGGCACAGGTTGAATTTGGTTTGAAGGGATGATACTTAAGGGGTGAAGTTAAGAGGTGAGAAAGGAATGTGGTGAGAGGAGATGGGGAGAGAAGGGGGCGTAAACTATCTCATGTAGAAGAGGCAAGGGGAAGTGGTTGCAGGGGAGGGGAAGAACAGGAAGGCAAAAAGGAAAAACCATATTCTCATTGAATTTGGCTCACAGAGAGAATGACATACATACTAAATGGGATATTTCACCCTGCAGGAGAGTAGGGGGTATGGGAATGAGAGGGAGGATGATGGAGGGGAGGGCATCCTGTGGGAGGGGAGGTTGGAGGCACCCACTTTTAAAGAGGAACAGGACCAAAGTAGGGAATGGACCAGGTGGGGTGTGGGATGTGTGGGAGGGAAATATAGCCAGTCTTTTACAATGTATCTACTATGGTGATGTTTTGCACAGCTATACATTTACAACACATGCTGAATTGCTTATCTTCCCAGTGGGAGTGGGTGACAAGGGAGGAAGGGAATGGATCTGGAATTCAAAGTTATATAATTAAATTTTTCAATTACATATAAATCCTGTTATTAATAGTATTTTGCATGGAATTGGGAGATAAGATGTGCAGGCATTGGGGCACAGAGATTCACCTTGCCCTAATGGAAAAGTCAAAATGGGTATGGGAGAAGATATGGGAGAGAGCAGATTTGATGAGGGATATCTTGTGGGACTGCTATTCTGCGGTGGTGGGTAGGGGAAAAATGGGGAAAAATTGTAACTCAAAATCTGGCAGAAATGAATGATGTAAACCAGAAGTTAATAAACCATTTTGAAAAAAAAAAAAAAAAGACTGTGCAGCCCAGAGGCTCAATTTCCATTCAGAAAGAGTCTTTCTTCTAAAGAAAATTTGAATAATGAGAAGTTTGCTGGACAAAGCTGAATGGAAAAAAATAAATATAATTTATTATGCACCGCCTGTCAGGCACCCTACTCACAACAACCCTGAGAAGTATTTGCTAATATTATTCCCATTTTATAGCTGAGCAGACCAAGAGATTAAGTGACTTGCTCAGGCTCACAAAGCTACTGTTTTAATTAGGATTTAAACTCGGGTCGTCTTAACTCAAGGGCTTTTACTTTATTCACTAGATCACCTGACTGCCCCTGTAAGTAGTAAACTTTTTTAAGAGGAGCAATCAAAGGTGGGTTGGGAGAGAGTGAGTCAAGAAAGAAGGCAGAAGCATACTCCCAGGATACTCTGGGGTTTCTATCTCTCTAAAAGTACTGCTGCTAAAGGGAAGAAATGTTTTGCCCTTGGGAGCAAGGAGGAAGTATCCCACACTCAAAGGTATCTTCCTAATCTCTATAAATTAGTTACCCTTGGCTTAATCTATTTACATTCCTTAGAACTGTGTGTTATCAGAGAGCAATAAGACTCATAAAATCCTGAAATTCTTATTAAGTAGAGGGAGCAGGGGTGACAGGGAGTGGAATAAGCAAACAAGTCTGGGCTGTTTGAGGTGAAAAATGGTTAGTTTCATAGATCTTTTCTCAAGACTGCAATTTAGGGCTGCATACTCATATGTTGAAATAATACTTTTTTCCCATAGACTTTAACAAAATACTCAGAAATAAAAGAAATAGTTGCAGCAAATGTGTAATGATGGTTAGCAGCATGGACTGGCAGTCTAAGTCACAAAGTGGTTAGGTTCTAAGACTCAGCCAGGAGAACATTCCTAACACTAGAACATACAGAAACATCAATAGGTCTATTGCAATATTTGTAGAATTTCTGTTTCTTGAGGTTGGGGAATACTCAAACAAAATTGAATCAACCCTTCACACCATAGAAGGGTCATTTTTAGCTGCTATGGAAAATTGAAAAAAAAATATTTGTTACATCCTTCATAAGTGTCTTCTCAAATGTAACACCATTTCATACAGACACACTATTGTTCTCATAGGCTATGCCAGGGTAGTGTAGCAGGTTTGCTGCATAAGAAATACTTCAAGGACAGTCCACCAGATTGTGCTGTCTGAGAACCAACACAGCTAAGTACAAAAATGTTCATTATTAATAGGTTGAGTATAGTTGCTTTGTGTTCTTCATGCATTTATAATAATTTAAAAACTCATCCTTTTCTATATTGTGTGCCCCAATTAGGAAATAACTTTCCTGTGAGGGTCAGGTTTGTTTGACTCTTTGCCTTTGTTCCCCTAATCTCTACAATTCCATAAACATCGTGAATGATTGACAACTGCTTAAATAGAATTTCCTGCCATTTATGGAGAATATCTATTAATAGCGGACATTTACATAATTCTTCAAGATTTGTAGAGCTCTTTGAATATATTCTTTTTTAATGATAATAACCCTGTAAGATAAGTGTACATCTACTACCATTGAGGAAACTTACCCAGAAAAGCTAAGCTACTTAGATAGTAATTATTAAAGTCTACTACATGACAAGCATGGCACTAAATACTGAGGATACAAATAAAAGCAAAAGAGAAAAAGACCCTGCTTTCAATGAGCTCCCAGTCTGTGTGGAAGATAGCATGCAAATTACAATTTACAAATAAGATATACACAGAATATATTTCTGTTGGGTTCTCTTACAGAAAATATTTGGGAGCACTTAGAAAGGTTTCTTGCAAAAGGTGTGATTTCATCTGAGATCTGAAGAAAACAAATGAAGCCAAGAGACATGATAAGGAGAAAGAGCATTCTGGACATGAGAGGAACCAGTAATTGTCAGATGTGTACTTTTTTTCTTAATCTACCTGATTATAATCAAGATTGAGCTGATAGCAAACTAAACACTATACCACAGTGACTCTAGAAAAGTTTCAAATGAATGACTTACTTTGGGTTATAAGGCAAACCAAAAAAGATATGGGCTGCTTACAAAACATCTAAGAAACCATTGAGCAGAAAAAGTCCTTTCATTGCATGCCAAATTACACTCATAGAGGATAGTTTTGTTTTGTTTTTTTTCCTGAAATGTTCTGTTGTGAAAAACCAGCAACATTTGGTATATGAAGGCAATGTTCCACATAGCCATATGTGCCTGCTGATTTTCTTCCATTAAAAAAAATAATAATAATACTATGAGGACTAGAAATAAGTGGAGGCCTAATTTCAAATGATGTTGAATTGAGTGAGGTCTGTTTCACTTTCACAAACTGAATAAGTTGATTTGTTGCTGAACAGAAAAATAAAATATAGATGAGTCCTGAAAATTTCTCTGAGGGAGAGGATAGCATCTGTGTAGTACTATTTTTAATTGATTAGTGCCCTAAGCATTATAGCTTATACCAGGGAAGAAATTCTCAACAATCCTCCTGCCCAGCTGCAAGGCCCTCTTGATTTTTAATTAGTGTACATGACTGTTCTTATCTTACAAATCTACCTGAATTTTTAATTATGTTGAGATATTATATCAAGAATTCAGAAATATCTAGAAAACATACATCATACAAAACTATATTTAAATGGAAAACATTGTAATATTTTGTGTAATGTTTTATTATCAAGTTTGGATAAAGGAGTGAACATAAAGAACACAAAACTCAAACAAGGCTGAGTCACATTCCTACAATTTAGTGGTGGTGTGATGGTGGGCAATTCATATCCTAAGTTTCCTCATATATGAAATGAGGATAAGAAGAATAGCAAGATGTCATTAATAGAGTAGACTTTCAGAGGCTTTCCTTTCATAGATCACGCATACCCATTCTCTTTACATAAATGTATCCTATGGTTATGTTCTGGATCTCCTGTTCTTCTTTTCTATATTTGCCCCCTTGGCAGTTTCATTGTCCTCTGTGGATTCAGTGGTCATCTCTATGTCAATGACCTTCAAATCTATATATACAGACGTCTTTCTCTTGAGCTCTATTCCTGTATCACCAAATGCATATTGAACTTTCCCATCTGGTATCTATAGATATCTCAAATTAATCATCTTTAACATTAGTTATCTTTTCTCCCAGATTCCCACCCCTCTTTCTTTAGCCTCTTTCTTTCCACTGAGAGTACCAAACTTCCTTCATTTTAGTATTCATTCAATCAGCAATTATTAAGAAATTTCTATGTATTGGACTCTATGTAGGCCATTCCCTTGGATGTGCAATTGGAATTATGTTAAGCTCTTCACAATTCATCATACTCATATGCAATTTGATTGCTTAATATCTCTCGAACATAATATCTATCTCCCAAAATTGATATGGCCACCATACAAGATCAGGTCCTTATTATCTTAAATATGGACTATTTCAAAAACCTTGTTTTTCATTTCTCTTCCTTCAGTGGTTCTCTTTTCTAATCTATCTTCCACTCAACTTCATCAGAGATGTTCCCAAAACACGTCTTCACATATCACTCCTCTCTTCATGTGTGCCCTATTGCCTCTATGATAAAATATATACTGTTTAGCATTTAACTTCCTTCACAATTCAGCTCCAACTTATATATTTTGTAACAATTTAACATTACTTCCCATCATACACTCTATATCCCATTAGAATTGACAAACTTGTAATCCTTGATACATAACATTCCACTGGTGGTCTCCATGTCATTACAGAAAATTCTGTTTAGAATTTTCTTTCTTCACACCTCCATCACTTAAAAGGCCTTGGTCCAGCCTAGTCTCAGAAAAAGGCTAACATCTACATGAAGCCATTCCTAGTTATCCTACTTATTATTATTGGGATTTATAACTCTCAAAGTCATTCATTATGCAATATTCTGCATTATAACTGTCTTGCTATATCTTAAAAACCTATGGTATTGAAAACTACAAAAGGGGAATATTACAAAATTACAAACAACAACTATGGCAGTAAAGAACGTATGTGAAAAGATGACTCCTTTATTCCTTTGCATGTGTGGGAGGTGCCTGGATGGTAAGACATTGCATTTAGTTTAGGCTTTTTTGTGTGATAATGCTTAGTTGATTTTTCCTGTTCTTTCATGCTTTTACTCCCTTAAACATATACATATTAATGATATGACTCTCTTGTTGGAGGGAGGAAGGAAGGTGATAAAGAGAAAATTTTAAATAAAGTAAAACCAAATTACATTAAAGATATTCCAAGAAGGCAGAGACCATAACTTTGTGTTTCACGGAATCATTCATTCACTTATAAATTTAGCAACCTTTATGAAGTATGTGTGTGCAAAATGCAGTGCTAGATTGCAAAGTAGATTTCAAAAATGAGATAAGATACAGTCACTGTCTTCATGATATTTATGGTATATTCTAAACTCCCTTAAGTGCTTGACAAAGAGTAGATGCTTTAAACAAGTTTGCATTTAGTGTTGCCTTGTAATGAAATGAAGGAGGAAATAAATGAAAGTTTATACATAATGTTAAGATAAGATTCAGCAGTCATTGGCGATTTTTTAACAAAAGTTTTTAATTCAGTAATTTTTATTAGTTCATTTAGTAGGAAAGTTGTAAGAGTCTTGGATTTCTCTACTAGTTTTAGTTTTTATCTTTCTCTTTCCTCTACAGCTGCTACAAGTTCAGAGCTCATTTGAACTCAGTGAAAACCTTGCATGAAGATCAGATACAGAGAGAAGATAATAGATGGCTTTATGTTTCACTCTCAATCTAGCAGCTTTTCAGCTGTTACATATAAATAGAAAATATTACTCCAAAGCTGCAAAATGTGAATATAAAACCTCACATTGCTCTCTTCTAAATGAAGAGGTGAAATATATGCAGTTAATCATTGCTCATCTTAGTGCTTTTTTTTTTATTATTATGTGTTTTGGTACTGTAGGAGTTTGAATTGTGTATCCTACTGTGTAATAGAGAATAGAGTTTAATTGCTTCTATTACAATTTATTCTCTCATTAGGTTCAGGATTTAGTAAATACATTACTAAGAGAGGGTAAATAGCAATATAATTAGGTAACAGGAACCTGTTTCTTTTTTCTTTTTTTCTTCTCTCTATTTTATAGCTAGGAAGTAATACACAGTTCGATTTCCTTCTAAAATAGGGACTTTGGAAGATTTTGTTTTCTTTACACACTTGGATTCAACAAAATACCCCCAGATAAAATGCCACAGAAATAAATACATTTTAATTGGAATCTTTATGCTCGAAAACATCACGCTATAACCAGAACGATGACCCATCTAAACCACTGAATTTTGGAGTAGTTATCAAATCAGTAAAGTAGGCAAGTAGTAAAGTCCATACAGATGAATGCCTGAGGATCTTGTTTTCCTCTGTGAAAAAAAATTCTGAATTAAAAGAAAAACAAAACCTAATTTCATTGGTTTTAGGATACAAAATACAGTGGGGACATGTTTAAGTTATTAAAATTAGACATTGAGCAACAGATATTTTGTCAGAGATTGGTTTTTAACAAAAATACCCATTCTGAATGTGGGATCTAGAGTTAGAGACACTGATTTCAAACCCTGTTTCACACTTCTTAGCAGCACAACCCTCAACAAGTGATTTAACCTTTCTGTGTCTCAATTTCCTCATCTTTAACATGGAGATAATAACATCCATTTCAATTCCTGAAAGGCTATACTTTGCTTTATTGTGACCCAAATGAAGGTGTGAGGAGAGTATTGGTATTAAAAAGATAGTTCTTTGTTTCTTGGAGAAATATATTTTTTTTCTTTTTTTTTTTTTTTAAAGCAATTGGGGTTAAGTAACTTGCTCAAGGTTACACGGCTAATCATTATTTATGCGTGGGTGCTCATTTTCTGAGGCCGGATCTGATCTCGGGTCATCCAAACTCCGAGGCTGGCACTCTTACTCACTGCGCCACCTAGCCGCCCCTTTAGGGCAATTGGGGTTAAGTAACTTGCCCAAGGTTACACGGCTAGGTTTTTTTGTTTTTTTTGGATGGATTAAGTGTTGGAGGCCGGCTCCGAACTCAGGTCCTTCTGATTCCAGGGCCGGCGCTCTATTCACTGCGCCACCTAGCCGCCCCCGAAATATAATTTTATTTAACAAGTTCGCAAGCTTCCTTAGGATGATGAAGTCCACTCTACTTCTTCAATTTAATTTAGGGCCCATACATAAATTGTTGTAGTCTTTCCTAGACCTACAAACTAATAACCAGCTTCTACAGTGCCTATCCAGTTGGATGATATAATCTGGCTATAAAAATTCTGCAGCTACTTGGTATTCCCTGGGTAGATGATCAGAGAAAATTATTTTAAGCAGTTACCGATATTTTCAATGACACCTTCCTTAAGTGTTCCAGGTTCTGATGCAGCTATCATGTCACCTTCAAAAAGAAAGTGCAGAATCTCACTAAGAACAAGAATCATCGGGTGGAGCCAAGATGGCAGAGTAGAAAGAGCATTTCCAATGTGCTCTGCCCCACACAAATTTCAAACAATGTGAAAGGGGACTCTGAACAACTTCTGGGAGCCCCAGCACCCACAGAACAGCACAGAGAAGCTAACCTCCTGCTGAGGACAGCCCAACAGCCCTGCAGGGAGTGGCCAGCACAGAGCAGTGAGAGCAGGCAGCACAGCGCGCTAGGAACCAAGAGCACAGCCCACAGAGCCGAGCCCAGGTTAGAGGTTTTAGCCCCAAGGCGCCTGGCTGGAGGGACCCCAGAACACCAGCAATTGTGGTGACTCCAGAATTATCAGCACAGATAGGCCTAGAACAAAGCAAGAGGTTAGTGCCCTATGGACTTTGGGACCAGTATTTGGGGAACGCCTGGCTTCCTCCCCTGGGGGCGAAAAGCTGCTAAAGAAACAGCTGCACAGAAGCCATTTTGCAGCATCAGTAGTGGCTCTAGCTCCTGGTCTGCGAATCGTAGGGAGATCCAACAATCAGTCTGGGGGTTAATTGCTCTTGCTTCAAACTGCCTAGATCTGGATTGTGGTCTGGGGGGGAAGTTTTGGGTGGTTATCCAACTTGCCAGAGTGGGTGAAGGCTTTACAGAGGCCACACAACTGGCGGAAGTTGTGAAGACCCCACATTTGGGTGGAAGCTCCCCTGTCTGGTGGCAGAGTCCTACTGTGGCAACAAGCCCAAAAATCAAGTAATTAAGTGGCAACATGCTTAGGCAAATGAAACAAAATAAACAGAAAAGTTCAACATTGGACTCCTATTTTAGTTGGCAAAGAGGCTGAAAGCATGGAGGAGGACTGTGAGGTCAGAACTCCTGCACCAAAAGCCCCAAATGAAAATACAAGCTGGCTATAGGCCATAGAGGACCTTAAGTAGCAGATAAGAGAAGTGGGGGAAAATTTGGGAAGAGAAATGAAAGAGATGCAAGAAAGGTATGAAATGACAGTCAACAGCCTGACTGAGGAAAATAACACCTTAAAAGATAGACTAACTCAAATGGCAAAAGAGGCTCAGAAAGGTAATGAGAAGAACGCCTTAAAAAGTCGAATTTGCCAGATGGAAAAAGAATCTCAAAAAATCTCAAAAAGAATCTCACCGAGGAGATTCATTCCTTCAGAGTTAGACTGGAGCAAATGGAAGCTAGTGACTTTATGAGAAATCAAGATACTATTAAACAGACCCAAACAAATGAAACAGTAGAAGGCAATGTGAAATATCAAATGGGAAAAACCATTGACCTGGAAAATAGATCTAGGAGAGATAATTTAAAAATTATTGGACTACCTGAAAGCCATGATCAAAGAAAGAACCTAGAAATCATCCTTAAAGAAATTCTCAAGGAAAATTGCCCTGATGTTTTAGACCCAGTGGGAGAAATAGAGGTTGAAAGAATCCACAGATCACCTCCTGAAAAAGATCCCAAAAAGAAAACTCCTAGGAATATTATATCCAGGCTCCAGAACTCCCAGATCAAGGAGAAAATACTAAAAGCAGGCAGGAAGAACCAATTTCAATATTGTGGAAACACAATCAGGATAGTCTAGGACCTGGCAGCTTCTACACTGAGGGATTGAAGAGCATGTAATATGATATTACAGAGGGCAAAAGAGCTGGGATTGAAGCCAAGAGTCACCTACCCAGCAAAACTGAGTATCTTGTTTCAGGGGAAAATATGGTCATTCAGTGGAATAAAGGACTTTCAAGCATTCTTGATGAAAAAAACAGAGTTGAATAGAAAATTTGACATTCAGATGCAAGAAGCAAGAGATGCTTGAGAAGATAATCAAGGAAAAGAAATCAAAACGAACTTATCAAAGTTGGACTATTTACATTCCTACATGGAAAAACAATAACTGTGTTTGATGAAACCTTTCTCATTATGAAAATAATTGAAGAAGGGTACATGGCATATGTTCACAGGTATACATGGATAGAAGGCACAGGTTGAATTTGATGGGAAGGGATGATTCTTTTTTTTTTTTTTGGAGGGCAATTGGGGTTGGGAGCCTTGCCCGGGGCCACATGGCTGGGTTTTTGTTTGTGTGTTGGGTGTCTGGGGCTGGATCTGAGCTTGGGTCCTTCTGGCTCTGGGGCCGGTGATCTGCTCGCTGTGCCACCTAGTCTCCCCAAGGAAGGGATGATTCTTAAGGGGTGAAGTCAAGAGGTGAGAGAGGAAAGTGGCAAGAGGAGATGGAGCGAGGCAGAGTAGGGCAAACTATCTCATGTAGAAGAGGCAAGGGGAAGTAGTTGCAGAGGAGGGGAAGAACAGGAAGGCAAAAAGGCAAAAGCATATTCTCATGGAAGTTGGCTCAAGGAGAGAATCGCATATATACTAAATGGAATATCTTACCCTCATTCACTCTCCTGAGTAGGGGAAGGGGGGATGAGAGGGGGGATAATGAAGGAGAAGTCATTCTGGGGGGGGGGAGGTTGGAAGTACCCACTATCAAAGAGGGACAGGATCAAAGTAGGGAATGGACCAGGTGGGAGGAGGGACGGGTGGGAGGGAAATATAAGCAGTCTTTTATAATATATCTACTATGGTAATGTTTTGCATAGATATACATATACAACACATACTGAATTGCTTATCTTCTCAGAGGGAGTGGGTGACAAGGGAGGAAGGGAATGGATCTGAAAATCAAAGTTTTAAAATTAAATGTTTCATAAGATGTCCAGGCATTGGGGCTCAGAGATTCACCTTGCCCTAATGGCAAAGTCGAAGGGGATATGGGAGAAGATATGGGAGAGAGCAGATTAGATGAGGGGATATCTAGTTGGACTGCTATTCTGGGGTGGTCGGTTGGGAAAAAATGGGGGGAAATTGTAACTCATAATCTGGTGGAAATGAATGATGTAAACCAGAAGTTAATAAAGCATTTGTTTAATTAAAAAAAAAAAAAGAACAAGAATCATCTCTTCAATTTGCCCTCTACCCTATATCTTCTCCCTCTTGTTGGCTACTTTTTTTTTCTAGGATATATCTCTTTTTTGATAATTAATATCATTTTTATGAGAGGGTTGTCAAGGAGTGCTGTCTCTTCTAATATATCTTCGTTTTTACATTTTTAATCATTTGTATCAGAGTAAAGATATATTCCTCAGTAGAATATTGTTGACTTCAATGCTTTTCTGTTCTGAATGCCTTCATTTAAGATGCCCTCAGTGTGTGTGCTGATATTATTTTTAAAAAAGTTTCTGTAAATGTTAAAGCAAGCATATAAATCAGAATGAACATTCTTTTCAACATCTTTTCCCCCAATAATAATTAAATGAAAAATTATTTGCTGTAATATTTTTCTTCATAGGGCTTATGGATTTATTCCTCAATGCCCTTACAACTGTTTTTCCTCCACTAAGGCTCTCCTTTAAGTATACTTAGGCCAGTATTCTTGATTTTTCCACTCTTGCTCTCTTTAATACTATTTGTACCTCATAACTATAAGCACATTCAGAGCTGCATTTTTATCATTTAAATGTGATCGTGCTATCCTTATTATTAAAAAAAAAAAAAGAATTTTGGGGGCAGGTATGTGGGGCAGTGAGGAAGAGCACAGGCCTTGCCCTGGATTCAAGAGAATTCAGAATCTGTTGGGCCTCAGATACTTAAAACCCACACAAAAATATCTGGCCATGTAACCTTGGGTAAGTTACTTAACCTCAATTGCTTTAAAAAAATTGCAAATCTTTTCCAGTCTTTTATTTTCTTTTTGATGTCCTCTTTCATTTTCATCTTGAAATTCTTTTAGGGTAATAGAATTTTTTGGAACCTCTCATTCATAGCTTTCTTTAAACTGCATTTTTTTCATCATTGTTTTGTTTTTTACTGAGGCAAAAACACGATGCTCAAGTTTTTCTTCACCTTTCTTTGTCAATGATTACAAAATAAATATTATATTCTAATATTTTGCTTCTTTTGGATTTGAATTATTTCCATTTGGGCATTAGAACAAGTGTTTATTCACTGTCAATATTTCTTAGTTTCTTTTGGTCCTTGGTAACTTATTTTGATTAAACTTTCACACAAAATTTTTAACATCAGTATCAGTATAATTTCTCATCTACAATTCTCATCTTCACTATATAGGTCAAGACTGAATTTTTTAACAACCTGAAATTTTTTGGTTGTTATTGTTTTCTTATTTTGATCTTTTTTTTAGCTTCTTGCAAATTCTTTTCTCTCATCTAAAAAGCTGGTGGTCAAAAAATCAAGTATGAATCCCAAGTCAATAACAGGATATATTTCCCTGTATGATAAAATAGAATCAATTTCAATTTTGTGATGTAATTCAGAATCTTGGGCAGATCTTCAATGATGAATGTATGGGAAGACAGGAATAAGAACTGTTAAGGATCAACAGATATTGATTGATTATGATTAGAAACACTGGAGGAAAATTCCAAATTAAGTATACATATATGTATGTGTGTAATATATACATACATGTACAAATATTTTTGAGAAGTAAATATCTAGTCAGTACATAGTGGCACAAAGCTTTTCTGCAGTTGAAAATTTTAGCCTTTCTGATTCTTGAGGGAATCAAATAAAAACTGCAATATCTAGAAATGATACGATAGGTTCTTTTTATTGAATTTAGAGCTGGAGTTAGATAACACCTAAAATGCTATTTTGATTAACTCTCTTATTTTTCAGTTAAAAATCTAACCAGAAATGCCTGAACTGGAGAGAAGTAATGGAATAGGATAAGAGAAGTGATTTGTTAAAACTTACACAAGTAGTAAGTAACTAAGTTGAAATTTGAATTCATCTTCTGACACCAAAACACAATTTTAATCACATTTCAAAATTAATTTCAATGCTTTCCCTTTTGTAGATCAATTAATCAAAGGTAGCAGATGTAATGCATAGAAAGATGCTCTGAAAGGCAGGATGACATTGGATCAGATTTCATCTGTGCCATATGCTACCTGAGAGACCCTGAGAAAGGCAATTATCTCTAAGATTTCCAGCCTCCTCTTTAAGATAATTTTTAGGGAAGATACAACTAGATTGGGAGTATTTGTTTGCCTCATAGTTGTCTATTTTAATAAAATCTCGTGTTCTGTCCCCATGATTATTTTGATCTTATTCAGTTGAATATTTTTCATGTACTATTTCCTCATTTTTTTTAAGCAATTGGGGTTAAGTAACTTGCTCAAGGTTACACGGCTAGTCATTATTTATGTGTGGGTGCTCATTTTCTGAGTCCAGATTTGATCTCGGGTCATCCCAACTCCGAGGCAGGCGCTCTTACTCACTGCACCACCTAGCTGCCCCTTTTAGGGCAATTGGGGTTAAGTAACTTGCCCAAGGTCACACGGCTAGGTTTTTTTTGTTTGTGTGGGTTAAGTGTCTGAGGTCGGATCCGAACTCAGGTCCTTCTGACTCCAGGGCCAGCACTCTACTCACTGTGCCACCTAGCCGCCCCTATTTCCTCATTTTTTAAGATTTCCATTTCCACTCATTAATATGATCTTATCTATTCAAGGGTGCAATGATTCAAACAGATTTTCAGAGTAAAATAGTCTTACTTGTATGATCCAATCATTTTGGGAGTGCTATTCAGTGGTTCACTTTACAACCTTTTGATGCCAGCCCATCCCATGTAACTCCATTCTGTGTTCTGAAAAGTTCATCAGTAAGTTAAGTCCGGAATGTTAGATGCTTTATTTGATTTCCCTTGATACCCTTATAGCCCCAGGGGAGATCACTAGCCAACCACCTATCATCCCTCTCTTTTGATAAGTGACATATTTTTTTTTAAAACTAATGCTTTATTAACTTCTGTTTTACATCATTCATTTATGCCAGATTTTGAGTTACAATCATTTCCCTCAGTGGAATCATGTCTCCTCAGCGGCTTCTAGCCCCCAGGGGAGGTAGCCAAAACGTTCCCCAAATACTGTTCCCAAAGTCCATAGGGCACTAACCCCTCACTTTGTCCTTGGCATGTCTATGTTGATAATTCTGGAATCGCCACAGCTGCTGGTGTGCTGGGGTCCCTCCAGCCAGCCACTGTCCCTGCCACCCTGGGGCTAAAACCTCGACTCAGGCGGACCTGTGCTTGGCTACCCACAAGCAGTGCTGCTGGTTCCCAGACCTCTGCTCTTGTCCTTCCTGCAGTGCTGCTGAGCTGTCCTCAGCGGGAGATTAGCTTCTCTGTGTCGTTCTATGGGTGCTGGGGCTCCAGAAGTTGTTCAGAATCCCATTTTACATAGTTTGGAGGTAGTCTGGGGGAAGAGTGGCTTGGACACGTTGTTTCTACTCCGCCCTGATAAGTGACATATTTTGATGTAATATTCTCTTTCTATCATATAATTCTTTCATCTGTTTTTTTTTTTACTTCTGTTCTTTAAAGTTTTTCATTGTTTACAATTTGCTATAACCTCATATCTACAAAATATAAGAGCTATCTATAGCCATATCTAGTGGCTTTGCTGGTTGTTGTCATTTCAATTGTTTCCAACTTTTTGTTATTTCATTTAAGGTTTTCTTGACAAATAATTGAAGTGGTTTGTCACTTCAGAAACTCAAACAAACTGGATTAAGTGACTTGCCTAGAGTAAAACAGCTGTTTAATGTCAGAGGCCATGTTTGAGCTCAAGAAGAAAAGTTTCCTGACTCCAGGTCTGGTACTCTATCTACTATTCCACCTTGATGCTCATTGGAAGACATACAGAACGCACAATCTTCTGTTCTTACTGCTTGCTTTTTAACTAATAAGCAATATGGAAAAAAATGGATTTTACATTGAAAAATATAGAAAATATGCAAATTCATTACTCTTATTGTTTGTTGGGTTACAAAAATTTGATTTCATAGAACGCAATATGTTGCGGTCTTTTTCACAAGCAAATATATTTCATTCATGCATCAAAATCTTTTAAGACTCCGTAGTTGATAAAAAAATAGAAATAGCCCTGTATCATTAATTGTTCTGTAAAAATGTTAGTTAATAATATTTTGGGCAATCAATATTGTTTCTTACTTTTGTCATATTGAGCATAGGAAATGGTAGTGATTTTCTTTGGACTGTTCTTTTCTTTCACTATCCATTTGAAAATGAAAATCCTGGTTGACTATTCAGATAATTGTTACCTTCTTTTTCTCATGACTGAAGCAGTCCAAGCATGACATATATTATAATTTGAGAAACATCTGTGAAGAGGTGAGAACATAATGTAGAAGTGACATTTTCAAAGTTCTTCTTTTGAAATGACCTAAAAATCAAATCTTAAACTTAACTTCCTTCAGAAAACATTCTTTGAAAAGCTATAGTTCTTTAGAAATAATATTAAGACCACATAATTTCCCTTTATTTAAAAGAAAGGGGTCATCTCAAATATATGTGCATTTTTTTCACTCTTTTAGACAAGAGTTTGATTGAGACAACTTAAGATATAAGCAGTGTAGGCAGCACAGTAATTTAAAGCAACCAAGAAAAAGAATAGCATATCTGCTGCTCCATCTACCAATGCAGATCAGCAAGTTCTCTACTTGGTCCTGAAAAGGAAATGATTTGCCTAGAGCCATGTATCAGCTATTTGTTAGAAGTAACTCATTCTCCACCAGTCCACATTGCCTTCACAGGAACACCTACTGATGTCTTTGTTAGTCTCCTTTAATTCATTGGTTTTTAATGTATTTTTAAGCTCTTTGAGGACAGATCAGGATCACAAGATTTAGAAGTGCAAGAAACTGTCATTCTAGTCTAACTCCCTTATTTTACAGAGAAGGAAACTGAGACCCAGGAAAATTGACTTACTCTGTCAAAATAAAATTAAATATATATATATATATATACATATATATATGTATATATATATAACTGAACACTTGTTCTTTGTCACTGGGCCAGTTTTCTTTCTACTGTATTTTACTACTTTGATTAATGTGAGCTAGCATTGCTCTTAGAGACCAGCTAGGTGGCATAAAGAACTAAACATTGATATGAAAGTCTATAAGACAAGCTCAAATTTTGCCTCAAATATTTATTAGTTTTATGTCCCTGAAAATTTCACTTGGCCTCTCTAAGATTCAGTTTTCTCATCTATAAAATGTGAATAATTATACCTAACTCATGGAATTGTTGAAATAGCATCTTCACTGTGATCATTGCTACTACTACTAATACCACTACACTTTATAAAAAATAAAAATGAAAATTGACACTTATTACCAAGTGCTTTCCTTTGTTCTAGATAACACAAATGACCATTATCTTTTTTCTTCCAGTCAACCCTGACCACAAGTCTTCTTCATTAGTTACAATGTTGTTGTTCTTCTCTTCAATTAATCCAAAGTACTAATATCAGAGCAAGCTAAATTCCCACAGTGCTACATAAAATCGAGCAAAGGAATTCATAACAGGGTATCTGTCCACATCCTTAAATTTTATGAATGTTATGAGTGTGTTGTGGATTAGCATTTACTGTCCCTTAGTCCTGCTGCTCTCAAGACTTTTTTGAGGCAAACTTACAAGGAGAGAACTACAGTTTAGGAAGAAGTCAGTTTGGAGATGAAAAGGTGGCACTATATTCAGAGACCATTAATGCATGAATATTGACTTAGATGGCATGTGGAATAGAAATTCAGATAATATTTTAAGGACTGATTATAAAATCTATAAGGATTACATACACACACACATACACACATACGACACTGACGAGGAGAACTCTATACATTTTAAAATGCACACTTCTAATAAAATTAAATGAAAGGCGTCATTACTATATTTCACCGAATTGCTATATTTCACATTAATTTAGGCTCCAAAATCAGACAGTATCTTTAAAGTAAGAGTTATAGTTCATACAGTAAAAGTTAAATCTGTTAGAACTTGATCTTTCTTGATCATAAAACAGTATGATTCTTATGAAAAAGAATAGAGTTCAACAAAGGTTCTTCAAAGCATAATGAAGTTTCTGGGTAACTGCTATTTTCTAGACCTTAATCACACATACCAAGCAGAAAATAGCTCAAATGCAGCCGATCTTTTATACTAACACCATTTTCTTGGTCTGGAATAGCTTGAGGGGAAAACTTTATCTATTAATGAATTTCTTAGCCTAGGACATTCAATGATGTTGTTTTGTTTTGTTTTGTTTTCTGAAAATACTGGGAAAATTCACTTTTCATTGGTGACGAGAGCCAATTTTATAAAAACCATAAATGTATATGACGGAGAGTTAGAATTCATTTGATAATTATTGATAAATGCCTAAATTAATGGATGCCTGTACAAATGAAATAATATATTCTATCTGGGATGAAATATCAAAGAATTTCTATCTTCCTTCAAAGCTTGATGTAGATATCACCTTTGTTATATGGCCTTTCCTGATCTTTCACTTACTAGTGATACCTCCCATATCCATTGCCCAATAGTTTGAATTTATTTGCCTGTGTTCATGTTGTTTACCCTTAGTAATATTTTTGAGATAAGGTTTATTTCATTTTTGTTTCCATAATCCCAACACCAAGCAAAGTGCCTGGCACATTATAAGTACTTTTAACAAATGCCTTTTCAATACTTTAATAAAAAAAAAAGTGAAATACAAAATAAATTTAGGAAAAGATGTTGTCCTTCAAAGTATGTTGGGATGCATATGTAGTTCCTCACTTCAATGTTTCTTTTTAAAGTGCTGCATCATCCAATTTTGGCTTTCCCTACCTTTGTGGCAAAGCCATTGGAAGACTATGACAATTAAAGTTGAGAATAGCTGAAACAATTACGTTTGTACTATCTGTTGTGGCTTTGCTGGCAGGAAGAACAACTGATACCAACTGTGTTGTTGTTGTTGTTGTTGTTGTTGTTGTTGTTGTTGTTGTTGTTGTCATTAATGATTGGTGTTGATTGATGAAAAATTCAGTAGAAAAACCCTCTTAGAGATTCTTCCTTCTGATGGTTAAAAATAATTGTACCTAGAAGCAGCTAGGTGGCACTGTGAATGGGGACTGGCCAGGGAGTCAGGAGGACCTGAGTTCAAATACAGCCTCAGACACTTAACACTTACTAGCTGCATGACCTTAGGCAAGTCACTTAACCCCAATTGTCCTGCCTTCCCCCTCCAAGAAAAAAAAAAGCAAAAAAAAAAAAAATGACTGCACCTCCCATTGGCTAAGATGTCCTGAATCTTCAGAAACACAACTAGATAAATCTAGAAGGTAAAGATAAAACACAAGGCTATTAAAAGTTCTTGATAAGGTTTCCTAGACTCAAGGACTTCCATTTGACTATCACTTGAATTACAATTTCTTCTTTTTTTTTAAACAACCAATGGAAGCAAGTAGAATTTTCTTCCTAGAAATCAGTGTTTATGCATTTTCTAACTATTTCATTCAGATTTTTTGAGAGAAAATGTGGGCATAGTGGTAGAATACTGGCCTTAGGGTCAAGAAGATCTTTGGAAAATACGCTATAATATAATATACAGAGCTTTCTAGCTCTTTGAGCCTGGTTCCAAATTTTCCTCCACAATGATCGGACCAGTTTACCACTCCATCAACAGAATATTAGTGTCTCAATCTCTCTACATCAATTTTAGCATTTGTCATTTTGTTTTCTTTTTCTATCATGTTTAAACAATCTGAGTAGTGTGGGGTCAAATTTCAGATTTGTTTTAAATTTTATTTCTCTAATCAATATAGATTTAGAGTATTCATTCATGTGACTATTAGGTTGACTTTATAAAATAAGGAGTTCAACTTATGTGAGAAAAATAAAAGTTCCATAGGTATGGGCAGGTAAGCATGATGGGGTACATTGAGTAATTATACAGCGAATCAGAAGCAGAAATAACAATATAGGATCATACAGGCAACATAGACAGAAACAGGGAAAAATAAATTCATGAATAGTATCAGAAACATGGAATGGATGAACAATTAGGTAGTAATGAGATCTTCTAATGATCAAAATCTAGTGGAACTCTCATTTTGCCAAGAATATGTAAGTTAATGATTAATTTATTTTTCTTGGTATTAATTTCATACTTTGTATGTTGAAGAAATGAACTATTGGAGAAGTTTTAGTGATCTGATTTTCACCATCAATGAAACTGACTGCTATAGTGGGAAAAACAAAAAACAAACAAACAAACAAGCAAAAAATAAACAAATAAACGTCGGCCTTCACATGGAGTTACCATTTGATCTTGCAATATATGTAGAAAGAAGAAAATGAACATAGTTTGACATGCATTCTAGATTTGACAGATATTAGATTTTATAGGATTCATAGGGAAAACATCACAGTCTAAAATTTAACAAAGGAAATTCTCAAAATTGAAATCCTGATGACACAAAAGAAACAATTCTGATTAGCATGAAAATGTAGAATTTTGTAAAGAGGCTTTTGTGAATGCAAAATAGGACACTTTGACCAAATAAGGTGGAACACATGGAGGACAAAAAGAGGTTCATGTAATGGCATAAATGTACAAAACTATAGCAGAATCCTAAAAGAATAGTAATAGGGGCTTTAAATTTCAGAATGAGCTCTTCTGGGCCATGGATAATTAAAAGGAAAATTTCCTTAAAATTAGTGTTACAGTGAAGTAGAATGGTCTGCCTGCTGTTGGAAATAGTGTTCACCTCAACTGATATATTCAAGCTAAAGCTGTATGGGCAACCTGAAATGTGCTGCTACAGCAGAAATTATTTTTCATTTACAGATTGTATAAAATGGTTCCTGAGATACTTCCTTCTAGAATAATGTTTTTGAAATCAAGACATCTGAATGTATCTCTTTTTTTATCCATGATTTTGAGGAAGATTGCATAAAGATTTTATGGATATCATGTACATCTTTATCTCTTAATCCTTCTATCATTATAAAAGAAAATACTCTTCCCCACCCCTCTAATGCATAGAGATTCAGTGTAAGTATATTCATTATATAGCATGGTAATGTACTTCATTTGAAATATGTATAAGAAAGTAATGGAAAGTGGATGCTCTGGACATAAAGGAACTAAAATGACCTCTTCATAGTTAACAAGAATGAACTCATTTCATCCTCTTTATACTTTTTATTCAAAACTAACCCCATCCGCCCTACCAAGTGCATAGCACATAGCAAGAATTTAAATGCAAATTTAAAGGATTATACCCTGCCAGTCTACCCTACATCAAACATATTCATGGGTGGGAAGGGGAGGGGGGAGTGGTGTGTGTGTGTGTGTGTGTGTGTGTGTGTGTGTGTGTGTGTGTGTATGTGTGTGTGAATTTGAGGAAGGCCGAAGGACAAGATTGTGACACATTATGAGTTATCTAACCTCTTAAAAACCAGGCCTGTGAAAAGAAGAATAGAGTCCAAAGAATTACTTTTTCCCCCATTTATTTTGCCTAGAGTATAAAAACATGTGGAACTTAAAATATAAACTGAAGAACTGCTGGGACTGTATTTAATTAAGTTGGGGTTGGTAGCTAATATGTTTCCTTTAAAAAAAATGTAAAGATTCAGAGATAATATATTATTCATATAAAAGCTTCTGTGCAGAGCAGAATAGAACCTTCAAACCTGTTAACGTTACCTCATTTATTTATTAGGCTGTTATATTTCTTTGTCATCTTTTCTCTTGTTCTCCCCCCTCCCCACCACAAACAAAGAAGCTTGGCTTGAGATAAATGTAGTTTATAGCTGGTTGTTGGAGTAAACAGAAATATCATTTACACATTTCAGCAGTCAAGCATTAAAAGCCCACAATAGCACAATAATAAATTACTCACATTAGTATGCCTGGAAAGACTGAAAAACGTATTACAGTGAGACATTGTTTAGGAATAATAATAATTCCATGTCCTTTGGAAAACAACGCTGTTATTATTTACTGCTATTTTTGAACTATTATCAATATTTCAGATTCTCCCTAGTCCCCATTCTCATGCTTCAATATATGAAAAGTTTGGTAGGTTTAGATGATTCAAGTAAAACATAAATGAAGAAAATAATAGAAAGATTGATTTTAAGGCTGAATGAAGTCTACACATCTTTGTTGTCATTTTCATGTTAATTCCTCTCTTTCTGAGACAATTGGCAAAAATGTTCTACCCTGGAGCAAATCCATTACAGATATAAATGAACCTGATATGAATTTGCCTTAAACTAAATTTAGTCTTAGTTCTTTGTGTTGACAAAATTTCTATGACTTTGAGACTTTATCATGGCATATGAGGGACCCTGGCTTCTCTGACTTTGGCAATAGAGTGCAAGTTGTAGCAGATAATGCCAAGCTGTAAAAACTTCAGATATTGTCCTGGTGAGTGTACATTTCTGCTATCTACAAACTAGCATACTGAAGTTTTGAGAAGCTCATTGGCAGTACATTAGCCATGCATTAATGAATTCCTTAGCCATGACTACATAGGAAAGTAAGAAAAGAGAGGCTGCATTTACTATGATTCTCATCTTCTTATGAAAAATGTGAACTTGAGAGAAGTTAAGCTAATTAATTTCCCAGGATTATGCAAGTAATGTCTAAAGCAGGATTAAAGGCCAAATCTTCCTAAATTCAAGTTTTGTGCTCTTTAGACTAAGAAAAGCTACTGTGTGTGATAAATAATAGGAGCTTAATAACTGTTTGTCTTGAAGGACCATTTCAAGGTTTAAACAAAAAAGATGTTTGCAAAATGCTTTGCAAGCAAAGGAATTATAATATAAATTTCAGTTATTAGTATTATCATTTAACATCAGAAGCTTTGCAACAGTAATGCTTTCCTAAGAGGTCATCATGAAAAGACCAGTGACCTTAGAGTCTGAAGACCTGGCTCTCCTATTTACTAGCTCTATGGCCTTGGACAAATTCCTTCATCTATTTGACCTCCAATTGCTTTATCTGTAAATTGAATATTATATTTGCTATGAAGAACTTAACTTTATGAAAACTGGAAGTAATTATATATTGAGTTATTATTTCTTATCCTTGAATTCCTCCACTGAAGTATTTCTCACTGCAGGGTAGAGGTGACCCCAGGCCCTTATTAGCTGTCCTGCCAGGGAAGGCCAATCTCTGGCAGTTCCTACCAATCTGAGAATGGGCCTAAAAATATATTATGTGGCTCTCATATGAGCACCTGATTAGCCAAATTCAGAGAAGGTTGGAGACTAAGATTTATCTACTTATTTATTTATTTTCTCCCACAGACTCTCTACTATTGCATGGAGGGGTTGATATCTTTGTTAGTGAAAAGAGTCCTCATACCAAAATAATCACTACAGCACGAAATTCTCTTTGAATTGAGATAGCTAAGAAAACCCACTTCCCATTGAAATCTGACCTTAGAAATAAGCTAAAGCAAACATAGCTCGCCTCTTGGGGAAATGCACAACATGCAGCATAAACTTCTACCAGCCATGACAAGGACAAAGTAGACTTTGGGAGAAACCGGGTCCAGGAGAGCAGATTCCACAGGGAGGCCTAGAGAGCATCTTGGATAATGAATTCCCTTTTCCTCTAGGAGGCCTACTTTTTAGGTCAAGGATGAAATGTCTCAGAAGAAGATGCAGGCTGTGGATCCTGCTGTCTTCTCAGTTCTATGTGGGTTAGAAATAGAAACTTTCAGCCTCCAGGCTATCAGTTCAGTAACACCTGCTGCCAGGTCCAAATTAGTTTTGTTTATTCATGAACAAAGCCTGATTTTCTTTTGCTTGGCTATTTCTGGACATGAGTGGTTAAAAAAATGAAAACAAAAAAAAAAAGAAAAGCTAAATTTTTCATTGTAGTAATATATGAAAAAAAATTTCTAATGTGTTGGATAGAGGGATGCTTTATGCATAACATCATGCAAACCTATGATTTTATATATGATAAAAACTTTCTCTACTTTGGAAGTTATTGCATTCATAAGTTTATCAGGAATTCTTAATCTTTTATTATATAATAGACCCTTTGGAAACTTAGTAAATTATATCCACTCCTCAGAAGAGTATTTTAAAGGCATAAATAAAATACATAGTATTACAAAGGAAATCAATTATATTTAAATTGCAGTTATTAAAAAAAAGTTCAGAGTGCAAACTTGAAAAAAAACTTAAATGAGGTTCAAAGAAGTCAATTCACATGTTCAGGATGAAAAATATGACAAACATTGCATTATTTTAATCTTAGATCAATCAATAAACATTTAAGTGCCTACTATGTGTCAAACTCGGGGTCAATTTCACTATCCACTATCCCATGCTTCTTCTGTTAACATTATAGCAAAGTCCTTTTGCAGATAGGCAGCGGGGTTAAATTTTAAATCACTGGTGAGACATTTATAGACTGTGGTGGATATTCTGAGTAAAGGGATGAGATAAAGAGTGATAAAGTCCCAAAATTTTAATGAAGATGATGAAGTCATTGACAATGAAAAAAAAAAAATAAAAAGGTCAGTTTTAGAGAAAAGATAG
The DNA here is from genome assembly GCA_011680675.1 of Gymnobelideus leadbeateri. NCBI lineage: Eukaryota > Metazoa > Chordata > Mammalia > Diprotodontia > Petauridae > Gymnobelideus > Gymnobelideus leadbeateri. Next base: position 250,503 of record WOXC01009260.1, read on the forward strand.
CTTGGTTTGGGACATGTTAAAACATTATAAGAGGAAAAAGCCTGTGAACAAGTTAAGATTCAAGAAAGAATGCTTAGCTACACTTCTACTTTCTAAAAGGGGACAGAGCTCATCTATGGAATGTTAACATTTGAAAATGTAGTATTCCATGTTCTAGTGTTTTGGGCTTATTGTAAAGATACTTTAAATTTTGGAGAGACACAATCTGCCTGAGACTAGAGATGTGTTTATTGTAAGAGCATGGCCATCCTACCAACTTTCAGTAAAAGTTGTGTTTATGAATGAGAAATGTCAAATGCTCTCTAAGCAACAATAGGCTAACTTGGATTGAGAACAGGGACTAGGAATCATCTCAGCTCCACTTTATTGTGACTGCCTATGTTTTTTTCTCGAATGATAGGTTAAGTGATTCCATAGATTTTGCCTTGTAAATAAGATGCTTTGCACTGTCTACATTTTCTTTCCCTGTGAGTGATTTAATATGAAATTTATTTTCTACTGTTGGGAAAATTTTACTGTGTATGGTTTTCAAATGTTCAGTCAATAAAATCTGCCCCATTACAAAAATAAATAGTACAAACTTTAAATAATATATTTTCAAATTAAAAATAGCTTTTTAGCTTGTTACAGTTTTGGTCAATTTTCAGAATATTCTTTAAAACATTGTCAGTGTGTGAGCTTCTTGAGTAAACCTGAAGTTAAAGAATATAATAGATTCATAAAAAAACTTATAGCTGGATATACTGGGATTTTTTCCTCTGGGTACTTTTTAGCTCATCATTCTAGAAATTAAATAAGTACTCCAAAGCTTTCAGATATATCCTGAATACCGGTGAAAACAAAGTTGTCCTCTTTTGTTGAAAAATCACTTTTTGTTTTGGACTTTTTGTTTGTGTGTGTTTGTAAAGCGATAGTTTTAAAATTATAACTCCATTAGAATTGTTGTGAACAATTGTGAAAATGAACTTGGATTTTTCTAAAAGTAAATACAAATTTCCTGAATGCCTCCAAATGTTCTTTCAACTCTTTGGAGATATATTTGAAAGAAACCTACAAATATTTTCATCTAAGCTTATCGTTTGAAAAGGGACATATAATAAACCTGATGCACATGGGGATGGCTAATTGAGAAGGAACTGGAATCTAAGAAAGAAGATACAGGAGGGTCGGTTTGGTGGCACAGTGAATAAAGCACTGTACCTGGAGTCAAGAGGACCTCAGTCCAAATCCAGCCTCAGACACCACACAAACACACACACACATACACACGCACCAAAAGAAAAACAACAACAACAACAACAACAACAACAACAAAAAAAAACTAGCCATGTGACTGGGCAAGTCAATTAACTACCCCAGTTGCCTTCAAAAACAAAACAAAAACAAAAACAAAACAAAACAAAACAAAAAAAAAAACAAAACAAAAAGACCCAGGGAAAGGAAGGATACATTGTGACTAATAACAGAATCATATTGACCTCCTGTGCTATTATAGGAATGTAAATTTTTAAGATCTTCCCTGCCCCTAGGTTAAGTGCACTTGGAGCCTGTGGTGGGAGGCTTTTTTTTTTTTTTCAGGAAAGCCCACACCTTGATACTTTGTAATTGGGCAGTGGGTCAAGAAGGTTGTTACATTCTCTGAGCCAGGAGAAGGTTATATAAGCCCTTGCTTTGGGGCTCACTTTGAGAAATGCTGTGTGATTTGACCAGATGAGACTCTGGGAAGCTGTTGAGAGCCCCCCGGCTTTGAAAACCCAGATGTTGATGCTTCCCTCTTTGGTAACTGTGATTTGGTATTGATGTAATGGTTGGGCAGTTTGGAAGCCTGTCTGCTTGATCTGTTGGTTTCTCTGTCTTGTAAGTTCTGTCTGTATACTTTGAAGTTCAGGGTGCTGGCATTTTTCCCCTGAACTAGGTAAATGGTATATTGATTGATTAAAATAAGCTTGTTAACCCATTTTGAGATGCTTTCCTTTAGAAAAGCAGATCTAAGAACCTGTGTTGGCAGCCACCCTGGGGATGTTGGGGTGCTTCCTGCTACATGTTCTTAGGGTCCCCACAGGGTAAAGACATTATTATGTTCACAAAATTTTCAGTGGCAAAAGGAACTTCATGAGACATTTAGTTCAGCTTGATGCCTAAAAGAAATTCTCAATAAAATGTTTGACCATGGGGTGTGTGTTTTTGTGTGTGTGTGTCTATGTGTCTGTGTCTGTCTCTACATCTGTCTGTCTGTGTCCTGTTCCTGACAGGAAGTTTATATGTATCTTTTTAACTACTATGTATCACTTCTAGATTTATCCTGGAGAACTGACGAAAAAGAGTCTAACATCTTGCCCACGTGATAGTTCTTCAAATATTTGATGACAGAATCATTCTTTTCTGTGATTCACTCAGCTCTTGAAATTTTCTCCACAAGGTCACAACTAACTTCTTAACCTGATAGTTCACTTCATTCGTCCTCTGATAGGTTGTTTTTTCCTAGAAACTCCATTTTAAGCAAAGTGACAAGAACAGCCATGTTTTCATTTCTCTCCATGGTAAATTATTGCATCTCTGGATTTTCTCCAGTATAAATGCAGAAGGGCACCTTCTCCTGACATCTCTTCCCCAGTCCTTTGGAGCTTCTTTTTATGCATTATCTTCCTTGATTAGAATGTACGCTCCTTCAGAGAAGGATTGTAATATTATGATTGTTGTTATTGTTATATTTGCATAAGTGATTAGCACAATATCTGGCATATAATAAATGTTTAATTAATGCTTATTCACTTACCATTTTTTGGCTGTCTTTACATCTTTATGTTAAACATCCCCAATTTCTCTCATGATTATTCTATAATTAAACAAACAGTCCTTCATCATTCTGTTCATCCTTCTCTAAATGTTTTCTATAGAAAGGTACATCAGGACATCTGAAAAATGTGATTTCTTTATCTAGTCATTTCATGTATACTTGTCTATGGTTTTGATAAACATTCAAGGATGAGAGCCTTTATTTTTTGATGGATGCTCCAACTCTGAGCACCCAAAAGATTCAGGGAAGGAACAACCTACATATACATATTTTTAAAATACCTTTCTGGGTATTGCTCTTATAAAATGAATAAATATGTATGTGTGTGTATCTCTATCTCTATCTTTCTGTCGATCTACCCATTTAGCTATATTTTTGTTAGATTTCCCAAAGAACTGTGAAAGTCTTCTAGACAGAAAAATGTGGAAATTTCATGCAGACAAGTCTTTGGGAAATATGAAGAAATTTTAACCCTAGGAACAAAAAGAAGATAAAATATTTGACTTTGAGAATGGTGGAGAATGATAGACATTAGAGTCATGATAACCTTCCACTTGTATGTTTATGCTAAACTTTTTCACTATATCTTTAGCTTCCCACAATTTCATATAGAGGCCCCATTTATGAAATTACCAAGGAGAAGCGCTACAGCTAGAAGAAAACAAAGGAGAAGACCAGATCAGGAAAGTGACCATTATTATGTATGAATGGAAGTTGAATTTCTCTATTTTGTTTGTTTGTTTTTAGCTTTCAGCATTCACTTCTGTAAGATTTTGAGTTGTTAATCTTCTTCCTCTCCCACCACACCCCTCTCCCCATGATGATATGTAACTTGATATAGCTTATCATTTACAATCATATCAAACATAGTATACATTAGTCATGTTATAAAGAATTAGAACCAATGGGAGGAGCCATGAAAAAGGAGAAAGAAAACACAATGAGAGAGAGAAAAAGAGAGAGAGAGAGAGAGAGAGAGAGAAGGAGAGCACAAAATATTATCCTTTGATCTGTTTTGAGACTCTATAGTTCTTTCTGGGGATGTGGATAACATTTTCTATAATGAGTCTTTTGGAATCCTTTTAAATCTTTCCATTGCCAAGAAGAATTAAGTCTATCAAAGTTAATCATCACAAAATGTGGTTGTTACTGTGTATAATGTTTTCCTCATTCTGCTCACTTTAGGGAGCATCAGTTTATATGAGTCTTTCAATGTTTTTTTTTTTTGAAGTCTACCTGTTCATCATTTCTTTTTGTTTTTATTTTTTCAAATGCTTTATTAACTTCTGGTTTACATCATTTATATCCACGAGATTTTGAGTAACAAATTTTCTCCCTTTTTCCCCTTCCCACCTCCCCAAAATATTGGTTCCACAGGATATCCCTTCCTCTAATCTGCTCTCTCCCATATCTTCCCCCATACCCCCTTCGACTTTTCTAGTAAAGCATGCTGGAAATCTCTGTCCCAGTGCCTATATATCTTATTTCCCAATTACATGTAAAATAGTATTAATAATAGTATATACATATATATATACATTTGGTTTTAAAATTTTATAAATTTGACTCAGTTCTCTATATATTTTAGAAATGAGCCCTTTATCATACACACTGACTGTAAAACAAACAAACAAAAACAAAAACAAAAATGTTTCCCAGCTTTGTCGTTCTCTACTAATCTTGGTTGCATTGACTTTGTGGAAAACATTTCAATTTAATGTAATCAAAATTATCCATTCTGCATTTCATAATGTTCTCTACCTCTTCTTTGGTCATAAATTCTTACATTCACCATAGATATGACAAGTGAACTATTCCTTGCTCTCTTAATTTGCTTGTCAAACTTTTTTATGTCTAAATCATGTACTCATGTTAACCTTATCTATTATGTATGCTTTTAGTTCCTGCCATATTATTTTCCAGTTTTCCCAAATTTTTGTTAAATAATAAGTTCTTATCCCAGAAGTTGTAGTCTTTGGATTTATCCTCCTTATCTTTATTAGAAGAAGCCAAGAGTCAGTCATTCAAGTTGTTGATCCTCAGTTTTTTTTTCTCCTTTCTATTTCTAATCAACTAAATATAAGTAACCCAAAGGGAGTTGAGATTAGCCCAGATTAGAAATGGAATATTTCCTGTACAGAAAGTGGAAAACTAGGCATCCATTTTCTTTTGGAATTGCTAGCCCACTCCCTTTACCATGATTATTTGCAAAATCTCTCTTCTCCAGATTTCCTTACATCTCTTTCTGCTTTTAATAATATTATTCAATAAATCTAATTTTTTCTAATATGGATGCTAACCTGTCACAAAATCATTTAATTGGAGATATACATGATATAAAATATAGGATTTAAATAGGTAAGAAAATTTAATTTTCTTTTTCAATTTAAGGGGAAAAAATTCTATAAACTAAGATAATAGGTTTAATTCCTGGTCTATATCTTATTTATATTCTGGAATATACTCATCTATTGGCCAACTACTCTGCATGCATTACAGACTAAATAATCTCAAATTTGAAACCTTTGAAAAATGCACACCATGCACATTCTATACATTTCTGATGGTCACATTGGGTTATAGAGGGTGAAGAAATAAATTGCCCTCTTTCTTTTGGTTTGGAGGGATGGATAACTATGGTGCAAAATGAGTCATACACTATCAGACATGTTCTATGTTTTTGGTTAATTGTTTTCCTTTTAAAATAATTATTTTCCTTTTAAAATAATTATTTTCCTTTTAAAATAATTATTTTCCTATTAAGATCCCCTGGGTTCTTAAAAGGTACGGTGTTTTCAGAAATATCTGTGAGGTAGAAATTAAAAGGTCTTTTTTCCCATTTTATTGCTAAACTTGAATATAAGAAATAATAGTTAAGGACAAAATGTATATGTTAGCTCAGTTAATTTTTTAATCCATTCTCATAATATATTAAGCAGTTTGTCCATCTCAGGAATCATGCATAATACCATGTAAGTTTTATATAATTGAGAAACTTACATTATAGATTTTGAGAGCTTTGTGGGGTTTCGGAAATGCGGAAGTTTTTCCTTTTTCTTGAGACCATATGGAATTTCTCTTAAAATACTGCAACCTTGGGATGGCTACATGGCACAGTGAACAGAGCACCAGCCCTGGAGTAAGGAGGACCTGAGTTCAAATCCAACCTCAGACACTTACTAGCCATGTGACTTTGGGAAAGTCACTTAACCCCGATTGCCCTCCAACCCACACCCCAAAAAGATACTGCAACCTTTTATATTTCAAGGCATACATCTATATCTTTGTCTCTACATATCCCATATACATGTATTACATGTGTGTTATACTATACATAAGTATACTATTTATGTGTATAAATATTATTTATGTGTATATATACATACACACATGTATACATATACACAAATGCAGTTTTTACATATATATATATATTTCACTTAGAAGTTTCAACAAATGAAACAACGAAGGGAAAAGAGGGATCTGCAAATTTTATGTGTAAATACAGTTCAAAATAGTTTCTCCATCCCTTTTCAATACTACAAGCACTTTTGAAATGCTTGAGTTAAAATATTTGGCCAGATATCCAAATGGTCGATGCAGTCACTAGTATGGAAAGAAAAAAAAATAATAATTCCACCTATTTATTTCAAGGTATGGCTAGGTTTATATTCTAAAAATCATTAAGTACATTTTCTTGTTTCTAAATCACAATACTTACTGTTAATTTCTTACTTGCTTTTGGGGTGACACTAAGGAAGATGGCAAATGATATTTCACCTACGATTCTTTTCTCCCTCAGAAATAGTAATATTCCACTCCACTGTCATTTCAAATGAAACTGTAGATTCTCCAACATTTCTGAAGCAAAGACATTCATAAGTCTTTAGCTCTCATTATTCCATCTCTTATCTCTGGAATGTCTTTTGTTATTCTAAAGTTTGTTTTATTTTGTTTTGTTTTGTTTTCCCTAAACAATACACTAAAATCAAGTCACTTGTGCAACCTCATTTGAAAGGAGAAGAAAAAAATAAATGAAATAATCCATAACTAATAATTAGGCTAATTTTCTTGCAGTTGGGATTCTTACACACACACACACACACACACACACACACACACACACACACACACACAGAGTTTGTCTCTTTGTCCATGAGTGTGTTTGTGTTTTGTATAGTACATGATTCTGTTAATATTTTTAAAAGCTTCAAAATAACTTTTAAAGAATCTTTATAAACTCTGTAGTACAGGAGCAGAAATAGAACAAACAGTTTGACATTTTCCATGATAGCTCTCTTCACAGTAAAACATAAGTTACATTTTCAAGATGCGACAAATATCTTTTCCCTAAATATACTCTTGAAAGTATGATAGTTAGGGACTTACCACGCTAAATATAAATTTAAATTACTAGTTATTTGCTTGATAGTATATACCTTAACCTCTTGCAACAAATCTGGTAAAACTTCATGCATTCAAATATAGCTTTACATTTGTTGTTCAGTCATTTTCAATTATGTCTGATTCTTTGTGACCTCATGTGGCATTTCCTTAGCAAAGCTACTGGAGTGGTTTTCCATTTCCTTCTCTAGCTCATTTTACAGATGAGGAAACTGAGGCAAATAGGGTTTAGTGTCTGTAGCAGCAAGCACCCCAGCATACCCAGGGTGGCTGCCATCAGAAGTTCTTAGATAAGCTTTTCTAAAGGAAAGCAATTCAAAATGAGTTAACAATCTTGCTTTAATCAATCAAACATGCCTAGTTCAGGGGGAAAAGTCAGCACCCTGAACTTCAGAGTATACAGAGAACATTTAAGAAGACAGGCCTCCAACTGTCAACCATTACATCTATACCTATTCAGTTACCAGAGAGGGAAATACCAACATCTGGGTTTTTAAAAGCGGGGAAGGGGGGGAGGGGCTCTCAACAGCTGCCCAGAGTCTTATCTGGTCAAATAACACAACACTTCTCAAAGTGAGCTCCAAAACAAGGCCTTACATCAGGGATTATATAACCTTCTCCTGGTTCACAGAATGTAACAACCCTCTTGACCCACTGCCCAATCACAAAGTATCAAGATGTGGGCTTTCCTGAAAAACAAGCCTCCCACCACAGGCTCCAGGTGCACTTAACCTAGGGCCTGTGTCTTGTCAACAGTGTCTTGTCAAAAGTCAGAGAGCTAGTAAATGTCTGAGGCCAGATTTGAACTCAAGATGAGTCTCCCTGATTCCAGGCCCAAGAATGTACTGCTAGCTGTCCCTAGTCTGCTAGTTTGCTAGTAAATATATATATATATATATATATATATATATGTGTGTGTGAAAAAAATATATATATATATATATATATATATATATATATATATATATATATATATATATATATATATATATATTTACTGGCTCCAGGGCCCTGAGACCTTCAGCTCTTTCAGTTATTCATCTATATAATGGTGATGAGTCCCCAGGGATGTTTTGAGGATAATATGAAATAATAGTTCTGAGGCATTTTGCAAACTTACACAAATTCTAGCTAATATTATGATCACCTTACTGCAGAAGTGAGAGCCACATGGAAAGCATTTTTTGTCTAATGGGTTGACATGGTCTAAGAATTCTTCCCATCAGCTTGGCACAACTCCTGATAGATTTTCAGTGCTTAATAAATGCTTGTTTGTTTGACTTATTAACTTTACCAGATGGCCAACCAACTGGTGAAGAATTTCTCTATACTTTAGGCAGAATTTTCTTTGAAAAGTAGGCCCATTCTGTAAATGTTTTCATCAAAAGCTTTTCCATCATGATAGTACCTACCAAGAGTAATGGACTGTTGGTGGAAACACGAGTGTGGAGATTTAGTAGAGTGGACAGAGTGCAGCATTAGTTTTGAATACCTTGATTAAAAATGATTCATATACTAATAGTGTGTTTCTGGGGAAATCACGAAAGCTAGCCTCAATTTCTTAGTAAACAAAATATGGATAGTAACACAAAACTCACAGAGCTTTTGTAAGTTTCAACTGATAGTATGTAGATGAGGGGCTTTTCAAACCTTAAAGTACTTTTATAAAGGAAGTTGTTGTGACCACTGCCATTTTGAAATATATGAATAAGACATTTTGAAGGTCAAAAAATACTTTAAAATTTAATATACAAAAAAGGGATTTGATTAAAGGAATGGAACTTGAAGTATAATTAATTTCACTTATTAATTTCACTAAGCAAATAATAATAAGTTTCCGAGTAATATGGAGTGGAGTGAGTAAGCTCTGGATTTAGTTTCAGAAGACCTTTGTTTAAATCAGGGTTATTTTAATTACTATCAACAGTCTTGGGCTCAACCAAGCCACAAACAGACAAAGTCTCATCCTAGTCATGTTTCCTGTCTTCTGCTTCCTCAGTCTTCTCCTAAGCTCCTGGTTCCTGGTTCCTGGGCTCCTGGGCTCCTGAGCTCCTGGATCCTGGGCTCCTGTTCAGAAGAAGCTCCACCACCACAAGTTCTCAGGAAATTCTGGCTCAGTTTTCCATTCTCTCTTCTGTAGCTGGTCTGCCACCAAATGCTGGTCCCAAGAAATTCTGACTTTGCCTCTCTGGGTCTTTTCTTATACACACAGCATCAGATACTTCCTGTTTCGGCCAAACCCTACCTGTTATGTCAGCAAAAGGAGAGAGGAGTTCTTACCTTCTGTTTCCCCAACAGAGGCTTGATCAATTACTAAGTGCTAAGTACCTGCTACCTTTGCGACAAAAAGGAATCTTCAAATTCAAATTACATTACCATTACAGAAGGAAGGGTCAAATATTTTTACACATATTTTCCAGATTTTGGGAGTGATGTAACCCCAACCACTGTGATGTGGAAGCATAAACTGTACATTGGTTGTCAGTATATAAATAATAGTTTATTAAGTGTTGAGAATGGAACTTTTCTATTGGGATTTTGACCAATCCTGGAATTCTAACCATTTGTATTTATTAAAGATTCCATGGATCATTTTTTTTACTTAGACAAATGCTTTATTAACTTCTGTTTTACATAATTCATTTCCGCCAGATTTTGAGTTACAAGCATTTTACCCCTGTTATTCCCCTACCCAACCTCCCAGAATAGCAGTCCCACAAGATATCGCTTCCTCCAATCTGCTCTCTCCCATACCTTCTCCCATACCCCCTTCAACTTTTCCATTAGAGGAAGGTGACTCTTTGTGTCCCAATGCCTGAACATCTTATCTCCCTATTACAAGCAAAAGAGTATTAATAATAGTATTTATGTATATTTGAAAAATTTTATGTTAAGACCTCGAATTTCAGATTCATTTCCTTCCTCCCTTGTCACCCATTCCCTCTGGGGAGATAAGTAATTCAGTATATGTTGTACATGTCTAGCTATGCAAAACATTATCATAGTAGATATATTGTACAAGGCTGCTTATAATTCCCTCCCACTCATCCCACCCCCCACCTGGTCCATTCCCTACATGATCCTGTCCCTCTTCTATAGTGGGTACTTCCAACCTCCCCTCCCCCCAAGGATGCCCTCCCATCCATCATCCCTCCTCTCATCCCCCTTCCCCCTATTCTGCTGCAGGTTGAGATATCCCATTTAGTATGTGTGTCATTCTCTCCCTGAACCAAATTCAATGAGAATGTGGTTTTGCCTTTTTTGCTTTCCTATTCTCCCCCTCCCTTGCAACCACTTCCCCTTGCTTCTTCTACATGGGATAGTTTACCCTACCCTGTCTCTCCCCATCTCCTCTTGCCACTTTCCTCTCTCACCTCATAATTTGATCCCTTGAGTATTCTCCCTTCCCAACAAATTCAACCTATGCCCTCTATCCATATATAACTGTAACCATATACACACACATTCGCATATGTATTCATATGACCACACACACTTCTTCCATTATTTTCGTAGTGAGAAAGATATTATCAGTCACAGTTATTACTTTTCCATATAGGAATAGGAACTTTGATAAGTTCCTTTTGATTTCTTTTCCCTGATTACCTTCTCAGGCATCTCTTGCTTCTTGTGTCTGGATGCCAAATTTTCTATTCAATTCTGGTTTTTTCCTCAAGAATGCTTGAATGTCCTCTATTCCACTGAATGACCATATTTTCCCCTGAAACAAAATACTCAGTTTTGCTGGGTAGGTGACCCTTGGGTTCAGTCCCAGCTCTTTTGCCCTCTGGAATATCATATTACATGCCCTTCGATCCCTCAGTGTAGAAGCTGCCAGGTCCTGTGCTATTCTGATTGTGTTTCCACAATATTGAAATTGTTTCTCCCTGGCTGCTTGTAGTATTTTCTCTAACCACTTACTTTGTCCTAGGGATGTCTATGTTGATAATTCTGGAGTTGCCATAGTTGCTGGTGTTCTGGGGTCTCTCCAGCCGGCTGCTGGCCCTGCCGCCCTGGGGCTAAAACCTCAGCTCACCGGGACCTGGACTCCGCTATGCTCAGCTCCCCACGCTCTGTGTGTTGTGTGTTGCCGGCTCCCAGACCCCTGCACTGGTCCTTCCTGCAGGGCTACTGGGCTGTCCTCAGAGGGAGGTTAGCTTCTCTGTGTCATTCTGTGGGTGCTGGGGCTCCAGAAGTTGTTCAGAGTCCCCTTTTACATAGTTTGGGGGGAATCTGGGGGAAGAGTGGCTTGGATGAGCTGTTTCTACTCCCCCATGGATCATTTTTAAGGAAAAAATGGTGCTTCCCAGTGTCCTTGTCATAGCCTAACATGATCAATCTTCTCTGTAGCATCAAGCAAATACAGTATTCTTCATTATTGTCTAAGAAACTCTTGGATTGTCTTTGGGACACTATTAAATATCTCTAACACTCACTTTTTTGATGAAAATAAACTTTACTTGTCATTGCTCTCTATAGGATATCACAAGATAAGTAATTTTAGAATACTTTTGAGGAGGGGGATATACATATACATATACACATATATACATATATATATATATATAAATTCAGTAGTAAATAATAATGTTAAATAGATCTTCTCTTAAGAGAACATACTGTAATTGTCTAGGTAGTAGATTAAGGATTGATTCAAAGTTAAAGAGAAAGACATGACATGAAAGACTAAAAATAAAATAATATCTCATTAAGAATCTGGTTCATTAATCTTAGAGCTTGAATACTGAGGAAATTCTCACAGAAAGTAGGTGCTTAGTACATATCTCTTTAAAAAAAAAAACGATTACTGATTTACAGAGTTAGGGTGTGATGGGTTTTAATAATCATTAGACCAATTGCTTCATTTTGCAGAGGCAGCTAGGTGTCACAGTACATGTGAGGAAGACCATAGAATGAGTCAGAGTTCGGGTACTTAACTGCATTACAAATCATTTAAAATCTCTGAGCCTCAGTTTCCTTTTTTTTTTTTTGAAATGGGAAATGAGGATCTATTCCACAGAGTTAGTGTGAATATTAAATGAGATAGCATATGTAAAATACCATAGAAATGCTAGCTATAATAAAATTCATACTAATAATTAGCATTTATATAATACCTAATATGTCCCTGAAACTTTACAAATATTATCTCATTTTATCAGAACAGTTCTGTGAGATGGGTATTCACCTAAGACTATCCCTATTTTAACAGCTGTAGTAACTGAGGCAAACAGAGTTCAAGTGATTTGCCCAAAATAACAGAGCTGGGAAATATCTGAGGCTAAATATGAACTCAATATCTTCCTGACTTCAGGCCCAGCACTCTATACACTGTGCTAGCTAGGTACTTATTTTAATAGCTAGTTATTATGGAATGTGAGGAAACTGAGAGATACACAGATCTTTCTAGGGGGAAATAATTTATCTTGGACTGAGGATTAAAATCCATGTCCTTTGACTCCAAAGCAAAAGCTTTATTTCCCTAGATAATGCTTCCTGGTTTATTTGTTTGTTTATTTTAATGAAAAAAAAATAAAAGATTCCTTTAGTATCTTTACCTAAAACCAGGAACAAATTATTATCTAACCTTGCATCGACTTTGTCGAATGTAAAGTTGAAGGTGAAAATCCTTACTCCACACTGTTTGTGTCCCAAATTAGTATCTAATATAGAATGCGCAAAATGACAGTCAAAATGATCATCGTGAGTTCATAGAAGTAGAAACAGACGATACATAAGAAAACATCTAGTCCAGCACCCTTATTTTACAGATTAGTAAACAAAGATAGTATAGTAACACTACCAGAAGAGAACAAACACACACACACACACACACACACACACACACACACACACACACATACTTTATAATAATGACAAAGTGTTGAATAAGAAAATAACACAATAAGGGGGCAAGCAGTGCTTGCTTCATTAATACCCATTAAAGGAAACATGCAGAAGAAAAGAAAAAATAGGGGGGTTGGTGGGAAATTTTAACAAATGCCTAAAAATGTATTTTCTAAGAATGGGCTCTATATTGCTGGATTGAAAATTAAAATTTATGTATGAGAGTTTTTAGGACAGGGACAGAACTTAACAAAAAGTGGGAATGTAGTTGACTGAAATCTTCTTGCAAATCTAATGAAAAAAAGGCTCTAAATGAAAAGTAATGGGGAAGAATGAAAGCGGTCATACATATCTATTAAGTTGGATACCATAGAACAAGCATTTTGTTTCTGTTTTCCATAATAAATTCATATACTTATTTTTTAGATTTCAACATTCATTTCCACAAGATTTGAGTTATAAATTTTCTCCCTGTCTTTCCACTACCCCCTGCCCCAAGAGAGCAAGCATACTGAATAAACCTTCCCCTAATCTGTTATCTCTTATGCCCTCCCCCAAGTCTCCCCTCCCTTACTTTCTTGTAGGGGAAGATGGATTTCTATACCTTAGTGCCTATAAAACTTATTTCCTGTTCACATTTAAAAAGCAATTTTTAACATTTGTTGTTAAAACTGATTTCCAGATTCTTTCCTTTCTTCCCTCCTCACCTACACCCACTGGGAAGACAAGCAATTCAGAATAGGTTGTACATCTGTAGTTATGCAAAAAATTTCCATAGTAGTTATACTGTGAAAGACTAACTATATTTCCATCCATCCTATCCCACCCTCCACTTATTTTATTTTCTCCTTTGACCCTATATTTTTCCAAAGTGTTTGCTTCTTTTTTTTTTTTTAATTTTGCTTTGTGGAGGGCAATTGGGATTAAGTGACTTGCCCAAGCTCACATGGCTAGTTTTGTGTGTGTGTGTGTGTGTGTGTGTGTGTGTGTGTGTGTGTGTGTGGTGTCTGAGGCTGGATTTGAACTCAGGTCCTGGTCTGACTCCAGGGCTGGTGCTCTATTCACTGCACCACCTAGCCACTCCAAAAGTGTTTGCTTCTAACTACTCCCTCCCCCAATCTGCCCTCCCTTCTATCAACCTCCCTCTTATCCCTTTCCCCCATACTTCCCTCTAGGGTTAAATACCCAATTGAGTGTGTCTGTTATTCCCTCCTTAAGCCAAATCCAATGAGAGTAAGGTTGACTAATTCCTTTTCAACTTTCTGCTCTTCCCTTCCCTTGTAACAGTTTTCTCTTGCCTCTTTTATGTGAGGTAATTTACTCTCTTCCATCTCTCCCTTTCTCCTCCCATACATTCTTCTCTCACTGCTTAAATTTATTTTTTAGATATCATCACTTTATATTCAACTCATTCTGTGCCCTCTGTCTACGTTTACATGTACACACATACACAAATACACACATACACAAATACACACATACACAAATACACACATACACTCCTATACATATATATGTATGTATAAATATATACATATGTATACCCTTCAACTATCCTCATACTGAAAAAGTCTCACAATTACTGTTTTTCCATGTAGGAATGTAAATATTTCATCTTTAATAAGTCCCTTGTGCTTCCAGAGTGGTGAGGGCTGTGTCCCAAATTTCTGGTGTTTTGTGCAACTTCTGTTGGAGCTTTTTCCAGGTGCCTTGTCTCATATTTGTGAGGACTTTCCCTCCACAGCCTCAACAAGCTCTGCCACACCAATGCTCCTCATCCCAGGACCAGCACTCAAGACTTCGACCCAGATCCAAGCAGGGAAAAGCAAGAGAATCCTGCCTCAGTGCCAGCAGAGAGATATCTGCAAACTTCCTCTGGACTGTCACTTTGGCCCCTACAATCTGTAGGCCTAGAGTCAGAAGCAGAAGTAGTTACACCCACCATTACCTCTAGCACTCCCTGGGCAGGGGATACACCAAGCTCTTCTGTCACCCAGGATCAACAGGGTGACCTTTTACTTTCTCTTTGGTATTAATGAGTTAAGAAGTCTGGAAACTGCCACGGCTGCCAGTGATTCACTCTCCTGAAGTCTGCACCAGCTGGTCTGGACCTCTGGACTGGTCACCAGGGACTCACTCAGGATGTGCTCTTCTCCCAGCCCTGTGTGATAGACTCTTCCTGTTGGCCGGCTAGACTGCCTTCAGGGGGAGATTTGTTTTTCTCTATCACTTTCTGGGTTCTGTAGCTCTAATATTTGTTTAGAGTCATATTTTACAGGTATTGGAGATGATTGGAGTAGGAAGTCAAGTAAGTTCCTGCTTTTACTCCACCTCCTTGGCTCCCCCTCTCCCTCCAGCAAGCATTCTTAATATGCTTCAAGTCATGAAAATATTTGACAGTCCAGTGATACCTATGCATCCCTACTCAGAATAATGTATAAAATGCATAAGACTAAAAATGAAATAAATTATTTTGGTATACAGTTATCAGTATCTGCATACTATGGCATGTGTTCAGAGGGCCACTAATGTCATTCACTACATGAAGAGGCTAGGGACTCTACTACTTGGAGAGTAGCAATGATGAAATGGAAGTGTCTTAGAGAGATATGAGCACCTGTAGTCATTCTGTAGTTGTCTCTGGTCTGTTCAACATGGGTTAAAAGTCTATGGATTGGATATATAGCTAGGATGTACTGGGAGTGGGAATTTTAAAACTTGATATTTTAGCAGAACTTTGGACTTGTATTTATGCTACCTTCTTGATTTGAAGGTATGTAGTAAGAAACTATGCTACAAGAGATATCTGTGAGGATGATACCATCTCAGTCTTTTTTGCCTCCCTTTTTCTCCTTTCTCATTTTAGATGAAAGAGATGAATTAAGATGCTTTAGTTATGTGAATTTTGAAAGGTCAGGAGAAGAAGTCTCCTGGAATGATGGGGTCTCAGTGTTCCAAAATTTGAGCTCTGTAGCCAGTGCAGTAGTCATGCCATGAGAAGCAAGCCATGAACTTTGGAAGCAATATCCAGTTCCCAATCCAACCCAATCCATTAGGCAAGGATTCATCTGGCTATCATTCTGGATATGAACTTGGTGGAACTAATTTGATATTTAAACTGCTCTGAGTGACTCATTCACACCAAAGTCTGTGATATCATAGAGCAGTGGTGTCAAATCCAAATAAAAATGATTCCACTAATTGATAAATAAGGATCCCTGCAATCCATCTATTGACTTCATTTTAAACTGTAATGTTATCTCTGTTTTATTGTATTTATATTAATTTTGTTAAATATTTACCAATTATATTTTAAGTTCAGGATGTATGTGGGAGGTTTTCAATATTTCTGGTAGAAATGACAGTGTGTTCACTAGGTGTTGTTATTTTTGGTGTTTATACATTTGTATTTACCATAGTTTCAAAGTATACATGCTTTAGAAGAAGCTAATTGATGCTGAATGGTTAAATAGATCTGGGCCACTAGTCACTAGAGACTAGGAAAGAAAGGCAACAAAATTAGGGCTTTGACTTATGACAGAAGGGAAGAACCACCCCAAACACCTTAGGACACCCCTGGAAACTTGAACCAAAAATATAGTTGGTCTTATTTAAGGAGAGTGAAGTCAAAGAATACTCATTATCTCAAAATATTAACAAAAATGTTTATAGGCCCTGAAATGGGAACCTCTTTCATACAAAATATGCTTAATCACACACACACACACACACACACACACACACACACACACACAGGAAAAGTTTAGGCAACTAGTAAGAAAAAGTAGAGGTCCTACAAGGGGAGAATTTTAATAGGCATCATTGAGAATAGGTAGGATGATAACCAAAACTGGCATTTTGTTCTTAATGTATATAATATTCAAAAAGCAATTCATTGTATATTTAGAAAGACTGTCTTATTCAGAGACTGTTGTAGACTTCTGGTCTAATATTTTGTACAATTGAGCCATACTGGTATACTTATTGTTCCTCACACAAGACACTCCATGTTTCATTACCAGATCTTAACTCTAGTTCTGTTCTTGAGAAACCCTTCCTTATTTCCAACTCAGAATCCAAATCTTCCTTCAAGAATCATTTCAAATCCTACCTTCTACCTAGGCCTTAAACCATTCCCCTATCTTCAAGAACTTCCCCTCCTAAGGTTACTTCTATCTTTTGTTGTATAAAGTCTGTTTGTACATATTTATTTATGTAAATGTTGTTTCTCTCATTAGAATATGAGCTATTTCAAGGCAAATTATATATACATGCACACACATATGTATATATTTACATATACACACACATACACATATGTGTGTTTCTGTGTTTTTTCTGTACTCCAGCACTTAGCACAGTGTCTAGCAAATGTCAGAGCTTAATAAATGTTCACTGGTTGTTTGATTCATTTCTTAATGATAGTTCTAATAGAATTTCTTTGTCATTATTTAGTATGGATCCTTGTTTAGACCACTGGTCAAAGTTATATTAAGAGAGTCTTCTATTACCTTTCACTTCACCATTTTAACCACAAATCAGAAGGCAAGTAGCTAGTTTAGTTAAAATGGAAAAAGTAGGGTAATGAATAATAATGTCATTATAACTACATGTAATAAGATCATAAAGGAAATTAAATGTAAAATGTATGCTAAAACTAGTGCCCTATTTTTTATTGTTGCTATAGTTATATGTGTAAAAATATGTGTCACGGTGTCACCTAAGTGGTGTAGTGGATAAAATTCTGGGCCTGAAGTCTGCAAGATTGGAGTTTGCCTCAGTTTCCTCATTTGTAAAAATGACCTTCAAAATAGCAAATCATGTCAACTTTTTTACCAAGAAAACTCCAAATGGAATCACAACTGAAACTCCTGAACAACACCAATAACATATAAGCCACTAGACAACAAGTTCTATAAAGACAAGTATTTTTATTAAACCTTTTTTAAAAATTTAAACCTTTTTTTGAAACCTTCAATGCTTATCAGAGTTCTCAGTGATGTCAATTTCTATCTATCTATCTATCTATCTATCTATCTATCTATCTATCTATCTATCTTTCTCTCCCACACACACTCATGTATACACACATATACAGATAGACACATACATATATATATATATATACATATATATTTACATATGTATTATATAAACATATATGTGCTCAAATTAAATTGAAAGAAAGATTTAAAATTAATTTGTTTGTTTATTTTTTCCCAAAAGGACTTTTCTTACACACAACACTAAGGGATTCTCTGAATATCACTCAGAATGCTGTGCAATTGGGGAACAAACCCACAAATCTGCCTTAAAACAAATTGGAAAGGATACACCTTAACCATTCTTTCTAGAAGTGACATGCAACTTGGTAAGAGGCTGTTTTCTGTCATATGTGAAAACAAAGTCTAGCTTATTGTCATTCTTTGGATTGCCAATTTATCAAACCTAAGGTGAATCTAGCTTACCTGACTTTCATCATGGAATGTTGAAAATAGGTTACAAAGTGAAAAAGAATTGCATGAGTAGATTTCGCGAGGGGTGAAAAGGGGAACAAAAAAAGCTTTAGCCTGGCAGTTACAAGCATTGCTATTAAGGACTTTAAAAAAAATATGTCTTTCAAATCTAATAGAAGTCACGTCATAATGTTGAAGGTCAACACCAAAATCAAAACACAAGCTTCACACCGTTACTGTGTGATTAACTGATCTTCCAACAATGTAGTTACTAAAAGGAATTATACAATTTAAGAACTATAAAGCCACTTTGGAGGAAATTAAAGAAGAAAGTTTAAAGAGATATTGCTTTTCTTGACAAGAAAAATGTATGTTCATGACCAGGGAAGGATTTTATATTGGGAGACATAATTCCTTTCCTTTTTATTGCCCAATGCTAAAACAGCACACAGGTCAAAACATGGAGATGCTATGGGGATAGTAGTCCCATAAATCCACGGATTTATTGATAGGATGATGACACCATAGAAGCTTTTCAATTAGTATTGGCGTCATTAAATAAGCAGGGAATATATGGATAGAGGCGCTATACTCAATTATCCTTATAAAGATACATGACTACAGGTGAAAAGGGGTAATAGAAACACTTGTATATAGCAGTCCTTAAATGAAACACTAAGAAAGTCATTTTTCCCACAATTTATTGCAAGGCCAAATTTAATTTTCCTACAGCATCTGTACTGCAAGATTCTCTCCAAAACTAGAATTATAAGAAATATTACAAGAGTGAGGACATTTGCAGCTTTGTCCAGGGTACCACATTTAGGACATTACTTGAAATCTTTCAGCAGCATAGTTTAGCATATAGTTAGCAAGAATAATTGCTAAAATGGAAGATGCCCGGTAGTATGGTGGAATCAACACTTTGATTTCTCCCTTTTTTTACCTCCTTTGAGAGCCTGTTTATCAGGGGACCTTTGTAACCCTCAATGTGATTCGTGGTATTTGCCCTGAATGCCAAAATTACCAGGTATAGTTTTAAAGATCAGCATAATCTTAAGGTACTTAGTTTGCTCTTCTGCTTGAAAGAATTTGAGTGTGGCTGTATTTAGGAAAAAAAATCAATTCACTTTTACTTCATCTTCCCTTACCTCAAATTATTACGTACCTACTATGTTCAGGGCATTGTGTTAGATTCTAGATATATTTACATATGACAAAATATGAAAAATGACAAAGTTACTGCCTTCAAGGCACTTAAAAGGTTCATAAATCCAATGATGTCACAAGTTAATGGATTAGAAATATGAAACAGATAAGCATGAATTTTAAGTATGCACACATACCGAGTTGTACAGTCTACACATTTCCTTGGATTGCAAATTTTTCAAAGGCAAATTTCTGCTTGGAAAAGAATGACTCTTAACAGTGTTCTTTGCCCTGAAGGATGCTGAGGAAAGGAACTCATTGTTAAATTTTCACATTAACCTTTTTGACTTACCCCTCAATGTGGCAAAGACTCATTCAGCAACTACTAGAAGTTTCCAGAGGAGAGACAGGATTACACACACACATACACACAAACAAACACACATACACACGAACACACATACATACAAACTCTCCTGTGTTTAATTTGATGTGGTCCTTTCTAATTAATACAGTAAAGACATTTTGTAAAAATATTACAGTAACTATCGATACCTGATTATTGGGTCTTCCTATCAATTTTCTTTTCAGGCAAGTCCATATAGGAGTGAGAGATGTACAGTTGCAGTGCTGGTAATTTACATTTTCTAAAGAATAATGATGATTCTCATGGGCAAACCCTTTAAGGACTGAATAGAGCTTTACATAAATTATCGGTCTTCATAGCAACCACATGGGTTTGGAGAAAATTGGAGCTTTCAGATTTTAAGTGACTTGACAAGGTTAGTAAGTCTATAGAGTGGGATTTGAACTTGGCTCATCATAACTCCAAGTCAAATCTTTATCCACTTTTAAAAACAAAACAAACCAAACACCAACCCACACCACACCCACCCAACCACACCACCCCACCCCCCACAAACCCCAAACCACAAACCCCCAACCACCCACCACCCCCACACCCACCACCAAGAATCATGTAATTTTACAATTGGGAAGGACCTTAGCAGTCAACTAATCCAATCCATAAATAAAGAAATCCATACAATAGCCTGTAGTAACAATGCAATATTCACAATGCCTATGGCAATTATAAATAGGCTTGTGTGGTTATTAATCACAAAACTTACCAGGCTTTCTACATGGGGGATAAAGCTAGAACATTTATTAAAATACCAAATAACTGAGTCCCCAAACCAGGAAGTCAAAGCCATTAGAGTAGTTATGGAATTAGCACATGTACTTAATATAGTAAACAACCACATTCTTAAGCCTTCAAAACAGAACAGGCTACCTCAGGCAAAGGTCCTTCTCTCCCCACTCACAGCAACTGCTCAGTGTCCAGGAAGCATTCTCCCAAAAGACCCCACCCCACCCCCCGCAGTTCCCTGGTAGTCCCCAACAAGAGTCCTTAGCAGAAATTCTAGCTGGCTCAAAAAGGGGTTTGCGCCTCCACCTCTACCTTGGCCACTACTCTGGTTGCTGCTTCTGCTGCCACCACTGCAGCTGCCTCCACAGTCCCCACCAGAACTCTAGCTTTTCTTCTGCTTCCTCTTGCCCCACCCCTTCCTGCTATGTCAGCAAGTCCTAAGGGGCATGGAAGACCTTTAAATCCCATAACCCTTACATAGCCTAGCAGGAAATGGTTATTTAGCATCCTCTTAAACACCACCAAAGCTATCCAAAGACATTTTTGAGACAGTTTTAAAGAAGCACCACCTCTCAAAAAAATTCAGTCCACTTGCTTTTGAACAGGTCTAATTGTTATGAAAGTTTTTGTTGTTGTTTTACCCCTGATACCAAGCTAAAATATCCTTCTTTGCAACTTCCTGTAATGATAATGGGAATTTGAAGATTTTCCCTGCCCATAAGCCTAAGGGAATTTGAATACCTTCCCTACCCCCTTAACAGGACTAATGTAATCTGGCATATTTATGGCCACTGCTGGTGCTGTGAATAGTGAATTGTCACTACATTTCCACCCATCGGTTCTGGTTCGGCTCTCCAGGAGCAAACAGAATAATTCTGATTTTTCCTCCCTATTACACACTTTCACATACTTGTCACATCTATTATAAATGGACCCAAGCCCACAGTTTTATTTATGCCAAGCCAAATCACCCCATTTCCTCAGATGCACATATGGCTAAACCTAAAAGCCTTTCATGATGTTCTGTATTCCTTAGTAGAATGTCTGCTTGTGGGCAGGTACTGTTTTTCCTTTTTCCTGCTTACTTTAGCAGATTGCCTTGAATACAGTATGGATTCAATATTTTTTTTATCAAATTGCATTAAAATATAGCAGTTATCCTATACCCATATGGGACATCATTTCAATATGTTCCAGATAGTACCTTTATGTTAGTAATGAACCTTGTCCAACATAGGGGTTTCACAGTATAGTTGTAGACCAACAAAGAGTTCCTCAACCTGAAATGGAGTTCCTCACCTAAAATTCTCTGGATCATAAAATCAGTTTCATGGAAAATTAGAAATGGTGCAAAACTTATTGTATTCATAAATTAATGTAATTATACAGATGTAGGCAGGAAACTGGCCACATATTCATCCAGAAAAATTGTCATAAAACATTTAGGTTACTTACCATTGATAAAAACAAGTATTTGACCATGTGTACATACAGGCTATTGACCATATATGGATTCAGGAAATTGGCCATGTGTATATGATATAGCCAATTGTTCACATCTGTATTCAGGTAACTGAACATTTATACATGCAGGGGAAAAATAAATATGTACATATCCATATCTTTTAAATTTATATTATTTAATTAAGGAATATAATTTTCTCTCCCATATCCAGCCAGCTCATCTTTTTGTCCTGGTTCTCAGCTACATTTCACAACAAAATGATGAATAATGTAATATGTTAATCATATTTAGATTGCACTCCTACTTGTTAGGTTGAAAAGAGTTTTAAACCATGTGGCTTGGCAAGTATTTTTAAAAAATATATCTCAACTGAGACTTCAAAACTCAGTGAAAGACTCAAGAAATAAAACAAAAGTTTTGATTAGGTATTTCATTTTTAATGGATTCATTCCCAGGGACAGGAATGAATTTACATCTAACTCATTACATTTTACTTCAAGAGCAGACAAGAAATAAATGGGGAAGAATAAGTAGGACAGAGAAATTTGAGGCTCTTTTGTTTCTTGGCAATTATTATTTTTCTATCTTCTGAAAAAAATATTGTGGCTTCAGTTCTCTTAAGTAAATTTTTAAATCATGACAATTTATTTTTTAGTTGTATTGGCACTAGTAGAACATATTGGGGTTAACTAGAGTGTTAGACTTCAGTGAAGAATCCCTGAATTCAAATCCTCTAAAATATACTAGCTATGTAACTAAGGACAAGACTCATTCTCTTTGAGGCTCTGTTTCCTCGTAAGTAAAATGAGTACATCAATACCAACAGTCCCTACCTCACAATACTGTTATGAGCTTAAAATGATGTAATATGTTTAGTGTTTTGCAAACTTCAAAACTTTATGTAAGTTTCAATTATTTTTAAATAACGAAGACGTATGTCATCTGATGATAGCATCTGGAGTTTTATAGAGCCTCAGGCATTATTTTATTTCACAACCATGAGAGTTCAGCAATTTAAGTTATCTAACCTCAACTGACTTGTAATTCATTACAAAAAAAGCAATGCTTTTGATCCTCCCTAATATTTCACTATCCAACTCACTATAGCAGTTGTTTGAGATATTTTCTTCTCTCCTTTAGAATTCCACAGCACGAAGATGGCGGAGTAGAAACAGCTCATCCAAGCCACTCTGCCCCCAGATTCCCCCCAAACTATGTAAAAGGGGACTCTGCACAACATCTGGAGCCCCAGCACCCAAAGAACGACGAAGAGAAGCTAACCTCCCGCTGAGGACAACCCAGCAGCCCTTCAGGAAGGACCAGTGCAGTGGTCTGGGAGCCGGCAGCTCGAAAGGTGCAGAGCACGGGGAGTGGAGCTGAATGGAGCCCAGGTCTGCTTGAGCCGAGGATTTAGCCCCAGGGCGGCAGGGTCAGCAGCCGGCTGGAGGAACCCCAGAACACCAGCAGCTGTGGCGACGCCAGAATTATCAACATAGACATGCTTAGGACAAAGTAAGAGGTTAGTGTTCTATGGACTTTGGGATCCGTATTTGGGGGAATGAGTTGGCTCCCTCCCCTGGGGGCTAGAAGCCGCTGAGAAGACACGCCATTTTGTAGTTTTCAGAGGCAGCTCCAGCTCCCGGCCTGCGAATTAATTGTAGGAAGATCCAGTGATCAGTCTTGGGGGTAATCGCCCTTGCTTTAACCTCCCTGGATCTGGATTGTGATCTAGGGTGGAAGTCGTGGGTGGGTTTACAGCTTGCCAGAAACAGAAGTTGCCCCCCACACGTTTGGGATTAAAATTCCTCTATCTGGCCTTAAAGCCATAGTGTGGAAACAAGCCCAAAAGTCAGGCGATCAAGTGGCAACATGCCAAGGCAAAGGAAACAGAAAAATGCAACCCTAGACTCCTATTTTGGGGGCATAGAGCAGGAAAAGGACTGTGAGGTCAGAAGTCCTACTCCAAAAGCCCCAGGGGAAAACATGAGCGGGTTGCAGGCCATAGAGGACCTTAAGAAGGACTTTAAAAATCAAATAAGAGAAGTGGAGGAAAAATTGGAAAGAGAAATGAGAAGGATGCAGGAAAAGTATGAAATGAGGGTCAACACCCTGACTGAGGAAAACAACACCTTAAAAAATAGACTGACTCAAATGGCAAAGGAGGCCCAAAAGGGCAATGAGGAGAAGAATGCCTTAAAAAGTCGAATTTGCCAGATGGAAAAAGAATCTCAAAAGTTCACTGAGGAGATTCATTCCTTCAGAGTTAGACTGGAGCAAATGGAAGCTAATGACTTTATGAGAAATCAAGATGCTGTTAAGCAGATCCAAACAAATGAAAGATTAGAAGGCAATGTGAAATATCTCATGGGAAAAACCACTGACCTGGAAAATAGATCCAGGAGAGACAATTTAAAAATTATTGGACTACCTGAAAGCCATGATCAAAGAAAGAACCTAGAAATCACCCTTCAAGAAATTCTCAAGGAAAATTGCCCTGATGTTTTAGATCCAGAGGGCAAAATAGAGGTTGAAAGAATCCACTGATCACCTCCTGAAAAAGATCCCAAAAAGAAAACTCCCAGGAATATTATAGCCAGGTTCCAGAATCCCCAGATCAAGGAGAAAATACTACAAGCAGCCAGTAAGAAACAATTTCAATATTGTGGAAACACAATCAGAATAGCCCAGGAACTGGCAGCTTCTACACTGAGGGATCAAAGGGCATGGAACATGATATTCCACAGGGCAAAAGAACTGAGAATGAACCCAAGGGTCACCTACCCAGCAAAACTGAGTATTTTGTTTCAGGGGAAAATATGGTCATTCAGTGGAATAGAGGACTTTCAAGCATTCTTGAGGAAAAAACCAGAATTGAATAGAAAATTTGACATCCAGACACAAGAAGGAAGAGATGCCTGAGAAGGTAATCAGGGAAAAGAAATCAAAAGGAACTTATCAAAGTTGAACTATTTACATTCCTATATAGAAAAGCAATAACTGTGACTGATGATATCTTTCTCACTATGAAAATAATGGAAGAAGGGTGTGTAGTCATATGAATACATATGTGGATGTGTGTGTATATGCTTACAGTGATATATGGATAGAGGGCATAGGTTGAATTTGTTGGGAAGGGAGAATACTCAAGGGATCAAATTATGAGGTGAGAGAGGAAAGTGGCAAGAGGAGATGGGGAGAGACAGGGTAGGGTAAACTATCTCATGTAGAAGAAGCAAGGGGAAGTGGTTGCAAGGGAGGAGGAGAATAGGAAGGGAAAAAAAAGGCAAATCCACATTCTCATTGAATTTGGTTCAGGGAGAGAATGACATACATACTAAATGGGATATCTCAACCTGCAGCAGAATAGCGGGAAGGGGGATGAGAGGAGGGATGATGGATGGGAGGGCATCCTTGGGGTGAGGGGAGGTTGGAAGTACCCACTATAGAAGAGGGACAGGATCATGTAGGGAATGGACCAGGTGGGGGGTGGGATGAGTGGGAGGGAATTATAAGCAGCCTTGTACAATATATCTACTATGATAATGTTTTGCATAGCTAGACATGTACAACATATACTGAATTACTTATCTCCCCAGAGGGAATGGGTGACAAGGGAGGAAGGAAATGGATCTGAAATTCTAGGTCTTAACATTCAATGTTTCAAATATATATAAATACTATTATTAATACTCTTTTGCTTATAATTGGGAGATAAGATGTGCAGGCATTGGGACACAAAGATTCACCTTC
This sequence comes from Gymnobelideus leadbeateri, assembly GCA_011680675.1. Taxonomy (NCBI): domain Eukaryota; kingdom Metazoa; phylum Chordata; class Mammalia; order Diprotodontia; family Petauridae; genus Gymnobelideus; species Gymnobelideus leadbeateri. The sequence continues at coordinate 276,521 of WOXC01009260.1, forward strand.
CTCTAATGGAAAAGTCGAAGGGGGTATGGGAGAAGGTATGGGAGAGAGCAGATTGGAGGAAGCTATATCTTGTGGGACTGCTATTCTGGGAGGTTGGGTAGGGGAATAACGGGGGGAAAATGATTGTAACTCAAAATCTGGCGGAAATGAATGATGTAAAACAGAAGTTAATAAAAATGCATATCTTAAAAAAAAAAAAAGAATTCCACAGTACATTCTACTTTTGCCATCTCATTTGAGGACCTTGACTAAAACTCTGTGAAGAAAATCAGAACTAGCTCTTAAGAGATCCCTTTTCTGCTCTCCTTCTTGCATTAAAATTCCTTCATTTAATTCTTTAAGTAAATTTTTATGTCTTAGGTCATACTTTACTTCAGACTTCTCAGAGGTACAAATCTTTTTCCCCATGAAGGGGGCGGGGCACTCTGTATATTTGTTTGACCATATTACATCACATCTTCTTCATCAGATTACTCCTACAATCCTCCTCAGTGTCTAATCATCAACCTATCCCTTTCTACTTCATTGTTTCTCCAAGAAAATGATTATTAATAGCCATTTTGTGGGGTCACACACAAGTATAGATAGATAGATAGATAGGTGGATGGATGGATGGATGTGGATGGATTGATAGCACAGGGTGAGTTGAAATGAAAGAATGATATCCAAAAAAATTAAATTAAGGAGGGAGAGGGTAATATATTGGGAGAAGGAGAAAAGGATAGTTAGAATGGTGTAAGTAATCACACATAAGAAAGGCAAGAAAAAGTTTTCACAATGAAGGGGAAGAGGAGGGAGGTGAGAGGTAAAGAGTGAACCTTACATCAGATTTGGCTTAAAGAGGAAATACACACATTTAATTGGGTATCTTACAGTACAGGAAAGTAAAGGGAAAGGGGAGAAGGGAAGGGGGGTGATAAAAGGGAAGACTGGTTGGGGGAGGGGGTAATCAGAAGCAAACACTTTTGAAAAGGGGCAAGGTAAAGGAGAAAATAGAGTAAGTGAGGAGGTGGGATGATATGGAGGGCAATAAAATTAGTTTTCACAGCATGACTATTATGGACTACACATGTATAGCCTTGTATTGCTTGCCTTTTCAATGAAGGTGGTGGGGGAGAGAAGAAGGGAGAGAATTTGGAACTCAATGTTTTAAAAACAAATGTTAAAAATTGTTTTTATATGCAACTGGAAAATAAGATATATAGGCAATGGGATATAGAAATCTATCTTGCACTACAAGAAAATAAGGGGGAAAGGAATAAAAAGGGAGTGGGAGGGTGATAGAAGGGAGAGCAGACTGGGGGAAGGGGTAACCAGAATGCATGTGATCTTGGGGAGAGGGGAGATATGGGGAGAATATTTGCAACTCAAAATTTTATGGAAATGAATCTTGAAAACTAAAAATTAATTAATTAAAATAAATTGTCCAAGGGTGGTGTTGATTTGTAAGTGATGAAAAGATCGAAGCCATTTTGCCTAACCCCTCATTAGAATAGATCCTCCTCTTATTGTAATATTCATTCTCTTTCATTACTTTCTAACCAGTCAGAATCTATCACCACCTTCATGAACACCCACCCTTCTAGCAGCATATGATCATTGAGTGGCTTCCAGGAGGAGTCTTTCACATTTGAGTGGCAATAAATCATTGTATTAATAATATGCTGGTATTATTAATAAAATGATTTATTACTCAGTACTAAATCTCTCATATTTTTTAAGTCACACTTGCCTGTTTCCTATAAGCATTGTAAAGTGGCATCCTTACTAAAGAAATAAAAATCTCCAAAACATTTAGATCATTTTTTTAACCAACTGATCCATGGATAGAATTTAAATATTAATTTGCTTCAAGAAAAAGAAAAGAAAAAAAAGTCTGTCATTATTTTTCTAACTTTTACCTGAAATTTAGGAATTTCTTCAATGATTTATGAAAAAGACACATTATTATGAGAAATAATCCATGGTACTGCCAAATGGGACATAACACAAGAAAGCTTAAGAACCTCCACATTCAGTATCTCCTCTGTCCTAACTCAGCAAAATATTGAAGAACGTTATCTACATTTATTGCCTCTACTTTCTTTCCTCTCACTCTCTTCTTAAGTTTCTACAATCTATCTTAAAATCTAAGCATTCAACTGTAACTGTACTCAACAAAGATATTAGTGATTATAAATACTTTTCTTCATTCCTCACTGTGCTTTACTTATCTGCAGCATTTGACATTCTTTATTATTTTCTCCTCCTTGAATTTCTGTCCTCTCTGGGTTGTTGTCATATCACTATTTGTGTTCTCTTCCTATCTGTCTATCCCTCCTATCTAATTGCCCTTTGCTGAATCTTCTTTCAGATCATACCCACCATGAGTTTAGCCCAAATCTTTCTCCTGAATCATCCTCTTTTCTCTCTACAGCTTCACTTTTTGCTTACCTTACCTTGCAAAGGTTCATTTACCATTACCATCTATATATAAATGGTTCCCAAATTTTTATAGAAAGCTCTAATGCTGTATCAGAAATTGAATATTAGGCTTCTCAGAATAGATGTTCCATAGACTTTTCAAATTCAACATGTGCAAAAATTTATACCTTTTTTTCTGCCAAACTCACCCCTCTTTTAAACTTCTTTATTACTTTTGAGGATATCACATCTTTTGATGTCATTTTTAACTCTTCAGTTTCATACATCCCATTTTACAGATGATATGAGAATCATATTGTTTTACCTCTAACTATCTATTATAGATGTCTTATTCTCTCATCACGTGACCATCACTTTTCACCTGGACTATTGCAATAGCCTAATTGGTCTCTTTACCTGAAGTCCAGCCTTGCCAAGCCATCCTTCACACAGTTGTCAAAATAATTTTTTGAAATAGTTTTGACCATATAAACACCTACTCAGTAAACTCCAGTGACACTCTATAAAGTCTGGAAACAAATATAGCTCCTTTGTTTGACATTTCAAGTTCATTTCAAATTGGACCTTTTTATTTTTTTACCATCCCCGTCCCCATCTCAATCTTCTTACTAATACATTACTCCCCAACCATATTTTCTATAGTCCAGATGTAATGCCTTGATTGGTGGTTGTGTAACCCTTGTCTAGAATGCCTTCTTGCTCTTGTACACTCACTTCCCCCCAACCCTGACCAAAGGCTTTGGTTTCCTTCAAAAATCAGTTCAAATTCCACTTTCTGTTCCCTCTGCCCATCTACTAGTGCCTTTCTCTCCGAGATTATTTTGTATTTTATTTTTATCTGCCTTGTATATACTTCTTTGTGTGCATATTATTACCAACTCCATTAGAATGTGAAATCTTTGAGATCAGAGATTTTTAATTTCATCTTTAAATTCTTGAAACTTAACATATTGTTTGGCTCATATTAGGTGTTTAGTAAATGATAGATTGATTTCCTCTTTACACTATAAGGAGTTTTCACTTGCTACTTCATCAGGAACAACTTCCTTTCCTCTCCTGATAGCTTTGTCTGGATTCATCTGAGAGACCTCTCACTCTCCTAAAACAAACAAACAAAAAAAAAATAGCCAGATTTCAGTTTGTTTTGTGTTTCTCATATTTAGGAAAACCAAAGAAATGACAGCAACACCAGTCCATATGCCAGGGAAATTCATGCAATTAACATATTCAATGTCTAAGGACATTTTGAATTCTATTTAAACATAAACTCCTTAAGGACAATGTTCATAGTTTCCTATCTTAATTTCCTGAGCTCAGTGCCTGGGACACAGTATGTACTTAAATCCATAGGACCATAGATTTAAAACAGGAATGGTCCTTAGAGGCCTTCTATCTAACCTCAGCCACACAAATTATAAACCAGGAAACCCTAGTGACTTGTCCAGGGGAATCAAATGCAGATCAGTGGGGAAATCCTAGTAAGGTTCGTTAATGTACAGTGTATAGTTAGTGCAAGAAAATTTCCCAGCACTACAAACTAATAAAGAAAATTAAGTCTCCAGTTAGTAAATTCTTCCTGAATAGTTGTCAGATTTTTAAGGCAACATATTTTCCACCCTCAGGTTAGTCTCTGGATTGCCTTTACTTCTTTGCATATTTTTCTCTCTTAAAAAACAAAATCCTACTGTAATACCAAAACCAAAAATGGGGCCTTTCCCAAAAGCAGCAGGATTCAAACTTAACTTTAAATACAGATTTTCTCACTAGGATAGATGGTCTGTTTCAATTGATACCATGAAAGGCAGATAACTAAAGGTCATAACCTAGTCTTTTGATGGACTGTATTGAGAGAACTGTCTAAAGAAAATATCCCAGTATGGGAAAATGCTTCAAATCAAGTCATCTGAATTTCAGATCTTAAGATCAGAAGAGCCTCCTGGCTATTTTCTAAGGCAGAGTGATTAACCTTCAGCACAAGAGCTTTTGCAACCAGTCATTGACACATTTTGCCTTGCTGTTTTTCAGTGTTTTACTTCTGACAACCTAGGTTTGCTCCAGGGCTTGGATTAAGGAGGTTTGGCCTCTGACTCACTCCTAGGTTTCTACTTAGCTCAATAGGCTATAGTGCTATCCTTTGTCAAATCTCTCTCCCATCCTGAACCCAATAAATACCCTGCCGCCCTTTTCAAGCTTTGTCTTTTTTACAGACAATTAAAAAAAAAATAGGATAGCAGTATCATATTAAGGGTCTTCATTTCCATCAAAGCTATAACTAGATGAGGATGAATGGATTTTTATCACAGGGCACCAAAGTTAGAAAGCAGTGATGAAACATGCAATGATAATCCTTTCTCAGCATAGGAACAACTTCGATTAGCACCAATTATCAAGAATAATTAAAATAGGAAACTACAAGATGAAGCAATTTAGCTCCCTACCAGCAGTCAGTCACAAAGCAGGCTATCTGCTCCATTTCCTCAGTGCCTTCTCTATCCTCCTTCCTTTCACAGAGAGAAATCTCCTAGAAGTGTCTTGTGAAATACTTGTTCTCTAACTTACAAGTCTATAGTTTGTCTTCAGGCTGAACTTTTAGCCTTATTAGCTTTTATACTAAGTGGTGAAGCTATCATAGTCATGTAGGTATTTCTGTAGTTAGTACAACAGCAGAAAATCTGGCTTTGGATTTCAAGTTAAGTAATCTGGGTCTTCTTTCCCCTTTTCTAAAAAATTCTAGATGTTCAATTTAGATTTTAATAAATATCTGCTAGATTTGAATGCGATTTGGGTTTAAAACAAAAGCCTGTAGATTATTTCAAGAGTGCTCTCTGTTATGTTGGTTTCTTTTCCTTCTTTCCAATCTTGTCACACAACAAATTAATAAGTCATTTTAGAGTTACTTTCTGACTTCCTTTCCAAGTATAAATTCCATATATGTTGGCCTATTATGCATTTTTCCTATCTATACACAGATAACTAGGCAGTGAGTTGATAGATACAGAAACATCCAATATTTATTAACTGTGTGACCCTGCATAAGTCGCTTTGCCTCTATAAGTCTCATAAACTAATGACAATTAGTTAGAAGAATCATAAATTGTAGAAGAGCCATAGTCTTTACCAAGCATACATCATTAACTTATTCCCTTAAATATAAGTAAACTAGAAAATGGAAATGTATTACCTGAAAAGCAAAATTACCTTGAAATCTGTGGTTCTTTTCACAAGTTTATTATACTCAAGCTTAAAAATCACTTTATTATGTGTCACTGGGCATAAAAAGACAAAAATAGCACAATTTTTGCCTTCAAGAAGCTTGCATTATATTTAGAGCTACAAAACGCCTCATAGGAAACCTTTCCTTAACAGGTATGGACATTTGGAAAAACAACTTGGCTTAGAATTAGATCTTTGGTGTGAATTGTATCTTACTAACCATGTGAACATAAACAAGCCACTTTACTTTTGGGGATTCAGTTTTCTTATATATAAGATAGGGAGAACAACAAAAAGATATGTATATATATATATGTGTATATATATACATATATACACATACACATATACATATATAAACACATATACATTATACATCTATACTATTTTGTACACACACACACATATATATATATATATATATATATATATATATATTTATCTCAGGACCATCATTATCATCATTAACGTCATTACTTATATATTATGACGCTAAGGCTTGTAGAGAAATACAAGCCTTAGAGTACTAATATATAAATTATGATGTTGATGGTGATGATGGTGTTGATGTTGATGGTGATGCTACTGCTGCTGCTGATATCTAGGTGGTACAGTGGCTAACATACAGGACCTGGAATCAGAAAGACCTGAGTTCAAATCCTGTCTCAAATACTAAATAGCTATGTGACCATGGGCAAGTCAGCTAATCCCTATCTATATAAGTGTCTTTATCTGTAAAATGAAAATACTAGCTACTGTCTCTCAAGATTGTTGTGAGGATACACTGAGATGAAATTTATGAATCACTTTGCAATCCTTTAAGCCCTAAATAAAGTTTTGCTGTTGTTTTTATCTACAAATTAGAATATCCTCAAAAATCTAATGATATAAAGGAGTGAAGCAACATAGCAGCATGTGGCTTAGAGTAAAAAAGACATGGATTCAAGTCTCAATTCAAACATATCTTGACTGTGTAAATATGGGCACTTATCACTTAACATTTTTGGTGCCCCATAGCAATTGTGTAAGACCATGAATTGCAAAAAAAAAAAATTGCTACTTTATTGATTAAATTCCTCAACAGGAATTATGTGTACCAATGCACTCACAAGTCCTATACAATAACACACACATTTGTATGACCTATGTGAAAATTCGCATGACTTTGAAGGGAGGGATGACTGGATTAGAGAAGGTCTAGTTGAAGCCAGTGGGACAAATAATACTAGGATTCTCAAAGCAAGAGTTCAAGGTAATTTAAGGTGTGGAGGGGCTTATGTTAGGTGCAATTTCTGCCTCTGGTCTCCTAGACAAGGGCCTAAAAGTGTTACTGGGAAAGGAGTTGTAGCTGGAATAGTACTCAGGTTGCTCTGCTAATGAGTTGACCCAAAAGTGATTGGTTGGAGCAATGATATACAGTTGTTTGGGATGGAGAGTCACTAGAGAACTCCTTGTGTGGACTGATAGCTCAGTTCATCATTCTGGACCAAACCCATGAAGGCTTTAGTTATTATAAGAATAGCACTAATGAATTATGAACCTCTATTATAGATAATATTTATTAACGTCAATAAATTATTAATTATAGTTAAAAGAGAAATATAAAAGTTGCAGAACTATAAACTTAATCAACTATAACCTCAGATTTAATATTTTATTAAGAAATGTATACCAACTTATTAAAACTTGAATTAAATAATATTCCATTACTAATCAAAGATAATTCACAAGATTCTACCATTTATCAAGAACTTAGTTAACAATGGGAGGAAATAAAATCACAAATCCAGGAAAATTTTTATTCCTTAATATCCTAAAATTCTTAGATGAGGCAAAACTCTGGGCTTGGGTCTATGTCTTCTACCTGCCTAATCAATATACCAAAGGATTCTGGCCATTAACTATGGGACCATGACATATCAAATGAAAAAACTGATCTAATATTCAAAAGACACTAGAGAAGGAAGGAAGGAAAAGCAGACCAAAGGAAAATGATTACCAGTAAATCCTCAGTCATCTCAAAAGGCATTTTAGCTTAAGTCATTTCAAAATGAAAAGCATCTTTGATGATTAAAGGAAATAAACACAAAAATGCTGCCCCTCTTTTTTACTCTTATATCTATAATTGAAACCTTCCTTCAGGATGGGTAGACAATTTTAGAAGGATTTCACCAGGCAATTGTGCTGAGTGTCAAGAGGAAAATTCACAGTTTCTTACTTTCTATCATGAGTGGAGACCCTCCAGTGCTTGATTAGGGTGCAACACTATAATTTATTACTCAAGTTTGATACAAATGTGTGGTTATGACAATCTCGAAAGTTATAAAAATATAAGGAAGGTTGTAGAGCTGTGAGCACACAGTGATAAACTGATTCTCCCTCCCCCCATCACAATTTCTGAGATTGATCTGTAAACCAAACTCTAAATTAATGGTAAAAATTTATGAGAAATTTATTTGACCTGAGATTTTACATCAAACCCAAATAACTACTCTTCCTTTGTTTCTTTAACATATATTTTCTCACAATGTATTTCTATCGTTCCTTTCCCACCACTTTGTTTATGCCTCAATAGTTGAGAACCCTGAGATTAAATAATAAAAGGAAGGTTTGACAAAAAAAAATATATACCTCTAGAATTTCTTCCAGTTATTTAAGTGGTAGAAAATACATAGGATTTAATATTCTATATCTGAGTTCTAATTTAACTTGTATCTCCTTGATTAAATTGCTTAAATTTCCCTATATTTTAATTTCTTCATCCTCTCAATAGAATGAAAGCTCTTTTATGACAGGGAATATTTTGTTTTATTTTTTTCTTGTTGTTATTTCATCCTCATTAATTAATATAATGCTCATCATATAGCAGTTACTGCATGCTAGATGATTTATCAGACTGAAGTTGTTAGACCATATGGTGCAATTTAAAACAACAACAATGGGGGCAGAGTCAAGATGGCATCATAGAAACAGCACTTCCCTGGGGGCTTCGGCCGACACTACTTCCAAATTCATGTAAAAGGGAACTCTGAACAACCTCTGGAGCTCCAGAACCCACAAAATGACACAGAGAAGCTAACCTCACTCTGAGGATAGCCAGGCAGCCCAGCAGGGAGCGGCCAGCACAGTACTCTGGGAGCCAAACCCAGGCTTGCATGATTCAGGGATTTTAGCCCCAGGGAAGCTGAACCAGCAGCAGGCTAGAGGGACCCCAGAACAATAGCAGCTTTGATGTTTTCAGAATTACCAACTCATGGATGCCATGGACAAAGTGGGAGGTTAGTACAGTATTGACTTTGGGAGAGCACATCAGCCTCCTTCCCTGGGGGCAAGAAGCTGCTGAGACACTACAGCACAGCCATGGACACATGTGGCAGCTTCAGTCCCTGGCCTGCCAACTGTAGGGGGACCAGGCAATTAGTCTGGGGGTAATTGCCCTTGCTTCAACCTTCTTGGATCTGGATTGTGGTCTGGGGTAGAGGTCTTGGGGTGTGTAACCAGCTTGCCAGAACGTGTGGAGGCTTCAGAGAGGGTACCCAACTAGTACATCCAGCAGCTGAGAAAACCCCAGTGTTTGGGACTGAACTCCCCTGGCTGGTGGCAGAGTCCTACTGGGGCAACAAGCCCAAAAGTCCAATAATCGAATGGCAACATGCCTAGGCAAAGGAAACAAAATAAACAGAAAAATTCAACATTAGATTTCTATTTTGGGGGCAAAGAGGATTGAAGCATGGAACAGGAGGAGGACTGGGAGGTCAGAACACCTGCTCCAAAAGCCTCAAAGGAAAATATGAGTGGGTTGCAGGCCATAGAGGACAGTGAGAAGGACTTTAAAAATCAAATAAGAGAAGTGGAGGAAAAATTGGGAAGAGAAATGAGAGGGATGAACCAAAAGCCCCAAATGAAAAATACAAGCTGATTATATGCCATAAAGAACTTAAGAAGCAGGTAAGAGAAGTGGGGGAAAACTGGGAAGAGAAATGAGAAAAGATACAAGAAAAGTATGTAATAACAGTCAACATCCTGAATGAGGAAAAAAGCACCTTAAAAATAGACTAACTCAAATGGCAAAAGAGGGTCAAAAAGCCAAAAAGGAGAAGAATGCCCTAAAAAGCTGAATTTGCCAGGTGGAAAAAGAATCTCAAAAGCTCACTCAGAAGAATCATTCCTTCAGAATTAAAGTGGAGCAAATGGAACATAGTGAGTTTATGAGAAAGGAAGATACTTTTAAGCAGATCCAAACAAATGGAAGAATAGAAGGCAATGTGAAATTTCTCATTGGAAAAAGCACTGACATGGAAAATATATCCAGGATAGATATTCTAAAAATTATTGGACTACCTGAAAACCATGATCAAAAATAGAAACTAGAAACCATCCTTCAAGAAATTCTCTTTTTTTAAACAAATGCATTATTCCCCTACCCAACCTCCCAGAATAGCAGTCCCACAAGATATCACTTCCTCCAATCTGCTCTCTCCCATACCTTCTCCAATACCCCCTTCGACTTTTCCATCAGAGGAAGGTGAATCTTTGTGTCCCAATGCCTGCACATCTTATCTCCCAATTACAATCAAAAGAGTATTAATAATAGTATTTATATATATTTGAAATATTTAAAGTTAAGACCTCGAATTTCAGATCCATTTCCTTCCTCCCTTGTCACCCATTCCCTGATTACCTTCTCAGGCATCTAATCTTTCGTTTGTTTGGATCTGCTTAACAGCATCTTGATTTCTCATAAAGTCATTAGCTTTCATTTGCTCCAGTCTAACTCTGAAGGAATGAATCTCCTCAGTGAACTTTTGAGATTCTTTTTCCATCTGGCAAATTCGACTTTTTTTTAATTAAATTATTAGTTTAGTTTCAGTTAACAAGATTCAATTCCATAGTTCCTTGATTTTCAAATTTCCTTTACTTCCCTCCCCCCTCCCCTCATGACAGCATATAGTACAGTATAGGGTCTGCAAATGCATTCATATTAAACATTATTCCAATTACAAAGGCATATTGTACTAGGTGGGATGAAAGATGGTAAGGTAGAAGTAAAACCAAACAATGAGAAGAACAAGATCATTTAGTTTGCTTCCATCAGGATTCAGGCTCAGTTCTTTCTAGTTATATCTCTGGATGGCGTATTTCTCACTTTCTTGAGTCATTCGGGATTAACTTATATCACTGCATTGCTGAAAAGAGTCCAGTCTGTCATAGTTAGTCGTCACAGATATGGTATGTCTGTGATTGTATACAAATTTCTTCTGATTCTACTCTTCTCGCTCAGCATCAGTTTGTATAAGTCTCTCCAGGTAATTATGAAATCCGTCACCTCCTCATTTCTTATAGCATAATAAAATTCCATTACATTCATATACCACAACTTGTTTAGCCATTCCCCAATTGATGGGCACCCCTTTAGTTTCCAATTCTTTGCAACCACAAAAAGGGCTGCTAAAAATATTTTTGTACATATGGGTCTTCCTCCCACTTCTATGATCTCTTTGGGATATAACCCTAGAAGTGGTATGGCTGGGTCAAAGGGTATGAAATTATTTATAATCCTTTGAGCATAATTCCAGATTGCTCTCCAGAATGGTTGGATAAGTTCACAACTCCACCAGCAATGTATTAGCGTTCCAATTTGCCCACATCCTCTCCAGCATTTGTCACTTTCTTGTTTTGTCATCTTAGCCAATCTGACTGGAGAGATGTGGTATCTCAGAGTTGTTTTGATTTGCATTTCTCTAATTAATAGTGATTTAGAGCATTTCTTCATATGCTTATAGATATCTTTAATTTCTTTCTCTGAAAACTTCCTATTCATATCCTTTGACCATTTCTCAATTGGGGAATGACTTGTATTCATATAGATTTGGCTCAATTCTCTATAAATTTTAGAAATGAGTCCTTTATCAGAGACACAAGTTGTAAAAATTCTTTCCCAGTTTCCCACCTCCCTCTTGATCTTGGTTACATTGGCTTTGTTTGTGCAGAAGCTTTTCAATTTAATGTAATCAAAATTATCCATTTTGCATTTTATAATGTTCTCTAATTCTTGTTTGGTCCTAAAATCTTCCCCTCTCCACAGATCTGTCAGGTAAACTATTCCTTGCTTTCCCAAATTGCTTACAGTATCATCCTTTACACCTAGATCATGCACCCATTTAGACTTGATTTTGGTATATGGTGTTAGATAGTGATCTATGCCCAGTTTCTGCCATACTGTATTCCAGTTTTCCCAGCAGTTTTTGTCAAATAGTGCATTCTTATCCCAAAAACTGGGGTCTTTGGGTTTATCGAACAATAGATTGCTATATTCATTAACTGCTGGGTCTCCTGCACCTAATCTATTCCATTGATCCACTACTCTACACCTCTGCCAGTACCAAGCAGTTTTGATGACTGCTGCTGTATAATACAGATGAAGATCTGGCATAGCTAGTCCACCTTCCCTAGCATTTCTTTTCATTAATTCCCTTGATATTCTAGACCTTTTGTTTTTCCAAATAAATTTTGTTATTATTTTGTCTAACTCTACAAAGTAGTTTTTTGGTAAATTGATTGGAATGGCACTAAATATATAATTTAGTTTGGGTAAAATTGTCATTTTTATTATATTAGCTCGACCCAGCCACGAGCAATTGATATTTTTCCAACTATTTAGATCTGTTTTTATTTGTGTGAGAAGTGTTTTGTAGTTGTGATCATATAGATTCTGGGTTTGTTTTGGCAAGTAGATTCCCAAATATTTTATAATGTCTACAGTGACTTTAAATGGAATTTCTCTTTCTATCTCTTGCTGTTGAGTTTTATTAGAGATGTACAGGAATGCTGAGGATTTATGTGGGTTTATTTTATATCCTGCAACTTTGCCAAATTTATTTATTGTCTCAAGTAATTTTTTACTTGATTCTCTAGGATTCTCTAAGTATATCATCATATCATCTGCAAAGAGTGACAGCTTAGTCACTTCTTTGCCTAATTTGATTCCTTTGATTTCTTTTTCTTCTCTAATTGCTACTGCTAACGTTTCTAGTACCAGATTGAATAAGAGGGGTGATAGTGGACACCCTTGTTTCACTCCTGATCTTATTGGAAAGGCTTCTAGTTTATCCCCATTGCATATAATACTTGCTGATGGTTTTAGATAGATGCTAGCAACTATTTTAAGGAAGGCTCCATTTATTCCTATACTTTCTAGTGTTTATAATAGGAATGGATGTTGTACTTTGTCAAAAGCCTTTTCTGCATCTATTGAGATGATCATGTGGTTTTTGCTAGTTTTGTTGTTGATATGCTCAATTATATTGATGGTTTTCCTAATATTAAACCATCCTTGCATTCCTGGAATGAATCCTACCTGATCAGGGTGTATTATTTTTCTGATAAGTTGTTGTAGTCTTTTGACTAATATTTTATTTAGAATTTTTGCGTCTAAATTCATGAGGGAGATTGGTCTATAATTTTCTTTCTCTTTTTCATCTCTTCCTGATTTAGGAATCAGTACCATATTTGTGTCATAGAAAGAGTTTGGTAGGACTCCTTCTTCACTAATCTTCCCAAATACTTTGTAGAGTATTGGAATCAATTGTTCTTTAAATGTTTGATAGAATTCACTAGTGAACCCATCTGGCCCTGGAGATTTTTTCCTAGGGAGTTCATTGATGGCTTGTTTGATTTCTTTTTCTGAGATGGGGTTATTTAGGTAATTCACTTCCTCTTCAGTTAATCTTGGGAACTTTTAATTTTGTAAATATTCATCCATTTCACTAAGATTGTCATATTTATGTGCATACAATTGGGAAAAATAATTCCTCATTATTTTTTTATTTCCTCTTTATTGGAGGTAGATTCACCCTTTTTATTTTTGATACTCATAATTTGGTTCTCTTCTTTCTTTTTTTTTATCATATTGACTAAGGGTCTATCAATTTTGTTGATTTTTTCATAAAACCAGCTCTTAATTTTATTTATTAATTCAATGGTTTTCTTAATTTCAATTTTATTAATCTCACCTTTGGTTTTCAATATTTCTAATTTAGTACTAAATTGGGGATTTTCAATTTGTTCTTTTTCTAGCTTTTTCAATTGCATGTCCAATTCATTGACCTCCCTTCTCTCTGCTTTAATTAAGTATGCACTCAGGGATATAAAACTTCCCCTGAGAACTGCCTTTAGTGCATCCCACAAATTTTGGCATGTTGTTTCATTATTATCATTCTCTTGAATGAAATTATTGATTGTTTCTATAATTTCTTCTTTGACCCACCAATTTTTTAGGATTAAATTGTTTAGTTTCCAATTAGTTTTTAGTCTATCTTTCCATGGCCCTTTATTGCATATAATTTTTATTGCATCATTATCTGAGAATGATGCGCTTAATATTTCTGCCTTTCTGCACTGGATTGTGAGGTTTTTATGCCCTAGTACATGGTCTTTTTTGAGTATGTACCATGCACTGCTGAGAAGAAAGTAAATTCCTTTTATCCCCATTCAGTTTTCTCCAGAGATCCATCATATCTAGTCTCTCTAAGATTCTATTCACCTCCTTAACTTCTTTCTTGTTTATTTTGAGGTTAGATTTATCGAGTTCAGAGAGGGGGAGATTAAGGTCCCCCACTAGTATAGTTTTGCTATCTATTTCTTCCTCTAATTCCTTTAACTTCTCCTCTAGGAATTTGGATGCTATACCACTTGGTGCATATATATTAAGTAGTGATATTGCTTCATTCTCAATGGTGCCTTTTAGTAGGATATAGTTTCCTTCCTTATCTCTTTTAATTAGATCTATTTTTGCTTTTGCTTTATCTGAGATAAGTATTGCTACCCCTGCTTTTTTTACTTTAGCTGAGGCATAATAAATTTTACTCCAACCTTTTACCTTTACCCTGTGGGTATCCCTTTGTTTCAAATGTGTTTCTTGAAGACAGCATATTGTAGGATTATGGTTTTTAATCCATTCTGCTATCCGCCTCTGTTTTATGGGAGAGTTCATCCCATTCACATTCACAGTAATGATGACTATCTGTCTCTTCCCTTCCATCCTATTCCCTCCCCTGTTTATGTTTTTGTTTCTTCCTTCTCCCTTCCCCTCCTTGAAGTTTTCCCTTTTGACCGCCCCCTCCCTCAGTGTTCCCACCCAGTGACCCCCCTTCTTAACCTACCCTCTCCCCTTACTACTATTTCCCTCCCTTATAATCCCTCCCTTTAGTCTCCTCCTTTTCACCCCCCCCTTACCCTCCCACTATCTATAGGACACAATAAATTTTTATACTTATCAGAGTAAATTACTCCCCGTTTGATTCCAAACCAATGAGAGTAAATTTCAAACAGTGCTCCTCTCCCTCCCTCCAATTCCTCTATTTAATGAATTTATGTGTCTATTCACGTTAGATTCTTAAACTTCACTGATTAATTTGATCCTTCTTTGAACCAGAACCAGTGAGAATAGTGTTTAAATGATGTTCCTCTCCCTCTTACTTTCCCTTCTTCTATAGTGTGTTTTGATGCCTCTTCAGATGGCATATTTTACCTTTTCCTAGCTCATCCTTTCCTTTTTCCCATTACAGTACCATTGATCCCCTTAATAGTCTTTTTTTTTAGACTCCATGTTAGTGCATTCATACCCACACCCTCTAAGTATAACCCTTTTGCAGGTCATGATAATCATAGAGATTTCAAATATTGACAGTTATCAGCTCCACATATAGGGATGTGAACATTTTGCTCTTGTTGCATCCCAGGTAATGAGCTTGTGTTTGTGGGTGTGGGTGTGTGCACTTCTGCATGTGTGAGTCTATGTTACCCTTGTTTACCTTTTTATGTCCTTCTGGAGTCTTGTAATTGGAGATCAAATTTTCCATTGAGCTCTGGCTTTTTCATTAGGAAAGTCTGGAAGTCCCTTACTTCATTAAATGTCCATCTCCTTGCCTGAAAGATTATGCTCAGTTTTGCCGGGTAGTTAATCCTTGGTTGTAGTCCTAGCTCTCTTGCCCTACGAAATATCAAATTCCAGTCCCTCCGCTCTTTTATTGTAGAAGCTGCTAGGTCCTGTGTGATCCTAACTGTAGTTCCTCGATATTTGAATTGTTTCTTTTTGGCTGCTTGTAGAATTTTTTCTTTAATCTTATAATTCTGGAATTTGGCTACTATATTTCTTGGAGTTTTCAGTTTGGGATCTCCTTCAGGAGGAGTTCGGTGAATTCTATCAATAGCTATTTTATCTTCTGATTCCAGGACCTCAGGACAGTTTTCTTAGACAATCTCTTGGAGGATGTTGTATAGACTGCTTTTCTCATCGTGGCTTTCTGGTATACCAATAATTCTTAGGTTGTCTCTCCTGGATCTGTTCTCTAGGTCAGTTATTTTTCCAGTGAGATATTTTACATTTTCTTGCAATTTTTCGATCATCTTGTTTTTTTCGATTGACTCCTGCTGCATCATAGAGTTCTGAGTTTCAGTTTGATTGTATCTAATTTTTAGTGAATTATGGTCTTCAGTGAGTTTTTGAAGTTCCTTTTTTAGGGAGGTATTTTCTTTTTCCAAGTTGGTCATTGCCTCCCTGATTTGGTCTTTAAAATTTTTCTTAAGCTCCTCCAGGAATGCTATTTGGGCTTGAGACCAGATCATGTTTCCTTCTGTGGTCTCTGGTCTGGGCAGAGAGTCTATATTGCCCTGTGTGTTTTGTTGTTCTTGCCCTGCATAGCATGCTCGAATAGACTTTCTTGCCTTCCCCTTCTCCTTTCCAGCTTCCTTCCTTCCCATTGTGACTTCCTGTTTCTTAGTGTCTCAGGCTATGAGTTTGGGGCCTGATCCTTGACTTTGAATACCTCTGGGTGGCTAGTTTATGGCTAAGTCAGGGAAGTCAGTGAGGAATGTAGATGTGTAGGTGGGGATGAGTCTGACCACTTCAGATTTCTGCCTCTATACCCCTGGGCTTTTGTTGGTGAGGTGAGGTGGGGCTTGTTGGGTCCCCTCTCTCTCTTCTCTTCAGATTCCTGGTTGTCTCAGTTACACCCTTTCTTGGAGATTCTCAAGCCTGAGGCTATTTCCATTAACTTGGGGTTTCAATCTGGGTGGGAGACTTATCTTTGGGTTTTCTGCTTCATGAAGGAGGGATGGGAGGATCTGAGCAGCTAGAATTTACTTTGCCATTCCAGCCCCTGTATTATACAGGCAGGCAGTTTCTAAACTTCCAGGCTGGGGGCTGAATGCAGCCTGAGAAGCCACTCTCTCCACTGGGGGCCCGACTCTCCTACCTGGCTCCAATGATCCATTCCCTCTGCGAGATGACTGTGATTCGTCCTTGGTAAGTCTGCAGGCTGGGTCTTTTTCTCTCTCTGGTGTAGTCTGCTTGCCTGCTCTTAGGTCTGAGCTGTGCAGACCCCACGCGCTCTGCTCTCGACCTGTGCGGACACTCTGGGAAACCTCCTGGCCTGGATTCTGCCACACTCTGTCTTCCACTGGGCTCCGTCACTCCGGAATCCACTCAGATTTACCCTTTTGGACTTAGTGACAGAGGAGCTCAGCGAGGTTACTGCTTCCTTTCCACCATCTTGGCTCTGCCCCCCAAATTCGACTTTTTAAGGCATTCTTCTTCTCATTGTCTTTTTGGGCCTCCTTTGCCATTTGAGTTAGTCTATCTTTTAAAGTGTTGTTTTCCTCAGTCAGACTGTTGCCCCTCATTTCATACTTTTCCTGCATGCTTCTCATTTCTCTTTCCAATTTTTCCTCCACTTCTCTTATATGATTTTTAAAGTCCTTCTTAAGGTCCTCTATGGCCTGCAACCCGCTCATGTTTTCCCCTGGGGTTTTTGGAGCAGGACTTCTGACCTCACAGTCCTTTTCCTGCTCTATGCTCCCAAAATAGGAGTCTAGGGTTGTATTTTTCTGTTTCCTTTGCCTTGGCATGTTGGCACTTCATTACTTGACTTTTGGGCTTGTTGCCACACTATGGCTTTAAGGCCAGATAGAGGAATTTTCGTCCCGAACGTGTGGGGGGCTACTTCCGTTTCTGGCAAGCTGTAAACCCACCCACAACTTCCACCCCAGATCACTATCCAGATCCAAGGAGGTTAAAGCAAGAGCGATTATCCCCCAAGACTGATCGCTGGATCTTCCTACAATCAATTCGCAGGCAGGGAGCTGGAGCTGCCTCTGAAAACTACAAAATGGCATGTCTCTACAGCAGCTTCTAGCCCCCAGGGGAGGGAGCTGACACATTCCCCAAATACTGGTTCCAAAGTCCATAGGGCACTAACCTCTTACGTTGTCCTAGGCATGTCTATGTTGATAATTCTGGAGTCACCACAGCTGCTGGTGTTCTGGCATCTCTCCAGCCAGCTGCTGGCCCTGCTGCCCTGGGGCTAAAACCTCGGCTCACGGGACCTGGGCTCGGCTCGGCTTGGCTCACTGCACTCTGCTCACTGCGTGCTGCCAGCTTCCAGTCCACTGTGCTGGTCCTTCCTGCAGGGCTGCTGGGCTGTCCTCAGTGGGAGGTTAGCTTCTCTGCGTCGTTCTGTGGGTGCTGGGGCTCCCTTCAAGAAATTCTCAAGGAAAATTGCCCTGATGTTTTAGAACCAGAGGGCAAAACAGAGTTTGAAAGAATCCACCAATCACCTCCTGAAAAAGATCTCAAAAAAGTTCTAGGAATATTATAGGCAGGTTCCAGAACTCCCAGATCTAGAGGAAAATATTACAAGCAGGCAGGAATAAACAATTTGAATATTGTGGAAACACAATCAGGATAGCACAGGATCTGGCGGCTTCTACACTGAGGAATCAAAGGGCTTGGAATATGATATTCTGGAGGGCAAAGAATCACCTACCCAGCAAAACTGAGTACCATATTTCAGGGTAAAATATGGTTATTCAGTGGAATAGAGGACTTTCAAGCATTCTTGATGAAAAAACCAGAGTTGAATAAAACATTTAACATTCAGATACAAGAAGCAAGAGAAGCATGAGAAGGTAAACAGGGAAAAGCGATCTTTATGAACTTATCAAAGTTGAACCATTTACATTCCTACATGGAAAAACTATAATTGTAAATGATGAAAATTTTTTCATTATGAAAATAGTTGAAAAAGAGTATTATGGGCATATGAATACATATGTGAATGTGTGTTTATACATTTACAGGTACACATAGATAGAGGGCACAGGTAGAATTTAATAGAAAGGACTGATACTTAAAAAGTGAAATTAAGAGGTGAGAGGGTAATATAAGAAGAGGAGATGGGGAGAGACAGAATGGGGTAAACTATCTCATATAGATGAGGCAAGGGAAAATGGTTAAAAGGGAGGGGAAGAACAAGAAGGCAAAAAGGCAAAACCTAATTCCTCTAGAATTTGGTTCAGGGAGAGAATGAAATACATACTAAATAGGATGTCTCATCCTATAGGAGAGTAGAGGGAAAGGAAATGAGTTGGGGGATGATGGAAGGGAACGTGGGAGGGAAGGGGTAGGGAAGTTGGGAGCACCCACTTTTGAAAAGGGACAGGTTCAAAGTAGGGTATAGACCAAGTGGGTGGTGGAGGGAGGGAACATAGTCAGTCTTTTACAATATTTCTGCTATGGTCAAGTTTTGCATAGCTACACATGTACAACATATACTGAATTTTTTATCTTCCCAGTAAGGATGGGTGATAAGTGAGGAAGGGAATGAATCTGGAATTCAAAGTTTTATAATCAAATGTTTCAAAATATGTAAATATTATTATTAATACTATTTTATATATAATTGTGAAATGGATTATACAGGTATTGGGGCACAGAGATTCACCTTGCCCTACTGAAAAAGTTGAAGGGGGTATGGGCAAAGATATGGGAGAGAGCAGATGAGGTGAGGGGATATCCTGTGGGACTGCTGTTCTGGGGTGGGGGGTAGTGAAAAAATGGGGGTAAAATTTAACTCAAAATCTGATGGAAATGAATGATTTAAAGCAGAAGTTAATAAAGGATTTGGGAAAACAACAACAACAACAGCACTGGATTTGTTCAGATCCTAGTGGCATAAAGGATTCAGTCAGAAAGATGTGGATTCAAATCTAGTCCCTGGGAGAGTCAGGGGTGGGGGGGATTCAAGAAGGTAGATTAGAAACAGCACTTCCTTGGAGCTCCTGCCCACACCTCTTCAAAGTTATGTAAAAGGGGAACTCTGAATGACATCTGGAGCTCCAGAACCCACAAAATGATACAGAGATGCTAACCTCCTGCTGAGGATAGCCTGGCAGCCCAGCAGGGAGCGCCCAACCCAGTACTCTGGCAGCTGAGTCCAGGCCTGCATGAGTAGGAGGTTTTAGCCCCAGGGTGGCCAGACCAGAAGCCAGATGGAGGGACCCCAGAACACCAGCAGCTGTGGCACTTCCAGCATTTGACTTTGTCTGCTTTGTAGTAGGTTTGGTTCCCTCTTCTTTGCAGTCAGAGGATGTGTTTTTGAACTCCCAATTTTTCTGCTCTGTACATAAGCGATAATGGCCAGGTGACTTCACAGTTTTAGACATCAAGTTTTTGTTTGTTGGTTGGTGTTTTTGTTTCTGTTTTTTTTATTATTAGTAAAATGAGAGACAGGCTCATGACTTTGAAAATTGCTAGCTCTTGACCTTACAGATGTATGCCTAAGTTTACATGCAACTGTATTTCATGACTACATGAATTTCTAACATAATTATCTATAGAGAAAGCAAACTGAAGAAATTATGCAAATACTGGAGGTATGTGAGCTTTCTCAGTACAGGGACTCTCAGGCAAAGTAGTTCACAATTTGTCTACATTCAGTCCTAAGGCTGAGTGTCCATAAGGCTCTACTAGTGCCTAAGGCACATAGAGACAAGGTCACTTGGCTAAGGTACCACAGTGATTATATTTCAGTGGAAGAATTTGCAAACATGTCTTCCTACATTCAATGCTATTTCTCTAACTCTTTCCTGGATAGTTTACTACTGGATAATTAGTAGTAAACTTGACATATGAATTTCAGTCAATCAGTAAACATTCATTAAGATTACTATTTGTAAAGCAACTGAAACCCAAGTGGTACATTCTTCTTTCAAAAATGAACCAGAGCATTGAAGGATGGGGGATATGTGTGTGTGTTTGCTGGGGATCATCAAATAGAATCCCAATTTCACAGATGTATTTTATTAAGAATTTTAAAGAGACTCAACACAATGCTACATCTGCAGGAAATGCTTTAAGCAGACTGTGGTTGGAAAATAAGCAGGTGGAGGAGATTTGAGGATATCTATGTTACTGCCAGCCAGCAGGCATCAGGAAACAAATGCATCAGAAGAGAACAAGTACCATATGTGCTTTTGTCAGAATCCTGTGCTGTAGGGAAAGGAACAGGAGTCCGGAGGGGCAAGGCCCCTTCTCAAGCCTCCATAAGTGACACTTTCTTTAACAAATGTGATAATAGCACTAAAAGGATGTTAAAATGTAGAATTGCCAAGTGGATATGCTTAGATGACATGGTAAAGGAAAGTTTATTTCAGAAAAGAGCTTAAGGATCTGTAATTCCCAAGTAACTTTTTTTTGCAGAGTCGAAACCAATTATTTATTGGGAGGAGAGAATGGACATCATCTTCTGCCTATTGAGATAAAAAGAAAAATGTCAGTGCTTAGCACATTTCTGTCACTTACTATGTTTGTGACTACAGATGAGAGAGATAGCATGTTGGAGGAAAGGAGAATTGGTCATGGAATTATGCCATCTGAATTCATATCCTTCCTCTGATACTTACTACCTGTGTGACCTAGGATCAGTCACTTAATTAAATATTTTACTACATTTTTTAAAACAAATGCTTTATTAACTTCTGTTTTACATCATTCATTTCCACCAGATTTTGAGTTACAATCATTTTCCCCTCGTTATTCCCCTACCCAACCTCCCAGAATAGCAGTCCCACAAGATATCGCTTCCTCCAATCTGCTCTCTCCCATACCTTCTCCCATACCCCCTTCGACTTTTCCATTAGAGGAAGGTGAATCTTTGTGTCCCAATGCCTGCACATCTTATCTCCCAATTACAAGCAAAAGAGTATTAATAATAGTATATATATATATATATATATGTTTTTTTTTTTTTGAAACATTTAATGTTAGGACCTCGAATTTCAGATCCATTTCCTTCCTCCCTTGTCACCCATTCCCTCTGGGGAGATAAGTAATTCAGTATATGTTGTACATGTCTAGCTATGCAAAACATTATTATAGTAGATATATTGTACAAGGCTGCTTATAATTCCCTCCCCCTCATATTACCCCCCACCTGGTCCATTCCCTACATGATCCTGTCCCTCTTCTATAGTGGGTACTTCCAACCTCCCCTCCCCCCAAGAATGCCCTCCCATCCGTCATCCCTCCTCTCATCCCCCTTCCCCCTACTCTGCTGCAGGTTGAGATATCCCTTTTAGGATGTATGTCATTCTCTCCCTGAACCAAAATCAGTGAGAATGTGGTTTTGCCTTTTTTGCCTTCCTGTTCTCCCCCTCCCTTGCAACCACTTCCCCTTGCTTCTTCTACATGAGATAGTTTGCCCTACCCTGTCTCTCCCCATCTCCTCTTGCCACTTTCCTCTCTCACCCCATAATTTCATCCCTTGAGTATTCTCCCTTACCAACAAATTCAACCTATGCCCTCTATCCATATATAACTGTAACCATATACACACACATTCACATAAGTATTCATATGACCACACACCCTTCTTCCATTATTTTCATAGTGAGAAAGATATCATCAGTCACAGTTATTGCTTTTCTATATAGGGATGTAAATAGTTCAACTTTGATAAGTTCTTTTTGATTTCTTTTCCCTGATTACATTGTGAGGCATCTCTTGCTTCTTGTGCCTGGATGTCAAATTTTCCATTCAGTTCTGGTTTTTTCCTCAAGAATGCTTGAAAGTCCTCTATTCCACTGAATGACCATATTTTCCCCTGAAACAAAATATTCAGTTTTGCTGGGTAGGTGACCCTTGGGTTCATTCCCAGTTCTTTTGCCCTCTGGAATATCATATTCCATGCCCTTCGATCCCTCAGTGTAGAAGGTGTCAGGTCCTGTGCTATTCTGATTGTGTTTCCACAATATTGAAATTGTTTCTTCCTGGCTGCTTGTAGTATTTTCTCTTTGATGTGGGGATTCTGGAACCTGGCTATAATATTCCTGGGAGTTTTCTTTTGGGGATCTTTCTTAGGAAGTGATCAGTAGATTCTTTCAACCTCTATTTTGCCCTCTGGATCTAAAACATCAGGGCAATTTTCCTTGAGAATTTCTTGAAGGGTGATTTCTAGGTTCTTTCTTTGATCATGGCTTTCAGGTAGACCAATAATTTTTTTTAAACAAATGCTTTATTAACTTCTGTTTCACATCATTTACTTCTGCCAGATTTTGAGTTACAATCATTTCCCCCCCATTATTCCCCTACCCAACCTCCCTGAATAGCAGTCCCACAAGATATTGCTTCCTCCAATCTGCTCTCTCCCATACCTTCTCCCATACCCCCATCGACTTTTCCATTAGAGGAAGATGAATCTTTGTGTCCCAATGCCTGCACATCTTTTCTCCCAATTATAGGCAAAAGAGTATTAATAATTGTATTTATATATGTATTTGAAACATTTAATCTTAAGACCTCGAATTTCAGATCCATTTCCTTCCTCCCTTGTCACCCATTCCTTTTTGGGAGATAAGTAATTCAGTACATGTTGTACATGTCTAGCTATGCAAAACATTATCATGGTAGATATATTGTACAAGGCTGCTTATAATTCCCTCCCACTCATCCCACCTCCCACCTGGTCCATTCCCTACATGATCCTGTCCCTCTTCTATAGTGGGTACTTCCAACCTCCCCTCCCCCCAAGGATGTCCTCCCTTCCATTATCCCTCCTCTCATCCCCCTTTCCCCTATCCTGCTGCAGGTTGAGATATCCCATTTAGTATGTATGTCATTTTCTTCCTGAACCAAATTCAATGTGAATGTGGTTTTGCCTTTTTAGCCTTCCTTATTCTCCACCTCCTTTGCAACCACTTCCCCTACATGAGATAGTTTACCCTACCATGTCTCTCCCCATCTCCTCTTGCCACTTTCCTCTCTCACCTCATAATTTCATCCCTTGAGTATTCTCCATTCCCAACAGATTCAACCTATGCCCTCTATCCATATATAACTGTAACCATATACACACACATTCACATATGTATTCATATGACCACACCCCCTTCTTCCATTATTTTCATAGTGAGAAAGATATCATCAGTCACAGTTATTGCTTTTCCATATAGGAATGTAAATAGTTCAACTTTGATAAGTTCCTTTTGATTTCTTTTCCCTGATTACCTTCTCAGGCATCTCTTCCTTCTTGTGTCTGGATGTCAAATTTTCTATTCAACTCTGGTTTTTTCTCAAGAATGCTTGAAAGTCCTCTATTCCACTGAATGACCATATTTTCCCCTGAAACAAAATACTCAGTTTTGCTGGGTAGGTGACCCTTGGTTTCATTCCCAGTTCCTTTGCCCTCTGGAATATCATATTCCATGCCCTTCGATCCCTCAGTGTAGAAGCTGCCAGGTCCTGGGCTATTCTGATTGTGTTTCCACAATATTGAAATTGTTTCTTCCTGGCTGCTTGTAGTATTTTCTCCTTGATCTGGGGATTCTGGAACCTGGCTATAATATTTCTGGGAGTTTTCTTTTTGGGATCTTTTTCAGGAGGTGATCGGTGGATTCTTTCAACCTCTATTTTGCCCTCTGGATCTAAAACATCAGGGCAGTTTTCCTTGAGAATTTCTTGAAGGGTGATTTCTAGGTTCTTTCCTTGATCATGGCTTTCAGGTAGTCCAATAATTTTTAAATTGTCTCTCCTGGATCTATTTTCCAGGTCAGTGGTTTTTCCCATGAGATATTTCACATTGCCTTCTAATCTTTCGTTTGTTTGGATCTGCTTAACAGCATCTTGATTTCTCATAAAGTCATTAGCTTCCATTTGCTCCAGTCTAACTCTGAAGGAATGAATCTCCTCAGTGAACTTTTGAGATTCTTTTTCCATCTGGCAAATTCGACTTTTTAAGGCATTCTTCTCCTCATTGTCCTTTTGGGCCTCCTTTGCCATTTGAGTTAGTCTATTTTTTAAGGTGTTGTTTTCCTCAGTCAGGCTGTTGACCCTCATTTCATACTTTTCCTGCATCCTTCTCATTTCTCTTTCCAATTTTTCCTCCACTTCTCTTATTTGATTTTTAAAGTCCTTCTTAAGGTCCTCTATGACCTGCAACCCGCTCATGTTTTCCCCTGGGGCTTTTGGAGCAGGACTTCTGACCTCACAGTCCTTTTCCTGCTCTATGCCCCCAAAATAGGAGTCTAGGGTTGCATTTTTCTGTTTCCTTTGCCTTGGCATGTTGCCACTTAATTGCTTGACTTTTGGGCTTGTTGCCACACTATGGCTTTAAGGCCAGATAGAGGAATTTTCATCCCAAATGTGTGGGGGGCAACTTCCATTCCTGGCAAGCTGTAAACCCACCCACGACTTCCACCCCAGATCGCAATCCAGATCCAGGGAGTTTAAAGCAAGAGCGATTACCCCCCAAGACTTATCACTGGATCTCCCTACAGTTCACAGTCCAGGAGCTGGAGCTGCCTCTGAAAACTACAGAATGGCGTGTCTCCTCAGTGACTTGTAGCGCCCAGGGGAGGAAGCCGACACATTCCCCAAATACTGGTCCCAAAATCCATAGGACACTCTTACTTTGTCCTAGGCATGTCTATGTTGATAATTCTGGAGTTGCCAGAGCTGCTGGTGTTCTGGGGTCTCTCCAGCCAGCTGCTGGCCCTGCCGCCCTGGGGCTAAAACCGTCGCTCACAGGGACCTGGGCTCAGCTCTGCTCGGTTCCCCATGCTCTGCTCACTGTGTGCTGCAGGCTCCCAGAGTGCTGTGCTGGTCCTTCCTGTAGGGTTGATGGGCTGTCCTCAGTGGGAGGTTAGCTTCTCTGTGTCGTTCTGTGTGTGCTGGGGCTCCAGAAGTTGTTCAGAGTCCCCTTTTACATTGTTTGAGAGGAATCTAGGGGCAGAGTGGCTTGGATGAGCTGTTTCTACTTCGCCATCTTGGCTCTGCCCCCCCAAGTAACTTTTTTTTAATTGAACTCAAGGTAAAAAACAAACCAAAAAATTTAATTTCTTCATACTCATTTTATCTCTCAATGATACAAGAACACTAATGTTAGGGGTAAGAAAAAAAAGACATGAGATGCAAATTTTATTATTCAGGAACTTCTGCCAGCAGTGTAGATGAAAAAATTGGGGAATTTATGTGCATTAGTCAGGAAAAAATAAAGATCATTTCTACTGAATATTAAAAATATTCTTAATAGCCACTTCTTCTTACCCAATATCACTCATGGAAATAAGTGCATATGCACATATACATATATTTAAATGTATATATATGTATGTGTGCATATATGTATGTATAATTTTCATATGAAGTGTGTTTTCATTTATTTTATGCACATAATAGGCTCTTCACAAATATTGATTTTTAAATCTATGTGTATATATTTGCTCTTATTGGTGCTTATTTTATTTCAGATTTCTCTTTCCCCTAAGAACTTAGGGTCCAGATAATATTTTTCCCACAAACTACTAAGTAAAAAGTTTATTTGTCTGAGAAGGATGAGACCTTGGGTTTAGCACCATTCCCTGCCAGCAAAAATGCTATATATCTCTTGAATGTCCAAGATTAGCCTCCCTGGTTATATTATAGAACAGAGGTGAGGCCTGTGAGCTTCAGACAGCCAGCAACACTCTTGTGTGTAACCAGAAGCAAATTAAATGTGATTAAAAACACTTAAAGAAACAAATAAATGTAGATTTTATTGGGGGGGGGATTGCATCTGATTTCCCTAACAAGTAATAGTAGGAGTTGAAGAAAAGGAAGCTTGTGGAGGAAGCAGGAGGTGGAAGAAACATTGGATTTGGGTCTATTTAAGGGTTAGGAATAAGAAAAGTCACTCCCTCCTGCTTTCCCCAATCCTCAGTTATAAAGTAGGGTCTATAAAATCTAAGTGAAGGGTTTGTGGTTCTCCAAACTACCATCTCAGGCTGATGTGGGTGGTTTGAGAGGGAAGATCCAAATCATAAGCCAGGGTTTCAGGAGGTCATAAAAATCTATCTGGAGTCAAAAAACTTCAGTGGGTGAGCAGGGATTTTGGTAATGTGTTGGTTATGTTTAGTGTTGAATTGAACTGATCTCAAAGCTGTAGAAGCAACAGTAACATCAAAGTCAAGAGGAGGAAACTGACTTCTAATTCAGATGTCTTGAGCATACATTGCCCCATGCATAGTATTAGGCACAGTTTATTTTGAGTCTTTCTGATTTATCTCCGAAAAAACAAACTAAAGCCCCACAATCCAGATATATCTGACTGCCCAAAGCATGAAACTCTTGACTTATAAGAGTGATTCCAAATGTTCTCAAATAGTGTGGATGGCCATGCAGAGCTAAATGTATTGTAGCAGGTTGTCCAAAATGGTTGAGGAAGAATTTAGGTTTATATCCAGACTCCAGTCCCAGCTTTTATGCCAGCTGCCTTACAGATAGATGAGATTTGACCATCCTCCTACCACTGGTTATATTTCGGCATTCAGAATCTATTTCTTCCACCAGATTGAGTTAACTTGCTGGATGCAGGTTCCTTGGTTTGGAGAAAAGTTAGAGATGAATAAAGTTTTGAGAGAAGACTCTGGAAATATGGCAGGGTAGGTCAGAAGATTGCAAGCTCTCCAGATTTCCCCAACAAACAAGACCAAAAAAGAGTGCCTCATGGTGAATGTAGAGTGCTAAAAATAAACAAGAGTTGGGGCAGAACCATGGTCCTCTTTGGACAACTGAGATAAAAAAAAAATCCCAGTACTGAGGTTTGGTTCCTATGAAGAAGTCAAAACCTCCAGGCTAGTTCTACTGAAATAGCAAGTAGAGACCGATGGGAATAGCTGGGCTGGGAGGTAGCCTTGGCCTCAGTCACAGGAACGTTCACTCCCTGGACAGCATCAGGATTCCATGTCTGAGCCAGGGACAATTAAGGGAACCTCTGCTGATAAGAAACACCAGACTCAGCAGTTCTGCTGAAATGTGGCTCTGGGTGAGTATAGTATTACATTACATTTCTATACCTCAGTGTGTTCAGCCATTTCCCAACTGACAGGCATCCTATCAGTTTCCAATCATTTGCCACCATGAATAGGGTTGCTATAAATAGTTTTTAAATATATTGGTCCTTTTCCTTTTTTATGAGGTCTTTGGGATACAGACTTAGCAGTAGTATTGCTGGATCAAGGAGTATGGACAATTTGGTTGCCTTTTGCATAGTTCCAGATTGCTCTACAGAATGGTTGGATCAGCTTTCAACTCTACCAGCAATGCATTATTAATGTCCCAACTTTCCCAATCCTCTCCAACATATTAGCCAATCAATTCTCTAATCAAAAGTGATTAAGAGCACTTCTTCATAATCCTATAGATAGCTTTGATTTCTTCATCTATAAACTGCCTGTTCATATCCTTTTACTATCAATTGGTGAGTGGCTTGTATTTTCACAAATTTAACTCTCTCCTCCATATATCTGAGAGGCTTTTATCAGAAACACTTGCTGTAAAGATTGCTTCCCAGCTTTCTGCTTTCCTTATTTTGTTGGTTGCATTGTTTTTGCTTGTATAAAACTTTTCAATTTAATATGATCAAAATTACTTATTCTACATTTTATAGTGCTCTCTATCTCCTGTTAGGTCATGAAATCTCTCACTCCCTATGAATCTGACAGGCAAGACTATTCCTTGCTCTTCTAATTTAATTGCTTCGTTCTATAGTATCTTTTAGTAGTTTCCTTCTTTATCTCTTTTAATTAGGTCTATTTTTGTTTTTGCTTTCTCCAAGATCAGGATTGCTACCTCTGCTTTTTTAGTTCAGCTGAAGTATAATAGATTTGGCTCCATCCCTCTTGCTTTGCTCTATTTGTGTCTCTACTTTAAGTGTGTTTCATGCAAACAACATATTATAGGATTTTGTTTTTTGATCCACTCAGCTATCTGCTTGTTTTATGGGAGGGTTCCTCCCATTCCAATTCACTTTTGATTACTCCCTGTATATTTCCCTCTATCAGATTCTGACTCCTGATTGTCCTCACTCTCTTTTCACCCTTTCCTACCTCACCAGTGTTTTGATTCTGATTACAACCTTCCATGATATGCCCTCCCTTCTAATAGTCCCTAACCACCCCTTCACCATTTACTTAATCTCCCCTCCTCCTACTTCCTTATCAGATAAAATAGATGTCTATATGCATTTGTGTATATTATTCCCTCTTTGAGACATTACTAATAAGATTAAGTTTCCAGAGATACCATTTGCTTCTTCCCCCCAACCATCTTCAACTTCACTGCAATAGGTCTTTCTTACCTCTTCACATGACATAATTTACCCCCATTCTACCTCTACCTTCCTTCTGTATGTATTATCTTTCATACCCATTATTTTTTATGTCATTCCCTTGAAATCACCTTAAACCCATACCTTCTGTCTATGTATATTCCTTCTTTTTAAGAGTTAAAAGTCGGGGCAGCTAGGTGGCACAGTGAGTAAGGGTGCCGGCCGCAGAGTTGGGATGACCCGAGATCAAATCCGGCCTCAGAAAATGAGCACCCACACATAAATAATGACTAGCCGTGTAACCTTGAGCAAGTTAATTAACCCCAATTGCTTTATAAAAAAAGAAGAGTTGAAAGTATAGGGGAAGCTAGGTGGTGCAGTGAATACAGCATGGGCCTGGTGTCAGGAGGACCTGAGTTCAAATTCAGTCAGACACTTGACACACTTAGTATGTGTGCAACCGTAGGTAAATCATTTAACCCCAATTGTCTTGCCAAAAAAAAAAAAAGTTACCAGTATCATCTTCTCTATTGAATACCTTACTTTCTCCCCATTTTTGCCTATTTATGCTTCCCTTGGGTCTTGATATTGGAGGTCAAATTGTTGCTTTAGTTCTAGTCTTCTTATGAAAGCTTGAAATCCTTATATTGAACTGAATGGTCATTTTGTCACTGATATATTATACTTAATTTTGTCAAGTAAGTGATTCTTGGTTGTAGTCTTAGCTCTTTGGCTCTTTGATATATCATGCTCTTTTCTTATTGCATATTTAAATTTAAAAGTATATATATATATATATATGTGTGTATATATATATATATATATATATATATATATATATATATACACACACACACACATGTATTTTAAAAGTATCTTCTGCCTTTAAAAAGTGGATAAAGTCCTAGATAAAGTGTTGCTTGCAGGCCAAGGTCATCGTCCCTTAGTGGTTTAAAGTGAAGCTATACAGATAGAAAGAAATGGTACTCATTGGCATTGTACCTGTTATTTAATTAAAGCTCATGAGGGTGTCAGGACAAAGTGAGGGTAACCTTCAACATGTTGGTGACCTTTTCTTTCAAATTTATCCAAAGTTATTACCATATGATACACAAGATAGTCAGGTATGGCTGGCTTCTGAGCTTCATGTATCTCTAGAGGTCACTGTTACATTGATGAGACAAGTATCTTTTAAAATATTTTATTTTATTCAGTAATCACTTCACAAAGGTGAATTGAATTAAATCCTAAATCAGAGGAATTTTACTGTTTTGTGCTATTTGTCCCAGTAATTTGTTTTAGGGTTCTGTATGTACCTTTAGAGAAGGTCATTAATTAATGTATCTGCCACTATTCAAAGGCAGTGTTATATAGGATAAAGAACAACAAATAGGAGACAAGAATTTCCTGCCTCTGACACTTAGAAATCATGTCACCTTGGGTAAGTCACTAACTACTCTCTATTTTGGCTTTCTTATTTTTAAAATGTAGCTATTAAAACCTGCCCTCAATACTTTAAAATGTTGTTGTGAGAATCAGATGAAATAATGTATGTGAAGGCCTTTGGAAAAGTACTAATGCATATGCAAATATAAACCATGTGAAGAGTGGAAATTAAAATGTCTTTCCCATTTTATTTTTAATTTCATTATATAATAGGATTTACAGTTCCTTTACAAGTAATTCCTGTGGTAATTGAGGACAATGATCGGACAGATTTTTAAAATTCACAGGTAATAGAAAAATAACCTGAAATTTCCATTCTTTATGACCTCTTATACAATTTCACAGTGGAGTTTCCAAGAACAAAATTGATTAACCCTACTTTTATCTATACTCTCTGCTTCCCACCAATACCCTAACCAGTAAGGAAAGAGTAACAACTGGACAGAGTAAAAGCAGAATGATAAAGGAGAGAAATAAGGGGTTTGAGCAAGTCACAGGTTGGTCTTTAATAAACCTCAGAATAATGAAATTGCACAGATTGAACAAAATTATTTTTTCTTAAGTAACTATTATGGGAAGCATGAGCAGCTCTAGTTTCTGGGGATAAAAAGACAAAATAAAAAAGACTCCCTGCCCTCAAGGATTTTGCATTTTATTCAGAAGATACAGCATTTATTCGGACAAGCAGATATAATTTGAGGAGAAAAAAAGTCCAAAAAATTAGGGCACTTATCCTAATTTGTTTTATTCATAAGAACATTATGCTACTTCTTTGTAATTTGGCTCTAACCTGTCTTTCTGGATGGATTTAATATCCTGGTCCTCTCAGCTGTTAGTGCCTTCCCCTCCAAGGTTACCTTGTATTTGATTTTTAAATGTGTTTCATATCTTTCTGTATTTTACCTTATTAGAAGATAAGCTTATTGAGAATGGAGTCCATTTTCCTTTTCTCTCTGTATCTTTATTGGTTAGCACAGTGCCTAACAGATAGCAAGCACTTAACAAATATATGTTGGTTATTGCTTTGTGCCCTGAAATCTCTCATGGCTTCCCCTGCCCTCACCCTCTCATCTGAGAAACTTGCCTGTTATTCAATGGAAAAAAATGAGGCTATTTATCATGAGCTCACTCTCCTTTATTCCTGATCTCACATCACTCATATGATTTGTGCAATTATCTCCTCCTTTGTCCCTGACTCTCATGATAACATGTACTCCTTACCAAGGCTAACCATACTATCTTCACAACTGGATATTCTATTCCATCTCCTTCAACAGATTGCCTCCTCTGTTATCCTCACTATATCACTCTTGCTTTCTACTGGCTCATTCCCTACAGACATGCCTATGTCTCCCTTAGCATGAAAAACAAAAACGCAAACAAACAAACAAAAAAATTACCAAATTACAAAACACCTCTCTATTGTTCTATCTAACTCTTCTAAATATTGTATTACTTTTCTTCTACCCTTTGTGACTAAACTCTTGAAAAGACTATCTAGAGGGGTGGCTAGGTGGCACAGTGAATAGAGCACTGGCCCTGGAGTCAGAAGGAGTTCAAATCGGACTTCACACAAACCGGCCTCACACACTTAACACAAAAAAACTGGCCACGTGACCTTGGGCAAGTCACTTAACCCCAATTGCCCCTCCAAAAACAAGAAAGAAAAGAAAAGACTATCTATAATAGTCTCCACTTCCTTTCCTCTCACTCTTCTTTCAATCCCTTGCAATAAGGCTTTGGACCCTATCATTCCACCCAAAATACTCTCTAAAATCACTAATGATATTTACTTGCCAAATCCAATTTTCTCAATTCTCATTCTTCTTACAGCAGCATTTGATATTCTTGACCATCCTCTCCTGTTCAATGCTTTCCTTTATCTAGATTTTCAGGAGGCCATTCTCTCCTGATTCTCCTCTATCTATCTGTCTGACCCTTCCTTCACAGTTCCTTTGCCAGATTCTCATGCAGAGAATCTAATCCTTGGTGTCCCACATGGCTCTCTCCTTAATCTTCTCTTCTGTCTCTATATGACTACATTTGATGATCTCATCAACTCTCATGGATTTAATTTCTATTTCTATACTGACAATTCTCAAATCTAGTTATCCTGCTTCAACCTTTCTGTTGACCTCCAATCTTTCATCACTATCTGCCTTTCAGACATCTTAAACTCAACATGTCCAAAGCAAACTCATCTTTCTCCCTAAACCTTTCTCCTTTCCTATCATCCCTAATGCTATAGAGAGCAGCACCATTTTCCCAGTACCCCAGGCTTGCAATATAGATAATATATGTGATTTCAACTTCTTCTTGACATCTTCATCCCCTGTCTTCATATCTAATATCTTTCTAAGACTTGTTGATTTCATCTTTGTAAAATCCATCAAATATGTCCCTTTACTCCTCTGGCAATTCCACTACTCTGGTGTAGGCCCTCATTACTCTGAGTGACTAACTTGATTTTTTTTTCTGAATAAGACAGTGTATCTCTCACTTCCATGCTTTTGCACAGATTGTGCCCTGTATGTCTGGGAATGCTTTCCCTATTGCCTTCAGCTCTTCGAGTTCCTAGTTCCTTTCAAGTCACATTATAGGTGTCAACAAGCTACTACAAGAGTCCTTTCCTGATCTTCCCTAATTGTTAGTCACTCCTACTCCAACATTATTTTGTATTTACTTTTAAAATATATTATGCCTTAACTTATATGGAAATCGTGTGGCATGTTGAAGGACTCTTGGATTTGGGGTGTGGGTTCAAATCTTCAATTTGCTATTTGTTAGATATTGGACAAATCATATCTTCTCTGGTTCTCATTTACCTTATCTCCAAGACAAGGGTTTTAGAGTAGAATATGATCTCTCGGGTCTACTGTAAATATAAATCTGTGATCTTAAGTTTCTATATGTGATCCACTGAACAGAATGTACATTCCTTTAAATCAAATACTCTTCTTTTTCTTTGTAACCTTAGTGTATAATTTAAGGCCTTGGATTTAAGACATGCTAAATAAATAATTATTGAACCAACTGAATTGAAATTAGAGCCAAGAAGCCAGAAAAACTTAAAATATGAATGCTTTCCCCTTACCAATGTAGAGAACTATTCATGTACTAAGAGATATTTATGGCTACGTTAAAACACAAATTTCTAAAATCTTGAATCTTTAAAATAGAAATGATCCTCTTAAAAGCCTTGTCTACCTTATTATTTGGTGAATAGAGCTTTTTAAAAAGGCCGTGA
The DNA here is from genome assembly GCA_011680675.1 of Gymnobelideus leadbeateri. NCBI lineage: Eukaryota > Metazoa > Chordata > Mammalia > Diprotodontia > Petauridae > Gymnobelideus > Gymnobelideus leadbeateri. The sequence goes on from WOXC01009260.1 coordinate 310,271, forward strand.
TTGAATTCATCATAAAGCTGACATTTTCATAATCAGGAAGTTTGACTTCATGGGGTGATAAACTTACTACAAAAAGCTACCAAGTGTTGGTATTGGGGGGTGGGGGGATAAGTCTTAATCATCTGGAAAGGTCAGCAAGCTTACTTTATAAAGCCGTTTTTCTAAGGTGCTTCCCTCTGTTCTTTCTTTCCTCCCATAAATACACTGAACAAGGACTTTAGTATTTTTTATTGATATAGGAAAGTTGTCATTATTTAGAGAAAAACTGTCTTTTAATTCAACAAGTATTTATTTAGTATCTTCTATTGACTATGGGTAGCATGCCATAGTGAATCTGAGGCACTGGCCTCAAATTCTGTAAAGACCTACCTTAAAGTCTCAGCTCAGACATATACTGGCCTGTGACCTCAACAAACTCCTTAACCTCTTGTTTCTCAAGGCAAATGTCTGAAACTCTAAGTTATAGAGAAAGTGTCATCCTGCCTTTTTAGAGGAATGTCCTCACTTGGGAGTTTCCTATATCATTGAATTCACAGGTTTAATCTCTATCATTTTCAGTTTTATATGCTATGCCCTGGGTATACAAAAATGCAAAATGATTCAGTGCTTCTCTTTAAAGAGTTGAAAATCCTAATAGAAAAATTAATACACAAATTGAGATATATAAATAGATATATCTATATCTATCTGTGTGTATGTATATACACATGTACACATATGTATACATAGAGGCACACATAAATATATGAATAGAATAAATAAATAAGAAACATAAATAAGAAAGAAAGTAGAATGTGGTGAGGCAATGGTGGGGGGAGATATAATACTTAAAGTAATAAGGCATTAGAGATAATTTATATCTATGCATATCTGTTAATGAGAAACAGTATCTCTTCAGAGTTTTGAAGGAAACATGGGATTTACACAGGGGAGATGAGGAAAAAGTGCTTTCCGAGTATGAGAGAAGGCCTTGCAAAAAGCATCAAGGTGATAGAGGGAACAACAGCAAGGAACACAATCTTGGTGGCAGATAGAGTGCATAGCAGTATGAAACGAGAGCATAATGGAACATCAGTGGTAAATTTTGGAAAGATTCAATGCCAGGTAATGATTTTTGTTGTATCTTTCAGGCTTTAGGTGCCATTGAGAAATTTTGGACTAAGAAATGATGTCTGGAAAATTATTTGCCAATGGGAGGAAGTTGACGGGAGAAGACTTAGTAGGAGACTGAATCAGGGAGAGGGCTATTATAAAGACAAAAAAATATTATCTTTCTTCAATTTTTCAGGCTGATTTTATACCAATACACTGAAAGAAGAAACAAGCATATGAGAGGGGATGAGTGAGAATAGAAACACAATCCCGATTGTCCAAAGTCAACTCATTGCTATGGAAGTAGCAGAACTACTAATAGCAGTTCTCCATAATATGCCACAAATGTATAAATTTGCTACAGATATATGGGACAGGACACTTTCTTTAGTCCAGTCCAAATTAATGCAAGTCTTTGTGGTTGTCTGAAAAAATACTTAAAAAAATAACAAGGGGCAGAGCCAAGATGGCGAAGTAGAAACAGCTCATCCAAGCCACTGTGCCCCCAGATTCCCCCCAAACTATGTAAAAGGGGACTCTGAACAACTTCTGGAGCCCCAGCACCCACAGAACGACACAGAGAAGCTAACCTTCTGCTGAGGACAGCCCAGCAGCCCTGCAGGAAGGACCAGCACAAGGAAGGACCTGCAGTCTGGGACCTGGCACCGCAGAGCGCGCAGAGCATGGGATGCCGAGCCGAGCTGAGCCCAGGTCCTTGTGAGCCGAGGTTTTAGCCCCAGGGCGGCAGGGCCAGCAGCCCGCTGGAGGAAACCCAGAACACCAGGAGCTGTGGCAACTCCAGAATTATCAACATAGACATGCCTAGGACAAAGTAAGAGGTTAGTGTCCTATGGACTTTGGGACCTGTTTTTGGGGGAATGCGTTGGCTCCCTCTCCTGGGGGCTAGAAGCTGCTGAGGAGACACACCATTTTGTAGTTTTCAGAGGCAGCTCCAGCTCTTGGCCTGCAATTAATTGTAGGGAGATCCAGCAATCAGTCTTGGGGGGTAATCGCTCTTGCTTTAACTTCCCTGGATCTGGATTGTGATCTAGGGTGGAAGTCGTGGTTGGGTCTACAGCTTGCCAGAAACGGAAGTTGCCCCCCACACGTTCGGGACGAAAATTCCTCTAGCTGGCCTTAAAGCCATAGTGTGGCAACAAGCCCAAAAGTCAAGTAATTAAGTGCCAACATGCCAAGGAAAAGGAAACAGAAAAATGCAACCCTAGACTCCTATTTTGGGGGCATAGAGTGGGAAAAGGACTGTGAGGTCAGAAGTCCTGCTCCAAAAGCCCCAGGGGAAAACATGAGCGGGTTGCAGGCCATAGAGGACCTTAAGAAGGACTTTAAAAATCAAATAAGAGAAGTGGAGGAAAATTGGAAAGAGAAATGAGAAGGATGCAGGAAAAGTATGAAATGAGGGTCAACAGCCTGACTGAGGAAAACAATACCTTAAAAAATAGACTAACTCAAATGGCAAAGGAGGCCCAAGAGGACAATGAGGAGAAGAATGCCTTAAAAAGTCAAATTTTCCAGATGGAAAAAGAATCTCAAAAGTTCACTGAGGAGATTCATTCCTTCAGAGTTAGACTGGAGCAAATGGAAGCTAATGACTTTATGAGAAATCAAGATGCTGTTAAGCAGATCCAAACAAATGAAAGATTAGAAGGCAATGTGAAATATCTCATGGGAAAAACCACCAACATGGAACATAGATCCAGGAGAGACAATTTAAAAATTATTGGACTACCTGAAAGCCATGATCAAGGAAAGAACCTAGAAATCACCCTTCAAGAAATTCTCAAGGAAAATTGCCCTGATGTTTTAGATACAGAGGGCAAAATAGAGGTTGAAACACCTCCTGAAAACACCTCCTGAAAAAGATCCCAAAAAGAAAACTCCCAGAAATATTATAGCCAGGTTCCAGAATCCCCAGATCAAGGAGAAAATACTTCAGGCAGCCAGGAAGAAACAATTTCAATATTGTGGAAACACAATCAGAATAGCCCAGGACCTGGCAGCTTTTACATTGAGGGATCAAAGGGCATGGAACATGATATTCCACAGGGCAAAAGAACTGAGAATGAACCCAAGGGTCACCTACCCAGCAAAACTGAGTATTTTGTTTCAGGGGAAAATATGGTCATTCAGTGGAATAGAGGACTTTCAAGCATTCTTGAGGAAAAAACCAGAATTGAATAGAAAATTTGACATCCAGACACAAGAAGGAAGAGATGCCTGAGAAGGTACTCAGGGGAAAGAAATCAAAAGGAAAAAAAATAAAATAAAAATCCCCTCAGTTCTTCCACTGCATCCTTGAATCTGATACTACCCTTTATGTACTTTGTATAGAAGACATCCACACCCATCCAGGGGGTGGGAGTGTGCGGGTGGGTGTATGTAGAGACCCTACACCATAATTCCTTTAATAGTATTATGTTTAATTTTCCTCTGTTTCTCAAGGGTCTAGCATAGTGGCTTATGAATAGTTTAGCATAGTTTAATGAGTCTTGGCAATTACTAGATTGATCTGTTACTTGATTGATTTACCTTCATCCACAGATTGAACCATAGAGAGAGGAAAAATCTATGCCACATGTGGGGAGCCAAATATACCTGAGCCAGGACTTCAGATAATTACCTTGATATCAGTGGACCACAATATCAAACACCTCTTTGAGAAAAGACTTTTCCTCAAGTTAGCTCCTGAGTTCTTTTGATATGGGTTACACTTATGGTGTTGGAGTTCTGAAGCCAAAGGCTCTGCCCCAAGACTTTAGTTGTTTGTCAGTTCCTATGCAGATGGACTTGATGATGCGACTTTGGCTTCAGGCCTTGAAGCCAGATCTCAAGAGCATCCTTTGTGATGTGACTGCATATGAAAGGCAGTAACTGACTTTTCCTAAGACTTTTTGGCACCTAAAGAACAAACCTGCTACTTCCAGGATATGACAGACTAAGATAATGATAAGAATACTTGAAATCCCTTCCTTTGTCTCATTGCTCTATAAATACCTTGTCCTAAAAATCAATAAATGGTGTTCGTCTTTCTTCCTTGAAAAAAAAATAACAAATTATGTTCTCTACTGTGGTAAGGGAGGGGTAGCCTTCCTTGTGATAGACGGGATCCACCATGCCCATTCCTCATGCTTGGCACTCCTACCGTTTTTTTCTACAATCTTCTATTCCTAGAACTTTTCAAATGGGAAAAAAATTGTTCTCTCTGTCTCCGTCTCTGTCACTCTCTGTCTCTGTCTCTGTCTCTCTGTCTCTGTCTCTCTTCTCTCTATCCCTCTGTCTGTCTGTATCTCTCTGTCTCTGTGTCTCCGTGTGTGTGTCTCTCTCTGTCTCTCTCTCTGTGTCTCTGTGTCTCTGTCTCTCTGTCTCTCTCTTTCTCTCACACTCTCTCTTTCTCTCTGTCTGTCTCTCTCAGACAACTAAAGCCTGACTGAATATTCTAGAGTTAAAAGCAATTGAAAACTTTTCAAGCAAGATTCTTGACAAACAAGTGATATCCAAGGTGAAACAAAAAGATGTGGGGGCAATATCATAGTGTTGATAGAGCAGGAGAGGTCTATAGTGACAACCTCCTAAGACTTACTAAACAGAAGCAAGATATTTAAACTTTTTGAGTCTTGTTTTCCTCCTCTCTAAAATAGGATAAAAAATACTTGTAGTAGCCTCCTTCACAGAAATCTGTGACACATGATTTTGAGACAATTTTGCTGTTAACACGCTTTAAGGTTTGCAAAATTCTTTACATGTATTAGCTCATTTCATCATAACAAAGACCCTATAAGGTAGATATTATTATTCTCATTTTACAGATAAGGAAACTGAGAGGTAGAAAGGTTAAGTCAATTGTCTAAAATTAAATAGTTACTAAGAATCTAAGGAGAGATACAAACAGATCTTCTGATCAAACTATAATAATTGCAAAGTACTTAACATATTGATTAGCATGTAATAGGTATTGTATAATTGCTAGCTATTATTATTACTATTACTATTTTATTAACCCCAAATCAGGCCTCTTCTAAGGGGATTAAATGTGAAAAAGAATTTCTGGTTTCAGTTTTCTAATCTATAACTAGAATAAATTAGATTAAATTCAGAGAGGTTCATTGCAATCTTCATTTTTTAGGAACCTAATTGGTAGATAAATACTAGCTGCTATTAACTTAAACACTAACTTTAAAAATGAAATGCTTGAGGTTTTTTTTTTAATTTTTGTTTCTTTATTATTCAATGCATATTTCAATGACAAGCCATTTTTCATATAAATGTGTATTCTATTCCGCTAAACTATTTAGGAAATTATACCTCTAATATAAAGTATTTATCGTATGTATAATTGATGTGTTTTAAAATGTTCCTAGGCATTGAATAAACTAAATCTTGGCTAATTTGTGGACTCAGTCTGAGTGTAAACTTGGCCTTACCTTTCTTCCTTGAAAGTTTCCATGGCCATTCTATATTTTGGAATCTAAACCTAATTGGAATGGTGTCTATTCCATTAATGCTATGTCAGGCTAAAGTGTTATTAATTTTGACTGAATGTAATATTCTTTTAGCCACTGAAGTGCAATTCTTTACAGAAATGATATGTCAGCATAAAAGATCCAAAGAAAGAATAAACCTTTTCAGCTTTATTTAACTGACATGAAAGAAAGGTAATCCTAAATCCCCAAGTTTTTCATCAGAAAATGATGTTAATTTAAATTTCACTTTTTTATTCTATTCCAAAATCTATATTTCCAATTGTATATTATTCCATTTTAATTTTGAAAATGTATCCTTAGGGATAAAAATAACTGAGAAGTTTATTCTGAAATCACTTCAAAAATACAAATATTATCCAAATGTCATTAAACAGACTGAGAGATTACTGCTCAGCCACAACTCCTGAACTTTAGATTTAGCTATGAGAATAGAAAATGTATGTCCACAAAGTACAAATAATTTTGGAGATTAATTCACTTGGTATAAGGCGGTGAATTAGGTGATTGAGTTTTGAAAGGAAATAAAACACATTTGAATCTGTGCTTTGTATAAGTATCTGTGGAATGCATATTCATTCTATTTTTCTGTTTATCACCATCACGAGACTCAACAAGAATTGAACAAGAATAGGCAAATACCAGTCGATTTGATCAGTATTCAATTCATACTCTTTAGGCTATAAATTAAATTGGAGCATAAATTTGAACTTTTATTTGATCACTGTACCTTCAGATTTACTTAGTCATCTAAGAACCTCACAAAATGCCCCTGCCCAGCATAAAAACACACTATAGTAGAGGGGAAAGAAAGAGGGAGAGTAATATCATTTAAAAACTATTCTCACTGGTTCTGGTTCAAAGAGGGATCAACTTAAACAGTAAAGTTTAAGATTCTAATGTGAATAGACACATAAATTCATTAAATAGAGGAAAAGGAGGGAGGGAGAGGATCACTGTTTGAAATTTACTCTCATTGGTTTGGTGTCAAATGGGGAGTAACTTAACTCTGATAAGTATAAAAATTTAGTGTGTCCTATAGGCTGTAGGAGGGTAAGGGGGGAGGGGTTAAAAAGGAGGAGACTAAAGGGGGGGATTAGAAAGGAGGAAAATAATAGTAAGGGGAGAGGGTAGATTAAGAGTGGGGGGTCACCAGGTGGGAACACTGTGGCAGGGGTTTGTTAAAAGGGAAAACTTCAAGGAGGGGAAGGGAGAGGAAGAAACAAAAACATAAGAAGGGGAGGGAATAGGATGGAGGGGAAGAGACAGATAGTCGTCATTACTATAAATGTGAATGGGATGAACTGTCCCATAAAACAGAGGCGGATAGCAGAATGGGTTAAAAACCATAATCCTACAACATAATGTCTACAAGAAACAATATTTGAAACAAAGGGATAGTCACAGGGTAAAGGTAAAAGGTTGGAGTAGAATTTATTATGCCTCAGCTAAAGTAAAAAAAAAAGCAGGGGCAGCAATCCTTATCTCAGATAAAGCAAAAGCAAAAATAGATCTAATTAAAAGAGGTAAGGAACGAGATTATATCCTGCTAAAAGGCACCATCGAGAATGAAGCAATATCATTACTTAACATAATATGCACCAAGTGGTATAGCATCCAAATTCCTAGAGGAGAAGTTAAAGGAATTAGAGGAAGAAATAGATAGCAAAACTATACTAGTGGGGGACCTTAATCTCCCCCTTTATGAATGTGAGAAATCTAACCTCAAAATAAACAAGAAAGAAGTTAAGGAGGTGAATATAATTTTAGAGAGTCTAGATATGATAGATCTCTGTAGAAAACTGAATGGGGATAAAAAGGAATTTACTTTCTTCTCAGCAGTTCATGGGACATACTAAAAAATAGATCATGTACTAGGGCACAAAAACCTCACAATTCAGTGCAGAAAGGAAGAAATATTAAATACATCATTCTCAGATCATGATGCAGTAAAAATTATATGCAATAAAGGGCCAGGGAAAGATGGACTATGTACCAGTCACTGGGAGCATTTTATAAATATAACTCATTTGATTCAACATAATACAGTATTATTTGAAACAATAGAACATAATATAATGAAAACAATAAAAATAATACAATACAAAATAAAACAAAGCATGACAGACAATACAATACAACATGTACAATATTTGCTAGAGTCTTTACCTCAGGTCTGAAGTGGGGCTTCAGATGTGAAAACTGATATAATGATAATGAACATCTTCATGTGATTGGTTTTAGTCTGGACCTATAATTTCATTAGTGTTGAGACAGTCTTGCTGGGGAAGTTCCTTTTACTTGTGAAAACAGACAGACTGTAAAGCCAAGCAAAAACAGTTTTGCAGAGGACTGCTGCTTTGAATAGCTTTCAAGGTTCTGTTTATATAGCATAGGGAACTCTTTATTTATTCACTAACAAATCAGAGCAAAACATTAACAGAAAATCAAGATAGAACATTCGCAATGTTACAACTTAACATAGAAAATCAAAATACAGCATCCAACATGTCACAACTCAACAGCTTATCACTAAAATGGCCACATAGTTTTCACCAAAGTGATCACACAGTTTTCAACAAAGTACAATCATTTAGTACCTCAATCATTTAGTAAATCAATCATGCAATCATCTTTAAGGAAGTTTGCCTCCTTAAGGGACACAAAGTACAAAAGTCAAAAGTACTCCACCCCTGAGTTATACATTGTTCTCAGTTCAATCACAAAGTACAAAAGTCAAAATATTCTTTCTCTGTGGCGCTCGCTGGAATCATCGAGTAGCCTGGGAGATTTGTGCTATGTCTATACTGCGTCACGAACTCCAATCCTTTTCCAACCCTACTGCTCCTTCGGTTAATATATGGTTGGCAAATTAAGGGATTATTGAAATCGGGAAAATGGCAGGAGATGGCAAAACAGAACAGAAAGGTGGAGACAAAAAGAGAGGTGTTAAAAGACCTCGTGAAGATCATGGCCGGGGCTATTTTGAGTACATTGAAGAAAACAAGTATAGCAGAGCAAAATCTCCTCAGCCACTGGTTGAAGAGGAAGATGAACACTTTGATGACACAGTGGTTTGTCTTGATACTTATAACTGTGATCTGCATTTTAAAATCTCAAGAGACTGGCTCAGTGCTTCTTCACTTACTATGGAGAGTTTTGCTTTTCTCTGGGCTGGAGGAAGAGCTTCTTATGGTGTTTCAAAAGGCAAAGTTTGCTTTGAGATGAAGGTTACAGAGAAGATCCCAGTGAGGCATTTATATACAAAAGACATTGATATACATGAAGTGCGGATTGGCTGGTCACTTACAACCAGTGGAATGTTACTTGGTGAAGAAGAATTTTCTTATGGGTATTCTCTAAAAGGAATAAAAACATGCAACTGTGAGACTGAAGACTATGGAGACAAGTTTGATGAAAATGACGTGATTTCCTGTTTTGCTAATTCTGATGGTGAAGAAGTGGAGCTTTCCTATGCAAAGAATGGACAAGATCTTGGTGTTGCTTTCAAAATTAACAAGGAGGTTCTCTGCCATAACTGTGCAGTTGAATTTAATTTTGGTCAGAAGGAAGAGCCATATTTCCCAATACCTGAAGAATATACTTTCATCCAGAATGTCTCATTAGATGATCGTGTTAGAGGGCCAAAAGGACCAGATGAGAAGAAATATTGCGAAGTTGTGATGATGATTGGCTTGCCAGGAGCAGGAAAAACTACCTGGGTTACTAAGCATGCAGCAGAAAATCCTGGTAAATACAACATTCTTGGAACAAACACTATTATGGATAAAATGATGGTGGCAGGCTTTAAGAGACAGATGGCTGATACTGGAAAATTGAACACGCTGTTGCAGAGAGCCCCACAGTGTCTTGGAAAATTCATTGAAATAGCCGCTCGCAAGAAGTGGAACTTCATTCTGGATCAGACAAATGTGTCTGCAGCTGCCCAGAGGAGAAAAATGTGCCTGTTTGCAGGCTTTCAGCGCAAAGCTGTAGTAGTTTGCCCAAAAGATGAAGACTACAAGCAAAGAACACAGAAGAAGGCAGAGGTGGAAGGGAAGGATCTCCCAGAACATGCAGTTCTCAAAATGAAAGGGAACTTTACACTGCCAGAAGTAGCTGAGTGTTTTGATGAGATAACCTATGTAGAGCTGCAGAAAGAAGAAGCCCAAAAGCTTTTGGAGCAATATAAGGAAGAAAGTAAAAAATCTCTTCCTCCAGAAAAGAAACAGAATACTGGCTCTAAGAAGAGCAATAAGAACAAGAGTGGCAAAAACCAGTTTAATAGAGGTGGTGGTCATAGAGGTCGTGGAGGATTTAACATGCGTGCCGGAAACTTCAGAGGAGGGGCTCCTGGAAATCGTGGCGGTTATAATAGGAGGGGAAATATGCCACAGCGTGGTGGTGGAGGAGGAGGAAGTGGAGGAATTGGTTATCCATACCCTCGTGGCCCTGTCTTTCCCAGCAGAGGTGGTTATTCAAACAGAGGCAACTACAACAGAGGTGGAATGCCCAACAGGGGGAACTACAACCAGAACTTCAGAGGCCGAGGAAACAATCGTGGCTACAAAAATCAATCTCAGGGCTACAACCAGTGGCCGCAGGGTCAATTTTGGGGTCAGAAGCCATGGAGTCAGCATTATCACCAAGGATATTATTGAATACCCAAATAAAAACAAACTGATACATATTTCTCCAAAACCTTCACAAGAAGTCGACTGTTTTCTTTAGTAGGCTAACTTTTTAAACATTCCACAAGAGGAAGTGCCTGCAGGTTCCTTTTTTAGAAGCTTTGTGGGTTGATTTTTTTCTTTTCTTTTTTGTACATTTTTAATCGCAGTTTTAAAGTGAATCGTAAGAGAACCTCAGCATTGTGCATGATAAGAGAATGTGTCAGTATTTCAGGGTTCTACATTTTATCCGTAAAGTGTGACTTTTTTTTTTTTACCACAACAAAAGTAAAATGTTGCTTTGTAAAAAAAAAAAAAAAGTCAAAATACTCCACCCCTGAGTAGTCTAAATTGGAAATTAGTTTCCAATCATAAACAAAGTACATTCATTTTTTCAGTCACAAAACACAAAAGTCATCCATGCCTAGGTTACTGCTAGGTTACAATATTGTCACAGCATTCAATACCTTCAAAAATTCAATTTCTTCAGCAGTTTCTGTTCCTGGGAAGACAAAGCTTAACAAAGACACAATAACTGCCATCCTATTCAATTCACTTTCTGTCTGCGAAATCAACCTAGGCCCAACAAGGTCAGAGGCCTCTATCAACAAATGACTCTGACAAAGTAACATCAAAACAGACAGACCACAGTCATGTTTCCTCAGTCTTTGGCAGCTCCAGTTGGTCCTCGGAAATCCTCAGCACCATAAACTCTGCTCTCAAAATCAAAATCACTTTATCCAGCTTCCACATGGCTTACTCCAAGAAATTCTGCCTCAGTTCTCAATTCTCATTTCTCTTCTCAGTTCTTCTCAATTCTCATTTCAGTCTTCAGTCCAGCAGCATGCCCTGCCTCCATGATGCTCACTTCAGGAAATTCCGACTGTCCATCTTGTACTCTTCCTTAACTATGGTATAGTGGTTCCCTGTTCAATCCCTTCCTATTATGTAAGCAACAGTAGCTCCCTGTTCAGGCCCCTTCCTGTTACATCAGCAACAGGGGATCATACCTTCTGTTTCTTTAACAGAAGCTTAATTTGAAACTAGGTGCTTATTACCTCTTACCTTGGCAAAACAAAAGGATCTTCAAATTTCACTACTATTACACTCTCTATAATCAATAGTCTTAGAGGTTAATCTTGGATTTGGGAAGTTAAATGACTTCCTCAAGGTCACCAAGTCAGTAATTTTAAGATATAAGGTTTGAACACCAAAATTTTTTTTTACTCCAAGGCCAACTTTCTATTCACTATATTATGTTTTCTCTCATCATATTATCTTTTCCTCAAGATCTGTGCTTTCATTGGCAAAATGAGCCCCTGCTAAGGAAATTTCTGCTAATGTTGGTCTGCATTATTTTCCCCCTGAAACTTAAAGTCCTAGATTACTGGGACACTTAGAGACTAAGTTGTACAGAGTTATACAGACAGTATGAATCAGAAATAGAAGCTAAACCCAGATCAACCTGACTCTGAGACCATTAAGGTATGCTGATTTGTTGGTTTTGTTTGCATAATTTTATTTTCCAAAATTCTAATATAGTTGAAAAATTTGCCTTTTTAGGTAATCTTTTTAAAATTTTATTGTTTTTGCAACACTTCCTACTTTCTTTTAAGGAACATTGTTATTCTCTCTGATAGATTGGAGAATAAATAGGTTCATGATGACCATTTGCTTTTTTCTCTAGAAGAACAATTGCCCATCTTTTTGCATACTTAGATGTTATCATATATTAACAGTAAAGTGAACATTTTTATCCTATGCAGGTTCGAGTTAAAATGTTCCATGCCTGTTATACTTGTTTCAATCAAGATTTTCCATTTTTTTGACATTTTTTTGATCATTCTCTTGTCCAATTCCTTGTCCAATACAACTAAATAATGTAGCAAGCAGACTTTTAGCAAGATATGAAATTTGAAGCATAAATCAAATTAGGTTCACCCCACTTGTGTCACCTTACCATTGTTCTATTTCCTTTAAGGTTCTTTGTTCACCTGGGATGTAGGGTGGGAGGTAAAGATTAACTTATTTATCGAAGGGAAACAGATAACCTAAAAACACAAAAGATGGAAGCATAGATGATATAAAAACGCAAGATAAAATGCAATTATTTAATTGCACTTATCCACCTTAATTCACCACGCCAATCTCCTATTTTAATTTCTATTGCCCTTTTTACCAGACTCCTTGTTCTATACACTTAGAAAAATTAAGAGTTTAAAACATATATGTACATGTGTATATATAGTTTGTCATTTTTTGAAATTATGTCACAAATTAAATTCTTCCCTTCAAAAGAATTTGCTTTAATCAATTTATGTCATATATAGAAAGCATATAATACTTGTGCATAAGCATGTGTGTGCATATATGAACATACATTGGACATGGTGCATTATCTCTCTCTCTCTCTCTCTCTCTCTCTCTCTCTCTATACATATATATATATATATATATATATATATATATATATTTGAACATTTACATTAACTATTCCAAAACTACTCCTTTGTCATCTCTCTCTCTCTCTCTCTCTCTCTCTCTCTCTATATATATATATATATATATATATATATATATATATATATGTGTGTGTGTGTGTGTGTGTGTGTGTGTGTGTGTGTGTGTGTATATACATACATATATATATATATGACAAAGGAGTAGTTTTGAAGAATAGTGAATGTAAGTATTCAAAAATGGGAGATTGAGTGTCAAGGCCATGAGAAAAGCTTAGCTCAATTTATCTGGAATGTATGATTTTAAAAATGTTAGCATTATTGAGGTTGGAAAAATAGATGGGAAACAGCTCAGGTAAAAGTTTAAAAATGTGTGTGTGTGTGTGTGTGTGTGTGTGTGCACGCGCGCGTGTGTGTGTGAACTTGTGTGTGTCTCATCATCTCAGCATGACTGGATTTCAGTTTCTGTAGGTGTTTGAAATATGTAGACAAGATTGTCTAATTTTCTAGTCTTAAGTACATTCTCATGTTTAGATGGATCAAGGAGTGGACGATGGTCATTGACTAACCAAACACATTTATCACAATCCTGACATTTGTATTATTAATAAGATCGTTCAGAAGTCCCTCAGGTCCAAAGCAAAGCATTCAAACAATGAAGAACTCCAATCTCTGGAGTGCCTTGAAGAAGCATAGCTTTGTAACAGAAGTCAACAAAGAGGGAATGAGCCCAGAGAAATTATATCATATTTCCCTCCCCCTCCTCTCCTTCTCTACCCCACCAACAATGCTGTCAAAGAGATTGGTCTAGTAACAAACTATACATATAAGTAACAAACTATACATATAACTGGGTGTAAGAAAAGACAAAATGAGGTTAAATATGAACAAAGGGAGACAAAGGATAGTCACCTGAGAGAGGAAAGAATTTTGTAGTTGTAACAATGCTAGCTATAGCCTCTAAAAAACTTCCAGAACCATTGGAACCTAGAAGAGAGTTGCAATTAATGGCAATATTATGTGAAGAGTTTGATGGGGATAATATGAAGAGAGATAAAGAACTTAGATTTCTTAGTTGCTTTTTGGCCACATATGTTTCCCATAGATGTCATGCTACCATTCTATTTTAGTTTTAGCCCCCGCTTTTCATAGATATGTGTGTACTTGGGCAGGATTTGGGAGTTAGTTTTTTAATACCAACTTTTCTTACTTTGCCACCATAATAAACACAGTTTATTATAAGCTGAGACTACTAGTTGATAAAATATGAAAAGCACCAGTTGGGACTCATGCATGATAGTTAAACCCTGTGCTCAGGATTACCCCTGGAGCTCTGAGACAGAGTAACAACTACTTTCTGTAGGGCCAAGCCACCAATGCAAGCAAAAATGAGCAAATAATCTTGAGAGATAGACTATGCTATGATGAAAGGCCTCTCCCAACTCTATAATTCTATGATCTCTAAGATAATAAAGTTAATAACTAACAGAAATTTTACCAAGAAATAATAAAGAAAACTTTGTTTTTCTTTAAATCAAACATCCTATTTCCTTTTCTTACTGACATATGAGGAAGGAAAAGGATGGGAGAAGAGTGATGCCTTAGGATTTCTGTACACTATGTTGTTCTCTCTGTGTTTAATTTTATTAAATGTTAGGTAGTAAAGGTAACCAACATCATTTAATTAGCAGTTAAATTGGAATTGTTTTACATATATAGATAGATATACACACACACTTGCATATACACATACACACACACTACCTGGCTTTAATTATGCACACAATTTTTGAGAAAACAAAGAACACTGTTAAAAGACTGTGTCTTGCCCTACAGATACTCTCAATGATATAGCAACTCTTCTATGCTTAATACTAGAGAGAATGTCACACTTAAAGAAGTTGTTTTCTATAAAGTAAAGACACTTACAAAATAGTTACTGTTTATAGAGTAATTCTGAGATGGAAATTGTTTTGGAGATTCCAATAATAGCATTAGAGTAGCATTGAAGCATCTATTCCCAACAGGTCAATTTCCTTATTAATATCAAAAACGTCAAATGCTGTTTGATTAGAACACTCAATTTTTAAATCAAAGAATGAAAGTGAAATTCTAGCTCGTCCTTATTTCTCCAGTCTTCTTACACTTTACTCTCTTACATGTACTTAGCAATTCAGCAACATTTGCCTTCTTGCTATTCCTTGAATAAGAAATGCCATCTGAATGTCTCATGCCCTCAGATTTTCCCTCATAAGCTCCCTCCTGCATTTCTTGGCTACCCTCATATTCCTACTTTAAGGCATTCTTTTGCCTGTGCCCTTTCCAAAGTTGTGCTCTCAAGAGGTATTTATTAAATTTACATTATGAAACTTTATACCTCTGAGAGAGTAAATAAATGCTGCACAGCAGGATATGATATTTTGTTTGCTTGATTGTTTTTGTTTATTGTCTACACTAAAGAAAGTGATGAGAAAATGTTCATAATGTGAAGTAAACTTAAACTTGTATTTTATATTCATTTCTACTCTTGGGATGCTGGTTGATAAATATCCACTAGAACACCCCTGCCTTTCACATCTCCCCTACCTGTCATCCATTACTATTGAATTCCTTTTGTGATTACATCCTATTTTCCTTATATAAAGCTTGTATCCCCCCACCATGTTTTTCTTCCCTTAGAGTATAACCTCCATGAGGCAGGAACTTAATTTTTCCTTTTCTTTTTATCCTCAGCATTTAGTACAGTGACTCATACATAGTATGAGCTTGATGAATGCTTATTGATTGACTTGCTCTGTTACTCATTAGTTGTATGTCTTTGATCAAGTCAATCAGTCAATCAACAAACATTAAGTAAGTGCATACTATGTGTCAGGTACTAAGAATTTTGAAAGAAAAGAAGGAAGGAAGGAAGGAAGGAAAGAAGGAAAGAAGCAAGGAAGGAAGGAAGGAAGGAGGAAAGGAAGGAGGGAAGGAAGGAAAATTGTTTTTTCCCTCAAGGAATTTATATTCTATTGTCAAAAAATACATAAAATATGAGTAGATAATCAATATATATCTATATATACATATATATATATATATCTCATATAAATGTAATTCTCAGGTAAGGATAAGTTATCAGGTATCTAGATGGGGATCCTGAAAGGTTTCATGCTAATAGAGAAGATGGAAATTGAGTTGTTTTAAAGATCACTAGGGATTCAGAAGTGCAATTGAAAAGGAAGTAAATTCTAGGCTATCGAAGAACATAAGGTTTAAGAAATAATATAATTTAGCTTGACCAGGGAGTTTCTGAAGGGGAGAAATACATAAGCCTAGACAAGTAAACTAGAGACAGAAGGTCTTTCAATGCTAAACAATTCTAAGAAAGGTTTCTATATAGATCAATAGTCAATAAGCAGTGACACATATCACTCATTCTCAGTTTTCTCATGTGAAAAATGGGGTAACAGGAAGTGGGAAAACAACAGCATTATCTCTAAAACACTTTCCAACTCAGTCTAGATCCTAGGATGGAAATCAATTTTTTTAAAAAACAGAACTTATTATTTCTCCTCATAAAGCACACTACCTTTCAAATATCCCTGTTTCTGTTAAAGGTACTCATCTTCTTAGGCATACACTTTTCAAACTGAGAATCACTCTTCCTTATGCTTAATTAGTTGCAAAGTTATTTTTCTTGTACCTCTGTAAGAAATCTGGTTTCATTGCACTAGAAATTGGATTGTAGTCAAAGGGCTTAGCTTCAAATAATGGCTCAATCACTTCTTATCTGAGTGACCTTGAATAAGTCTCTTAATTTATATAGGACCTCAGCTTTTTCATCTGTAAAATGAAGCTGTAGTAGGGATAGGATAGTAACTCAGTAGTCAATAAAATTTATTAAGTACATACTATGTGCCAGGCACTATGTTAAGTACTTGTGATACAAAAACAACTACAAAAAAGGCAGTCTCAGCCCTCAAAAATCTTATAATGTAATGGAAGAAGAAAATACAAAAGAAAGCTACAAAGAAGAGGGAGTCAAAGAAATCAAAAATGAGTGCAGTAAAGTGGGAAATTAAAAAGAATATCTAAGAAGAAAATTCCTTTTTGTATCTCCTCCTTTTATGTCAGTTGAAGAGTTCATGACTACAAGAGGGCTGCTGATATTGGCACGGTGTGAGTACCAAGAATGATTCTGCAAGATGATGAGTTTACTGAGGGCTTGGTGAAGTCAAAGAAAACCAACATAAATCCATAAATTGGATAGTTTGTAAGGTGCCTTCTAGTTATTAATCTGTGATATTTTCTTTCTTTCCTCTCACCACCCTAGTTCAGACCTGTACAATTGCCCTACGTTCCAATTGTACTCTCTCCATAAAATCATAGATTTTGAACTAAAGTGGAAGGGAGACACCATCTAGTCTAGCTTCATGAGTTTACAGATAAGAAACCTAAAGGCCAGGAAGTTTTAATTTTGCCAAGGCACTTCACAAATATGACATTTCTTAGCTATAGAATTGAATATACTCATTCTATTTTCAAAGACTTTCAGTTGTTCCCCATTGTCTACAGAAAAATTAAGTCTCTTAGCCTAGAAATTATAGACCTCCCTTAGTAAGCCCCCATATTGCTTTCCATGTTTGTTCTTACGGATTTCCTTTCCAAACTATACATTTTAGGTAAACTGAACTATTAGTTATTCCATAAATTTGATATTCCATCTCTTATGTCCATATTTGGTCATAAATCATTCCCTGTCATTGAAAAATACTCCCTCATCTTTAATACTTAGAATGTATATCTTCTAGTCTCAGTTTAAAAGACGTCTCTTTGATGAAGTCTTCTTCATTCCTTCCAGTTAAATTCTCCCTACCTCATGATTTTCTATATACGTATTACACCACTCTCACCCTATCTCATGTATATCACCAAACGCAGGAAACTATAGACAACTTTGTGTTTGAATTGCCAAGACTTAGCATCATATTAAAAATCAACAACAGGGGAATGGTTGGATAGGTTGTGGTATGTACTATTATTGTACTATAAGAAATGATATGCAGGATGCTCTCAGAAAAACTTAGAAAGACTTTAATGGCTTGATGCAAAGTAATATGTGCTAGGTAGAAAGTAACAGCAATACTGTAGGATTATCAGTTGTGAATGGCTTAGCAATTCTCAGTAATACAATGATCCATGACAACTCTGAAGGACTTATAATGAAAAATGCCATTCATTCCCATAGAAAGAGCTGATGATGTCTTAATACAGATTGAAGCAATTATTCTTTTTTTACACTTTATTCTTCTTGAGTTGTTTTCCTGTGTTTTCTTTCACAACAATACTCTTATGGACATATTCTGCATGATTAAATGTATATATCTTATATGGAATTGCTTGTCTTCTCAATGGGGAGAATGGGAAGGAAGGAAAGGAGAGAATTTGGATTCCAAAGCCTTAAAAACAAATGTTAAAATTGTTTTTCTAAATGGGAAAAATTGAATACTACATAAATATAAAAAAATAAAACAACAACAAATCAGAACATTCCCTTCCCTTCCCTTGCCTTCCCTTGCCTCTTTTTTCTTTATCTTGTTTCCTTCCTTCCTTCCTTCCTTCCTTCCTTCCTTCCTTCCTTCCTTCCTTCCTTCCTTCCTTCCTTCTTCTTTCCTTCCTTCCTCTCTCTTTTACGTTCTTTCTTCTGTTTATAGTCTAGATTTAAGAAAGTTATAGAGAAGGTCTCTCGATGCCCTCCCCCCATCAGTCTCCCTGGCTGGAAGATCAGAAACCACTCACAAGTACAATTTGACTACCACATAGTGGGGAAGATTTAACTATTTTTTTCCTATGTGGTCCATTTTATCCTTCAAAGTACCATCTATATTACTGCTAAATTTAGTGCAAACGTACATTTGCCTTAGCCCACAGATGCTCAGAACTCTTAAGCTCGAGAGATCCACCAGAGAAGTCTCTGATCTACATTAGTGAAGGAAATTTTTATACCATTATTTTTCTATGTTAATGAAATTTCAGGTTCAATACCAGCTCCTCTAACTCTGGCATCACCCATGACAGATTATCTGTGATATTGGAAACTCTTTAAGATTATAAATCAGAGGACCCAAAACTAGATAAAATATTTCATTAAAAAAGATTTTATAGGGGCGGCTAGGTGGCGCAGTGAATAGAGCGCCGGCCCTGGAGTCAGAAGGACCTGAGTTCAGAGCCAGCCTCCGACACTTAATCCACACACAAACCTAGCCATGTAACCTTGGACAAGTTACTTAACCCCAATTGCCCTAAAGGGGCAGCTAGGTGGCGCAGTGAGTAAGAGCGCTGGCCTCGGAGTTGGGATGACCTGAGATCAGATCCGGCCTCAGAAAATGAGCACCCACGCATAAATAATGACTAGCCATGTAACCTTGAGCAAGTTACTTAACCCCAATTGCTTTAAAAAAAAAAAAAAAGATTTTATATCGTGAACTATTTCAGGGGCAAACAGATAAAACAAATGCCATTAAACTTGGGGATAACAAAAAAAATCAAGGTACTTGATCCTGTCTGAGTGTCTGAGTGGAGGTTTTATAATAAAAATTCTCTTTCCCACAAACACTGGTCCATCTACGCGTTCTTACTTGGCCTCCCTTTGTGACCACCAGTGCATATTTGAAAGACTAGCGTGAGAAGTACTAGCTCTGGCCCTGAAACTGAACTAATGTGCACATGAAGGAAATGAACTGATGACCTTGGACTTATTAAAACCATGCTGGAAGCAACTAAGCTAACCAGTTAGAGATAGAAAATAGTATTCAATATATTATTAATGGCTATATTTCTAAATTATTAAAAATATCAATAATGTTACTAGCAAAAACAAGTAATTGCCAATTCTTGGATTATTCAGAGTAGATATGGGCTAATACATTAATTTCATGCTCATTGTCTGTTATATATTATTCAGTGACACCAGTATGGTCAAAATATAGCTATAACTTAAAGTTTTAGAAATTTGCCAGAACCTCAGAGTTGTCTGTTTGTGTTAAAGGCTACTAAAGTCAGGACTTACATACAGGTGCTCCTAACTTCATGCCCAGCACTCTCTCAACTATGCTTAGCTTGTCTAATATGTATTAGTTATACAAAATGTCCTAAATAAATCCTATTACTAAGATTTTATTCAAAGTATCAAAAAGTTTAAAATTCTACCTGCTCACTCTTTAGTCATTAATTTAAAATATGCATTAACTGATTGCATATTTTTCTGTAAATTATTAAGTGTTGAAATATTTGTTCATATGTCATCAGCAATGGTGTTGTCTAGGAGATATAATTATTGTGTATCACAAGATTAAAAAAAATAACTCGAAAGATGCTAATTTGTAAATGATAAAATGTAATGTACTCAGGAGGAAAAAATGAATGATTTATTAACACATTAAGAAAAAAAGCTCACTGTTCTGTTTTTCCCTCTGAGCTTATAAGTATAAATATCAGACATTACAATCAAATACTGTTTGCTCATTAGGCTGATCTTTAATGATGCTGACTCAGCTGATGCTAATGAGATTTTTAAACCTTAAACTTTGTTGATTAGGTCATTGAGTTAGTCCTTGTTAGTATCATTACAATCCCATTCATTGACTATTTGCAGAAAAAAAAATCTAACTGGATATTTTGTCTTTTTCATTTTTGTAGAGGGTAAGCAGTTTTTGCATAAGAATGGCACTGGTTTGCTTTCTCTCTCCTCTGTTACATTTTCCAAGGTTATCATTTCAGTTGATTAATACAATGCAAAAGTACTGTAAAATTTAAAGAAACTAATACAAAACAGAACAATCTCTTGAAGTTTTAGATTGTTGACCCAAGATTGGACATAGAAGCTTAACTTAGAAAGATGTAAGTCAGCAGAATCAAAGATGAAAAAAGTTTCAAAGGAGGAAACAGGACACTTAAAAATACACAGTTAAGTAACAAATTCAGTCTAAGTAATGAGTTTGGGAGAAATCACATGAACAGAAAATGCAGCATGATAAGACTCATGAGCCAGAAACAAGTCTCTAGGCCAAGAATCTAGAAAAGGGAATAATTACACGAAAACAGGAACAGGAAGAAAGAGAAACCAGTCAGAAAAGTCAAGAAGTGAAGCAATGGACACCAACATAAAAGAGAAAAATAGACAGTATCTTGTTATCAGGCATTCCACCTTCCATGGGGAATATTAATCAAGGAAATAGAAGTCTGGATGAGGTAAATAATCATCTCAGGCTTGAGGTAGCTCAGGGGCACATAACTCTCCACTGTGACTGTGTGGAAAATAGGGTTAGTCAGAGTACAAATGCAAGAGACCTTGGGAGGGAGCAAGGATTGGGGTCCAAGAGGAGCCCAATATATACTGAAATTGAATGGATAATCTCTACATATAGAATCACAGTATTTAGCTCTGAAAGGAAGCTCAGAAATCTAGTCCAAGTCTTTTAATGGAAAGATAAGGAAATTGAGGCCATAGAGCTTAAGTGATTTGCCCAAGGTCATGAAGTTTGTAAGTTGAGGAGCCAAGATTCAAAGCTAACTTCTAGAATTTAAAATGCAAGCTGTTTTATCTGGAATAAGAGGCCTTAATACACACATACACAAACACACACACATGCTTTCATTCATACAGAATATGGTTATGTGTGCATATATGCACATACATAAACATACACACACCTATATATATACATACATATATATATACACATGCATATGCACGTAAGTATGCATATTATGGAATATATGCATGTGTTTTGTGTGTGTATTGGCAAGTGTTCATGTATTCCATGAGATATTTCACATCAGCTCAATTCCAAAGCATGGTGCCAGGATCTACTGCTGTAAGTACATCCCTGAGACAAGATGGTAAAGTTTGGAAATGACAAATTTGGCTGTATCTCATGATTAGTGATAAGGGATGCATTCAACTTGGGTGGAGTGAATCTTGTGGTCAACAATGACTTAATGGCTACATGGTTTATACGTTCTTATATGGTTCCAACCATCACAAGTTCAAGTACGCTGTCAAGGCAGAGAATGGAAAGCTGATGAGTAATGGAAAAGTCATTTCCATTTTTCAGGAGGAGTATCCCACCAATATTAAATGGGGAAATGTTGAAGCCAGGTAAGTTGCAGCTTCTATTGGTATCTTTACCACCATGGAAAAAATTAGAGCTTACTTGAAGAGAGCCAAGTGAGTCTTTATCTCTGCACCTTCTGCTGATGTCCCTATGTTTGTGATGGGAGTGGACCATGAGAAATAAAATAATTTCCTGTAAAATGTTAGTGATGCCTCCTGTACTACAAACTGCTTAGCCTGCTTGGCCAAAGTCAATCATTACAACTTTACCATTCTGGAAGTTCTCATGACCATAATCCATTTCATTATTGCTACCCAGAAGACAGTAGATGGCCCCTCTGGCAAGCTGAGATGTGATGATCATGATGCTGCCCAAAATATCATCATTGGTTCTATTGGTGTTGCTAAGGTTGGCAAGGTCATACCTGAGCTGAATGGAAAGCTCATAGCCTTGGCCATTCGTGTTCCTACTCCCAGTGTAACTGTTGTGGATCTGACTTACTGCTTAGAGAAATCTACCAAATATGTGGTATCAAGAAAATGATGACGCATCAGAAGAAACTTTGAAGTGAATCTTGGGCTACAAAATAAACCAAGTTGTATCTTATAACTTTAACAGTGATACACACTCATCTACCTATAATGCTGCTGCTGGTATTACTCTCAATGACCATTTTTTCAAGCTCATTTCCTGGTATGATAATGAGCACAGTTATAGCAAACATGTAGTTGTCCTCCTGGTCTACTTGGCCTTTAAGGAGCAAAGTAGAAATCCATGGATCTTCATTTCTAGTCAAAAAACAAGTTCCACCACTGTGGAGCCCACAACCCTATCTCCCTATATTAGGGTTCCTATGCTCCATTCACATCCTTGCCCCAAAATATACATGTAGAGCGAACATAGAATCCTATATTGTGTACTATCAATAAAGTCACCATACTCAATGCAATTGTATCTATATATTCCAAAATTTCAAAGCATTTCTGAATCCCTGATAAATCCCCCATTGTGTCTAAACCACAGAATCACAGTAACCTGGAGCTGAGTATCCAAAGAAAGTATCACCTAACTCATAATTGAACAAATATCCCCAGTAGAATTTACCCATTAATTGATAATCCATACTTTCCTTGAAGCTAATACTTACCTACTAACCCCTGAAATAGCTCCTTTAAGTACTGTCATTTGCTATATCAGACACCATTGTTTAACTCTTTGTTGTGCTTTGTTTTCATTGTAAGTGGGGCTATTTAGTAGAGGAGAGGAAGCATTTCCTTTGGTAACTCTGTGATCTCACAACACATACCTCATCAGTTCTTAATTAGTGGGAGGGGGTTTAGAAAGACTCATCTACTGACTGAGTTTATCATTTTCTCTGTCAGCATCCAGAGTTTTTTCTGTTATGAAAGCAGCACTCACAGACTTATATAACTCTTGACCTTGATACTTCATCCCATGATAGAGGGAAACATTAGCTACTTGATCTAGTTTCTGCCTCCTCCCTCCCAGGAGTCTCCTAAAAACAGGGTCCCCAAAAACCTACTCACTATGTTCCAATGCACCCATATTGCCACCATACTCATGGATCATCATGTGAATTCTGGCATAGTATCTATTAGATTGTTCCAACCCAACTCCATTGCAGATGTCCAAATACAAGTGCTACAGTTAAAAATAAATAAATATACACCTTTTTTGCTGTTGTTCTTTTTCTCAGATTTTTTTTTCTCAGTATGGCTCATTCTCAGTTTTTCAACTCCAGACACAATTGTCATAGGACCAAACAATGCTTCTGTAATCACACCAGTCTCTTCAGAAAATTCTTCTTTTTATTCCTGACCAGATCTGTCTTTCTTTTTGGAGAACATTCCATATTTCATGGACTGACTTCCCCTCTGGAATTTTACCTCACTGAATTCAAATTTTCTCGTACTCTTTGAAATCTATTCTCACAAAAATCTAGGGTGTTGATCAAGTAATACATGGTACTCCTTATCTTTATCATAAAATCTAACAAGGAGTGTTCACTTAACTGTAAGATTGCTGAAACTCTCCCCCCATTAACCATTTCCCTCTTATTCATTGAACAAAGAATAAATTCTCTCTTGTTGTTCTTCCACTTTTGAAGGATGATGGCAAGAAAATATTAGCTGTTTCAATGCAAGGCTCTTATGTTCCCTAGATTTTGTCTGTCATTCCCTGAAATCTCTAATCAATTGTTTAGGACTTTAGTCTAGGGAGTCTTTTTTCCTTTAAACATAGCTCTTAAACTGATAACTTAGATGTGATATAAATATTTATCTCAGAGAGTCACAGAATAAGAGTGAGACTTAGAAAGCATCATATTTTTTATCCCTTTCCTTTCACAACTCTCAGAAGTTTGGAAAATTAGAGATTTACCCACAATTATACAGTTTATGAGTAACAAAATTGAGATTAGAATCCAGGTCATTTTGTGATGACTTTAGAGTAAGAAAGGACTTTAGAAATGATCTGTTGTAAATAAATATCAATTTACTGATGAATAAATTGAGAGGAAGAGGGAGATAGTGACCTGTATTTGATCACACAGGTAAGTATATAAATTTTCTGTGACTCCAAAACAGATTATTTAACATCAAATCCAACACTAATTCCCTTTCACTCTGATTCCCCTTCTCTTGCTCTTGTTCTAGTATTGCAACATCTTTGTAAATAAGTTAGTAAAGAAACTCTATTTTGCAGCTATTTTACTTATTCCTGCTTTTTGTACTTGCTGTGTATTCAGTTTACTATGCAAGATTGAAGTGAATTTAGCAATCTTTTACAAAATCTGTGCTTTCAGCTAGGTCCTAAAATAAGCCAGGAGAATTAAAAAAAATAAGGAAAAACAAAAAGAAAGGCCTTGCCTTCAAGGTACTTACTTTTGCTGTGATTAGTAAGGCTATCACATTTAAAATTACAAAAATAAGATAATTTAAAGGCAGAGAGAATGCTAACAACTAGAGGGATCTAGAAAGGCATCACTCAGGGAGTCACCTGAGATTAGCTTTGAAGGAAACTAAGTAGTCTAAGACTTGGAAATATGAACAGAGTGCAGTGTAGGCAAATGAAACAGCTGTTCCAAAAGCATGTCATTTGGAGATGAAATAGAGAACAGCAATTAGGCCAGTTTGGCTATAATTCAAATATGTGAGAGGGGGTACTATCAAATAAGTCTGCAAAGATGAAACCAGATTGTGAAGGGCTTCAGATGCCAAAAAACAAAATGTAATATCCAGAAGTGGGAATGAGACATAAGCTTCTTCAGAAGGAAAATGACATGATCAAAACTGTGCTTTAAGAGTATTATTTAGACAACTGTGTGAAAGATGAACTTGAGAGTGGAAAGAATGAGGAACAGAGGAAGACATTACTTTTCTAGGTGAGAAGGAATGAAGGTAATCATAATATCCACAGATTGTCATGTACTTGCATACTTATATTGATTGGTGATAGATTAACATTGCTATAGATTCATCTAAAAAGAGCAAATATATGAGAGAAATATGAGTATTTTTATAAAAAAGTTTATGTCAGTTATTAAGAAATGTATATTAAGGCTAAATAGCTGTGCAATTGGATCTGAGGAAATACCAGCTGGTTAACAAAGAAATGATGTGAAACCATTATTTATTCTTTTTATCATTGTCTTTTAAGAAAGTTATATGGACAGAACATTTATTAAATGTTTACTATGTTCCAGTCACTGTACAAAAGAACTGGGAATACAGATAGAAGAAAACAAGGATGGCTCTACCCTCAAGGAGTTTTTATTCTAATAGGGGAGTGTAAAACTTTAGAAGAAGCTAAAAGAAGGAATGGGGATGGGATTAGGGAGGGCTGTTACTTTGGAGGTGGAGGATTCCAGGTGTAAGGTGAGTTGGGAGTGAAGTCCAATGACTGGGACTCTGGCAAAAGCATGGAATGACTAATCAGTGAACAAGTTTCAAGATAAAGCCAACTCTAGGAATTTTAGGAAGGAAGCAAAAGTAACTATAAATACATTCAGAAATAAAAAGGAGGAGAGCTGATGTAAAAATAGGCAGGTTGATATAACTAGGGAAAACAAATGAAATTCATAGAATGTGAAGTACTTTGAAAACTAATGCTGAGAGAGGCATGAAGTGATCTTGAAGAGAGGATTAAATCTGGTGTGGTGATGAGCAAAAATAGGGGAAAATGTCAGTGCAATTCAAGTGGGTATATTTGGAAATTTCAGTGGATAAATCAATACTGGAAATAAACTCATCTAAAAGAGAACTATGAGTGGAGGAATAAAAATGATTATAAATTTAAGAAATGAAAGCTAAATGGAAGCCTTGTGTCAGTGATATCCATGATGTGAAGAGTACAAGGTTTTATGCAATATCATAGTGACAGTCTTGTCCTATAAGGATTATGTCAGTAATACAAAAGTTCAGAAGGAGCAGAAGCTATAAAATAAAACTAAAGACAAATGAAAATGTATGTGTGTGTGTGTGTGTGTGTGTGTGTGTGTGTGTGTGTGTCTGTGTCTGTGTCTGTGTCTGTCTGTGTCTATGTCTGTGTCTGTGTGTCTGTTCAGGCAATGTGAAGGAAATGAGAAGTATCAAAGGAGAGCAAGATGGCTGGCTACATAGAGGGTTTGGATTATTAACTATGGATGACAGAATGTAAGCAGAGCTATTTAACTCTTATTTTACTTTTGGTATGTTTTTTGTTTGGTTTGTTTTTACAAAGGAGGATCATCTTTGGACCAGAAACAATAACCAAATTACTAACATGGAATATGTTGCATTAGATTTAGAGCATGAAGAGTCCTTATACCATTTCATCTTACAGCTGAGGAAACTGAGGCACATAGAGGTTAAGTAATTAGCCTAGGTTCACAAAATAAGTATATAGAATATTCTTACATGTTATTATTAAAAGTGTGTGATTCTTTTTCTCCCTTAATATTATTTTATTTGTTGCTATTACATGTAAAATAGTTTTCAACATTAATTTTTGTAAAATTTTGAGTTCCAAATTTTTCTCCCTCTCCCCTCCCCTATCTTCTGTGGTGAATTCAATAAACCATGCTCTAATTTACAAATTTCTAGTGCAATTACTTGGTTATTTTCATCTTTCGACAATCTGCGGTCAGAAGTGAGATTTCCAGCTTGAAGAATCTGTGGTTTTAATTTGGGTGGAAGCTTACAGTCTGTTTATTGAGCTCTGAATCTTCCCACGTCTCAAGTGATGTGAATCTGATGAGTAAAAAAAAGGTGTTTTTGTTTTATTTTGTTTTGTTTACTCAGGTGGTTAATATTAGATATGTCTTACTGATTTATGAATGATAATCGCTAATCACCTCAGCCTGATCAACTGAGGATATGTTGTGGTGGTTTCTTTTGTTGTAATTGTGACCAGCCTTTGAGAATCAGAATGACTTTCCTGTGAATACTTATGTTTGTATTGTGTCTGTTTGTGGTCTGCATTAGTATCTTAGATTCATGAGATAGAGATGTTGGCAGTTACTGTGCTGATGTTTAGGGGCGCGGGGACACCAAAATAGCAACACACCAGTCCTTTCTGAATAAATTAGACCCAAGCCTTCTTACAGCCACATTGAGTAGACTCTTAAGGAATCTGAGTGTTTCTATCACTAATATAAACAGGCCAGATAGAATCCAAGCACATTCATGGAAAGAAGATGGGTATTATATACAGAAAGAATGAGGGAGGAATCCAGTGGTGGCAGAGTTGTCTGGGGTGTCTGGAGGAGGGAAAAGTCTAGGGAGAGTCTTGATGGGAGTGGCCAATAGCTTGAAGAATGATATTAAGGGTGGGATGTAGCTAAAAAGAGATTTGGGCATAGTGATAAGGAAAGACTTATGATCTCAAGGAAACACTAGACCAAGTAGGGAAATCCATGATGTCAAGGTGTAGATTTCCAGGGCCTTTTAGACCAATGGGACCAAAACTATTTTGGGGTATGGGTCATAGGTCTTAGGTTGGGTCCATGCATACCCCATCAAGTGGCCTTTTGGGGCCAGTTCTGAGACAGAATTCTCAGGGAATGAAACATATCTATGAATTTACTAACTGCTCTGACATTAGATTTGCTTCTTCCCCTTCCATCCCCAGGACTCTTTGAAATTGTGATAGCAGGAATGGGATCAGGCACAGCATTCAAGAGCCCTGTGAGCTGTTAGGAGGAACTTCTCTTAATTCAGATCTTTGCTGGCAAAAACAAAGAAAAGTAATTACCATAGATAATTATTATGGGAACAAGGAAGAAACACAAATTCAGGAAAGGACAACTTTGGTAATATACCCACATCCAAAAGCTCAAAGGGGAATATGAACTGGATTCAAGCCCAAAACTTCTTGGAAGAAGTAAAAAAGGATTTTAAAAGTCCAAGAAGAGGTAGAAGAAAAATGAAACAATTCCTTAAAAAATACAATTGTCAAAATGGGGGGGGGGGGGAAGTACACTAATGAAAACAATTACTTTAAGAGTCCAAATAGAAAAAGATGTACAAAGACAGTGATACTTGAAACCTTTTCAAGGTTGCAAAGGAATGTGTGTATTTCTAAATTTACAAATTCCAGCATACCAATCAGTTCTCAAATCAATATTTGACTTATTTTTGGAACCAGTTTATGCAATTGTAACAATTGGAATTAATTATTGTTAAATGTTTGATAGGATTCATTTATAAATCAATCTGGTTTGAAGTTTTCTTTTTGGGTGTTCATTTATAACTAATTCAATTTCATTATTTTTCTAAGATTGAATTATTTAAATTACTATTTCTTACTTTGTTAATCTGGTTGCTTTATATTTTTTTGTAAATATCCATCCATTTCATTTTTAGTTAGTAGTTTTATTGGTATATAATCAGATAAAATATATTCTGATAATTTCTTTTTCTTCAAAAAAAAAAAGAAAATCAAGAAAGAGATGTAGAGGAAAACTTGGGAAGAGAAAGTGATTCAAGAGAATTATGGTGAAAAAATGAGACAATAGCTTGGTAAAGGAAGCATAAAAATAACTGAAGAAAACAATACCTTAAAACAGATAGCAAAAGAGATACAAAAATTCAATGAAGAGAAGACTGTCTTGAACATCAGAATTGGCCAGATTGGAGGTGGTGGGGAAGATATACAAAACTTCACTGAAGAGAAGAATCCTTTTTTTTTTCTTTTATTAATTAATTTATTAATAGCTTTCAACATTCACTTCCACAAGATTTTGAGTTCCAAATTTTCTCCCCATCTCTCCCCTCCCTCCATCCCAAGATGACATTCATTCTGATTATTCCTTCCCCTAATCTTCCCTCCCTTCTGTTACTCTACCACCTTTCTCTTATGGTCTTCCCTTCTATTTACCTGTAGGGCAAGATAGGTTTCTATACCCCATTGCCTATATATCTTATTTCCCAGTTGCATGCAAAAACAATTTTTAACATTTGTTTTTAAAACTTTGATTTGCACATTCTCTGCCTTTCTCCCTCTCCACCCACCCTCATTGAGAAGGTAAGCAATTTGATATAGTTTACAGATGTGTAGTCATGCATTTTCTTGTCTATTTGATATGAGATAATTTACCCCCATTATACATCTCCCTTTCTCCTTTTCCCAGTACATTTGTCTCACACCCCTTAATTTTATTTTTTAGATATCATCTCTTCATATTCAACTCACCCTGTGCTCTCCTTCTGTCTCTATCTATTTATCTATCTGTCTTTATCTCTCTATAACTACATCTATATGGATCTGTCAACATATATCTATCTATATCTATACACATCTCTCCTTCAGTCTTTCTGTCTCTCTCTGTGTCTCTCTGTCTATACACACACACACACACACACACACACACGCACACACACATACAAACACACACACACACACACACACACACACACACATTCTCTCCAACTACCCTCTTCCTCAGAAAGGTCTCATGAGTTACAAATATCATCTTGCCATGTAGCAATGTCAACAGTTCGATTTTAATAAGTCCCTTATGATTTCTCTTTCATGTTTACATTTTCATGCTTCTCTTGAATCTTGTATTTAAAAGCCATTTTTTTAATGAAACACTGGTCTATTCATCAAGAATGCTTGAAAGTGCTCCATTTCATTGAATAGCCATTTCTCCCCTGAAGTTTTATACTCAATTTTTCTGGGTAGGTGATTCTTGATTTTAATTTTATATCTTTTCACCTCCAGAAGATCATATTCTATGACCTTTGTTCCCTGTTTGTGGAAGCTGCTAAATCTTGTGTTGTCCTGATTGTATTTCCACAATCCTTCAATTATTTCTTTCTGGATGATCGTGATATTTTTTCACTGACCTGAGAACTTTGAGATTTGGCTACAATATTCCTAGGAGTTTTCCTGTTGGGATCTCTTTCAAGAGGTGATAGGTGAATTATTTCCTTTTCTATTTCCCCTTCTGGTTCTAGAACTTCAGAGTAGTTGCCCTTGATAGTTTCTTGAAAGATAATGTCTGAGTCTTCTTTTTTTTTTAATCATGGATTTCAGATAGTCCAAAAATTTAGATTATCTCTCCTGGATCTATTTTCCAGGTCAGTTATGTTGTCCAATGAGATTTTTCAATTTGCTTTCTATTTTTTCATTCTTTTGGTTTTATTTCATAATATCTTGTTTCTCATAAAGTCCTTTGTTTACATTTGCTCCATTCTAATTTTTGAGGAATTATTTTTGTCAGTGAGGTTTTGGATTTCCTTTTCCATTTGGTCACTTATTTTTAAGGCATTCTTTTCCTTGTTCAGTTTTTGGACCTTTTATCATTTGGGTTAGTCTATTTGTTAGGGTATTATCTCCTTTTTTGTATTTTTTGGGTCTCCTTTAGCAAGCTATTTCCTCATTTTTTGTGATTTTATTGCATCATTCTCATTTCTCTTTCCAGTTTTTCCTTTACTCCCTCTTTTGATTTTCAAAATGCTTTTTGAACTCTCCCATGACCTGTGACCAATTTATATTTTTTGGAGGTTTTGAATGTAGGAGCCTTGACTTTATTGTCTTCTTCTGGTTGTATGTTTTGATCTTCTTTGATAAAAAGTAAGATTCTATATTCTGATTTTTTCCCCTGTTTAATCTTTTTACCAGCCAATTATTTGACTTTTTGTCTCTCTGTTATAGTAGGACTCTGCTTCCAGTGTGGAGGGTGTATTGTATCAAGTTTTAGGGGTTTTGTGTTCCTGTTTTCAGAGATATTTCTAGGGATCTGTAAATTTTGAGTTCTTCCAAGGTGTATGATGAAAGGAGAGGTGTTTACTCCTCTCCTGGTCTGTGAATAACCACAAGCACTCTTTTTTACCTTGGAACTTTGAGAAGGATTCCCTCCCCACTGCCACAACAAAGTCCATCATGGCAACCCTTCTCCTCACCCCAGGACCACCACCCAGTACTGTGACCCAGATTGAAGCATGGGCAAAGCAAGAGAATAGTGCCTTAGGACCAGTAAAGAGATCCCTACAGTCCCCCTGTGATCAGCCACTCAATCCTTTCACTCTGTGTGGGGTAAGAGCTCCAGTTACTGCCTCTGCCACCACCCTAGGGCTGGGGCCAGACCAAATTCTTCCCTCACCCAGTTCTCATAGACATTTTCTACTGATCTTCTAAGTTGTCTTTGAAACTTGTAGATGTAGAAGTCTGGAAATCACCAGCGCTTCCAATAATTCTGTGCCCTGAGATTTACTGCAGGTTTTCTATTGTCTGTGCTGGTGCAGAACACACTGGACTGTGTTTTTCTCTCAGACGGATGCAACAGACCCTTTCTGTTGACCTTCAAGGTGGTCTTAGGCTGGAAATTGATTTCAATCTGTCATTTTCTGGGTTCTGTTGCTCTCAAATTTGTTTAGAGTAATTTCTTTTATACAGATATTTGAAGGTGGTTGGGGGAGAACTCATGCAAGTTCTTGCTTTTACTCCACTATCCTGGCTTCACCTCTCACAAAAGAAGAACTCTTTTAAAAGTGGAATTGTCCATGTGGAAAAGAAAGCACAAAACCTCATTAAAGAAAATAATTCCTTAAAAATTAGAATTAGGCAAATAAAAACTATGTGCTTAATGAGACATCAAGAAACAATAAAAAATCAAAAGGATGAACAAAAGAAAATAGGAGCCAATATGAAATATAATATTGGGGAAACAACTGACCCTGAAAAAAACAGTTCCAGTAGAGATAATTTAAGAATTATTGGACTATCTGTAAATCATGATTAAAATAACAACAACAACAACAATAACAACAAAAAACTAGGCATCATCTTTTAAGAAATTCTCAAGGAAAATTTTCCTGATATTCTAGAACCAGGGGTTAAATAGACTTTGAAATAATTTACTGATCACCTCCTGAAAGAGATCCCAAAGTGAAAACTCTGAGGAATATTACAGTCAAATTCCATAGACCCCAGCTCAAAGAGAAAACATCTCAAGTAGCCAAATGAAACAATTCAAATATTGTGGAGCACTGTCATGATAACATGAGATTTAGTAGTTTCTACATTAAAGGATTAGATGACTTGGGATATGATATTTTCAATAGTAAAAGGGTTACAACCAAGAGTCACCTACTTAGGAAAACTGAGTATAATCCTTCAGGGGGAAAAATGGACATTCAATGTAAATTGAAGACTTTCAAGCATTCTTGATGAAAAGACCAGAGCTGAATAGAAAGTCTGACTTTAAAATACAAGACTCAGGAGAAGTAACAAAAGGTAATCAGGAAAGAAAAATAATTAAAAATTTGATAAAGTTAAACTGTTTACATTCCTACATGGGAAAATTGGTATTTGCAACTCCTAAAAACTTTCTCATTATTATGGCAATTAAAAAGATTATACATAGCCAGAGGGTACAGGTATGATTTAAATATGTGGGAAGATATGAAAAAATAAATTAAATTAAGGGGTGAGAAAAAATAATGCACTTGGAGAAGGGGAAAATGAGCATTAGAATGGAAAAAAAAATATCTGACATAAAAGAAGCTTGAAAGAGATTTTATAGTGGAGATGAAGGGATGAGGGAATTGGGGGAAAGGTCAAAGAGCGAACTTTCTTATCAGAATTTGTTTAAAGATGGAATAAACATAAGCAATCATTTGTGTATAGAAATCCATTTTATCATAGAAGAAAGTAGTAGAGAAAGGAGAAGGGCGAACATGGTCAAAGGATATAAACAGGCAGCTTTCAGAGAAAGTAATCAATACTATCTATAATCATATAAAATACTCTAAATCACTATTGATTAGAGAAATGCAAATTAAAACAATTTTGAACTACCACCACATACATATTAGATTGACTAATATGATAGAAAATGCAATGATAAATGTTGGAGGAAATGTGGGAAAATTAAAACACTAATGCAGTGTTGGTGAGGTCATATTCTGATTCACTTGTTCTGTAGAGCAGTTTGGAATTCATATCGAAAGGGCTATAAAACTATGCATATCCTTTGACCCAGAAATACCACTACTAGGTCTGTATCCCAAAGAAATAAAAAAAAAAACTATTCAGAAAAATATATAACATTTCTTTCGGTGGTCACAAAAAATTGGAAATCAAGGGGATGTCCATCAATTAGGGAATGTCTGAAGAAATTGTTGTCTATGACTGTGATGGAATAGCATTGTACTATAAGAAATGATTGGGAATAGTTAGGTGGTGCAAGGAATAGAGCACTGGCCCAGGAGTCAGTAGGACCTGAGTTCAAATCTGGGCTCAGACATTTAACATTTACTAGCTGTGTGACCTTGGGCAAGTCATTTAATTACAATTTCCCTGCCTTCCCCGTCAAAAAAAAAACAAAACGATGAACAAGATGCTCTCAGGAAAAATGAAACAAAACGAACAAACAAAAAAAATACTTAGATGAGCTGATGCAAAGTGAATAAGCCGAAGAAGGAGAACATGGTACAAAAGTAACCACAATGTTGCATGTTGATCTACTGTGAATAACTTAGATATTCTCAGCAATAAAATTTTCCTGGACATTTCTGATACACCTATGATGAAAGGCATTTTCCATGTCCAGAGAGAACTGGTAGTCTGAATCCAGATTGAAGGTACATTTTCTTTACTTTATTTTTGTCTGTGTTTTCTTTCAGAGAATGGCTGAAATGGAAATATATTTTGCATGACTATGAATGCATAATCTATGTCAAATTGCTTGCCTTCTCAAAGGAGGAAGGTGGAGAGTAGTAGAGAATTTGGAACTCAAATTTGTTTGGGGAAATGATATTAAATTTTTTACATGTAATTGGGAGAAAAAATTAATGTATGTATAGATATTTATGTTTAAATACATCATCATCATTAAAATAAATGAAGAAAAATGAAATGAGAACAGGAGGAAGACCAGAAAGTATCAGAGACAAGCAGGAAATCATTTTAAATTACATATCAGAATTAGGAGTGCTTATTTTACAAAGTAATGGCAGTATTTTAACTATCATCAAATGTGAAAGACTTAGTTGCTCTTAATAAAATTATCACTGACAATTCCAAAATTGTGATGAAAAATGCTATCCACCTCCACAGAGAGAACTCATTGATCCTTGAATGAAGATGGAAGAATGTTTTCTTTCTTCCTTCCTTCCTTCCTTCCTTTCTTTTTTCTTTCTTTCTTTCTCTTCTTTCCATTTCATCAAGTCTAATGTAGAAATGTTTTACATGACTTTTTATGTATATTGAGTTGTGTATATATTGCCTTCTCCAATAGTGGATAAGATAAAGGATGAAGGAAGAGAATTTGGAATCAAAAATAATTTTTTAAAAATTTACATGTCAGATTTATGATATTCTTTTTTTTGTATTTTTTCTTTATTAATTTGTTTGGTTACTTTTAGTTTACAAGATTCAGTTCCACAATCCCTTGAGTTTCAAATTTTCTCCCACTCCCTCTCCTCCCCCCACCCCCCCACCATGGCAGCATGCAATCAAGTATAGGATCTGCAAATACTTTCACTTATTAGCCATTAGTCAGGTTGCAAAGAAGGATTGTAACTGATGGAATGAACAATGGGAAAGAGGAAACAAAAACAAACAAGGAAAAAGAAGAAAACAGGTAGTTTGCTCCGGTCTGCATTCAAACTCCGTTTGAATGTAGACATCTCCTTCTATCATGAGTCTTTTGGAGTTGTCTTATAACCTTGCATTGCTGAGAAGAGTCCAGTCTATCAATGCTGGTCATCACACATAAATTGTGCCTATCATTGTGTACAAATTTCTCCTGGTTCTTCTCTTCTCACTCCGCAAATAGCTTGTATAAGTCTATCCAGGTAAATATAAAGTCCATCTGCTCCTCATTTCTTATACCACAACAGTATACTATTACATTCAAATACTATAACTTGTTTAGCCATTCCCCAATTGATGGGCATCCCCTTAACTTCCAATTCTTTCCCTCCATAAAAAGAGCTGCAGGAAATATTTTTGTACATGTGGGTCTTCCTCCCACTTCTATGATCTCTTTGGGATACAACCCTACAAGTTTTATTACTGGGTCGAAGGGTATGCAATTTATTGCCTTTTGGGCATAGTTGAGGATTCCTCTCCAGAATGGTTGAGATTCATCATATTCTTAAAAAGAAAATTTAGCTCTACATAAGAGATTCAGTTTTATGTAGAAATCATTTTGTGTTTTAATACACATATATATGAATGAAAGAGAATGTTCATTTTATTTCAAATACAACATATTAAAAATAATTTTTCTAAAATGAAATTATCATTGGATAGAGAAATGTGGCAGTACTATACTGGAAATGAATAAATTTTACAGAAAGCTTTTTAAATAATAGTTCAATTAAAAGTGATAAGGAGCTTTACTAAGGTTGTGAGAGTAGGCATAAAAAGGGAGAGATAAAATTAAAGTTATTTCATAGATACAATCCCTAAAAAATTGAAAATCAGAGGAATAAAGGTAAAATGAGGTAACAAAGATGTCTTCATGGTTTTGAGCCTGGATAATTATTTTCCTAAATAACTTGGGCATAGTTGGCATTTTATGAATGCCTGTTGAATTAAATCTTTGAATTTATTCATCCCTTCTTTCAACAAGCACCTATTTGGTTTCTGCCATATAAGAGGTGCTGTTTAGGCACTGAGCACACAAATATGAAAATAAAAATAGTTTCTCCACGCAAGAAATTTGTATTCTTTGCATGTCACACTGCCCACTGTAATTAGTTTAGAGTATGTTCCAGTCCATTAAATAATAGCTTACATTTACATTATATAGAGAGAGTTGAAAGGCACTTTCTTCACAATAGTCCTGTAAGTTGGGCATGGAAAATATAGTTTACAAGTGAGGAAAATGGAGATCAAAGAGGTTAAGTGACTTGTCCATGGTCACATAGGCAGGTATCAGAGACAGAAGTTGAATACAAGTTTGTTGATTCCACATCTAATGGTCATTCCACTAAAGATTTCTCTAGATCTTTTTTTTTCCTTTCAAAATTATCAGAATGCAATCTAAATGTAAGAAAAAATAGAAAGGCAAGCAGAAAAAAACAAGTCAGGTTTTTGTTTTAATCGTTTCAATGAGATAATGAGTTTCTTTGAGGACATCTTGAATTGGAATAGCTAACAGTTCATAGAACTTGAAATGTGCATCTAGAATATGAGACAGTGGTGAGATGAAAAAATATGGTGTAAATTATTTGTAGCATTACTTTTATATTAACAAAGAACTAAAATAAATGTTTGTCAATTAGAGAATGGGCAAAGATCTTCATGAACTTTATACACATAACTGTACATAACATGAAATTTATACCGTTTAACTGTGTTATAAGAAACCATAAAAATAATAAATGCAGAGAAGGATCTACAGACTAACATGAACTGATGCAAAATGAAGTTAGCCGAATCAAGGAAACCAAATACACAAATACAACAATGTAAATGGAAAGATCAACAAACAAAAAACCATCACAAATAAATGTCCAAATTTATTTGTCCAAATAAATTTGTCCAAAGCAAACATGGACCCCCAAGACGTTTTGAAGATTTCCTTTAATTCATTGATCATTTTTTCTCATTGTTTCTTTCTACCTTTTATCTTTTTTTTCTTTTTCTTTTAAAAATATTTTGTTATATGAAATGACTCCTTGGGAGGAATAGGGTTATATAAGCTTAGGCAATATAAAAATAAAATATATCAGTAAAAGTTTATTTTATATAAATTGTTTAACTTTCATTTTTTTATGATAGATATGATTCTTTCTTTCTTTGGTCCTTAGTTTTCTCATTTGCAAAATGAGAGGATGACTAAAAATGACTTCAAAGACCCTTTCATTTCTACACCCTATAATCTAATTTCTCCATTATTTTAGTACAAACATGTTATACCCCATATTAATACAAATAAGGTAATATCACTGAAATGTCTTTGTGTTTTGTTTTCCTAAATAGGATCTTAAATTTTTAGCCAGAAGATGGCCAGGTTATCTAATATATCTCCCTCTACCTTTCATTTTATAGATGAAGACACTGAGTTTCTCTGCTTGCAAGTGCAGAACTGCATTTGAACTTTCATCATCTGAGTCTAAATCCAGTATGTTTTCCATTATTCATTATAGTGAATCACTGAATTCCTGTCCACATGAGCCTTCTTTGCAAAAACACTGTCAACTTGTATCATGACAATCACTTATTTGGTTCAATTAGACAAGTTTATTTGCCTGTTCAAATTTAAATTAATTGAAGATGATATCTATATAATCCAAGTCTAAAAAGCCTTTCTTCTATCTTATTAAAATGAGTGATCTCATAGTCAGTTGGGTCAGAACATATAGATGAGAATATAATTACCAGCTCTTTATTGCTCTCAAAGGGGAAAGATGAGCATTCTGATGATGTTTTAAAGATCAAGTAATTAACCTACATATAATTAATATTTTAAACATATATAACATACATTATTTTGAAACAGAAAATAGTAAAATGGCCATAATATACATAGGAAAAAAGGAGAAAATGTGTATGGAAAATAGAACAAAGGTTTGCCATTTTCATGAGGGACTCATGAAAAACGAATACTCTTCACATTCAGTTCAGTGAACATAAAGTTTTATTAAAAGTCATAAGCAGGGGCGGCTAGGTGGCGCAGTGAGTAGAGCGCTGGCCCTGGAGTCAGAAGGACCTGAGTTCGGTTCCGGCCTCAGACACTTAACACACACGAACAAAAACCTAGCCGTGTGACCTTGGGCAAGTTACTTAACCCCAATTGCCCTTGAAAAAGCAAAAAAAAAAAAAAAAGCCATAAGCATGCAAAAAGAACAGATGCTGAGACCTTGGGATCAGAATACATAGAATATGTAATGGGATGAAGTTAGGAACAGAGGAAATTTAAAATATAGATGGCCTTGAATGGGGGAGCCTATAAGAAGTGGGAAAAATTGAGTCAAATGTGTTCTTTCATAAATGTAGTCTAAATTCTTGAGACATATGTGGTCCCAAAGCCCAAGATTTCCTTCAGTGAAGTCTGAATTTCAGTTTGAATACATGGTTGAACTTGATTGAGAAAAGATGAGAAAAGAACACCCAGCTTGTTTATGTGTCATAAGGCCACATTTCTCCTATTTCAGTTGAGCATCCATACCGCAAATTTGGAACATAAGGGTTTTTATAGCACTCATTTTTCCCACTGTGTATATTACTTTTGTTCCAAACATGGCATTTTTTTGTTTGTTTTTTGAAAGGCAATTGGGGTTAAGTGACTTGCCCAAAGTCACATGGCTAGTAACCTAGTAAGCTTCAGATTCTGGGTTTGAACTCAGGCTTTCCTGACGCCAGGGCCAGTGCACTCTTCACTGTCCCACTTAGCCACCCCAAACATGATATTTCTACTTGGCACTCCCCAGATTATTTCCAATGGGCAACCAATATTTTAGCCTTAGTGGATTCAGGAAAAAAACGACAACAACAGCAACAACTCCTTATTCTGAACTTGTAACCCTGAGTCCCTCTTTTGATAGAAATTGCTTTGGTTTACCAACCATATTTTATAGGCTCTTGTATTTTGTTTTCTTTTAAGTTTTTATTTGTCCCTGACTTGTGGTAGAGCCTTCTGAGCTCATCTATGGATAAGTTCAACCAAATGGAAACATTGTAAATTGTACATTGATATGAGGTCATTTTGATTTTCCTTAAGAATAAAGAACAAGAAAACACATTTTCTCCCCTTACAGAAATGTAAACATTTCATCCTTTTTTTAGTCATTTATGATTTATCATTCAACTTTTCTTTTTTATGCTTTTCTTGAGTCTTATATTGGAAAGTCATATTTTCTATTCAGTTTTGGTCTTTCCATCAGGAATGTCTGAATATCCTCCATTTCATTAAACATTTATTTTTCTCCTTTAAAGGATTATACTCAGTTATTTTTTAATTAAACAAATGCTTTATTAGCTTCTGTTTTACATCATTCATTTCCACCACATCTCGAGTTACAATTATATCCCCCAATCCCTGTTTTTCCCCTACACACCCTCCCAGAATAGCAGTCCCACAAGATATTGCTTCCTCCAATCTGCTCTCTCCCATATCTTCTCCCATACCCCCTTCGACTTTTCCATTAGAGGAAGGTGAATCTCTGTGTCCCGATGCCTTCATATCTTACCTCCCAATTACAAGCAAAAGAGTATTAATAATAGTATTTATATATATTTAAAACATTTAATTTTAAGACCTCGAAGTTCAGATCCATTCTCTTCCTCCCCTGTCACCCATTCCCTCTGGAATATAAGTAATTTAGTATATGTTGTACATGTCTAGCTATGCAAAACATTACCATAGTAGATATATTGTACAAGGCTGCTTATAATTCCATCCCACCCATCCCACCCCCCACCTGGTCCATTTGCTACTTGATCCTGTCCCTCTCCTATAGTGGGTACTTCCAAGCTCCCCTCCCACCAAGAATGCCCTCCCATCCATCATCCCCCCTCTCATCTGCCTTCCCCCCATTCTGCTTCAGGGTGAGATATCTCATTTAGTATGTATGTCATTCTCTCCCTGAACCAAATTCAATGAGAATGTGGTTTTGTCTTTTGCCTTCCTATTCTTCCCCTCCCCTGCAGCCACTTCTCCTTGCTTCTTCTACATGAGATAGTTTACCCTACCCTATTTCTCCCCATCTCCTCTTGCCACTTGACTCTCTCACCTCATAATTTCACCCCTTAAGTATCATCCCTTCCCAACAAATTCAACCTATGCCCTCTATCCATGTATAACTGTAAACATATATACACACATTCACATATGGATTCATACGACCATACACACTTCTTACATTATTTTCATACTTAGAGAGGTTTCATCAGTCAGAGTTATTGTTTTTCCATGTAGGAATGTAAATAGGTTAACTTTGATAAGTTCCTTTTGATTTCTTTTCCCTGATTACCTTCCCAGGCATCTCTTCCTTCTTGTGTCTGGATATCAAATTTTCTATTCAACTCTGGTTTTTTGCTCAAGAATGGCTAAAAGTACTCTATTCCACTGAATGACCATATTATCCCCTGAAACAAAATACTCAGTTTTGCTGGGTAGGTGACCCTTGGGTTCAGTCCCAGTTCTTTTGCCCTCTGAAACATCATATTCCACACCCTTTGATCCCTCAATGTAGAAGCTTCCAGGTCCTGGGCTATTCTGATTGTGTATCCACAATATTGAAATTGTTTCTTCCTGGCTGCTTGTATTATTTCTCCTTGATCTGGAGATTCTGGAACCTGGCTATAATATTCCTGGGAGGGGGCGGAGCCAAGATGGCGGAGTAGAAACAGCTCATCCTAGCCACTCTGCCCCCAGATTCCCCCCAAACTATGTAAAAGGGGACGTTGAACAACTTCTGGAGCCCCAGCACCCACAGAACGACACAGAGAAGCTAACATCCTGCTGAGGACAGCCCAGCAGCCCTGCAGGAAGGACCAGTGCAGTGGTCTGGAAGACGGCAGCATGCAGTGCGCAGAGCACAGGAAGCAGAGCCGAGCTGAGCCCAGGTCCACGTGAGCCGAGGTTTTTAGCCCCAGGGCGGCAGGGCCATAAGCCGGCTGGAGGAACCCCAGAACACCAGTAGCTATGGCAACTCCAGAATTATCAACATAGACATGCCTAGGACAAAGTAAGAGGTTAGTGTTCTATGGATTTTGGGACCTGTATTTGGGGGAATGCGTCTGCTCCCTCCCCTGGGGGCTAGAAGGCGCTGAGGAGACACACCATTTTGTAATTTTCAGTGGCAGCTCCAGCTCTTGGCCTTCGGATTAATTGTCGGGAGATCCAGGGATCAGTCTTGGGGGATAATCGCTCTTGCTTTAACCTCCCTGGATCTGGACTGTGATCTAGGGTGGAAGTCGTGGGTGGGTTTACAGCTTGCCAGAAAAGGAAGTTGCCCCCCACACTTTTGGGACGAAAATTCCTCTATCTGCCCTTAAAGCCATAGTGTGGCAACAGGCCCAAAAGACAGGTAATCAAGTGGCAACATGCCAAGGCAAAGAAAACAGAGAAATGCAACCCTAGACTCCTATTTTGGGGGCATAGAGTAGGAAAAGGACAGTGAGGTCAGAAATCCTTCTCCAAAAGCCCCAGGGGAAAACATGAGCGGGTTGCAGGCCATAGAGGACCTTAAGAAGGACTTTAAAAATCAAATAAGAGAAGTGGAGGAAAAATTGGAAAGAGAAATGAGAAGGATGCAGGAAAAGTATGAAATGAGGGTCAACAGCCTGACTGAGGAAAACAACACCTTAAAAAATAGACTGACTCAAATGGCAAAGGAGGCTCAGAAAGGCAATGAGGAGAAGAATGCCTTAAAAAGTCGAATTTTCCAGATGGAAAAAGAATCGCAAAAGTTCACTGAGGAGATTCATTCCTTCAGAGGTAGACTGGAGCAAATGGAAGCTAATGACTTTATGAGAAATCAAGATGCTGTTAAGCAGATTCAAACAAATGAAAGATTAGAAGGCAATGTGAAATATCTCATGGGAAAAACCACTGACCTGGCAAAGAGATCCAGGAGAGACAATTTGAAAATTATTGGACTACCTGAAAGCCATGATCAAAGAAAGAACCTAGAAATCACCCTTCAAGAAATTCTCAAGGAAAATTGCCCTGATGTTTTAGATCCAGAGGGCAAAATAGAGGTTGAAAGAATCCACCGATCACCTCCTGAAAAAGATTCCAAAAAGAAAACTCCCAGGAATATTATAGCCAGGTTCCAGAATCCCCAGATCAAGGAGAAAATACTACAAGCAGCCAGGAAGAAACAATTTCAATATTGTGGAAACACAATCAGAATAGCACAGGACCTGGCAGCTTCTACACTGAGGGATCAAAGGGCATGGAATATGATATTCCAGAGGGCAAAAGAACTGGGAATGAACCCAAGGGTCACCTACCCAGCAAAACTGAGTATTTTGTTTCAGGGGAAAATATGGTCATTCAGTGGAATAGAGGACTTTCAAGCATTCTTGAGGAAAAAACCAGAATTGAATAGAAAATTTGACATCCAGACACAAGAAGTAAGAGATGCCTGAGAAGGTAATCAGGGAAAAGAAATCAAAAGGAACTTATCAAAGTTGAACTATTTACATTCCTATATGGAAAAGCAATAACTGTGACTGATGATATCTTTCTCACTATGAAAATAATGGAAGAAGGGTGTGTGGTCATGTGAATACATATGTGAATGTGTGTATATGATTACAGTTATATATGGATAGAGGGCATAGGTGGAATTTGTTGGGAAGGGAGAATACTCAAGGGATCAAATTGTGAGGTGAGAGAGGAAAGTGGCAAGAGGAGATGGGGAAAGACAGGGTAGGGTAAACTATCTCATGTAGAAGAAGCAAGGGGAAGTGGTTGCAAGGGAGGGGGAGAATAGGAAGGGAAAAAAAAGGCAAATCCACATTCTCATTGAATTTGGTTCAGGGAGAGAATGACATACATACTAAATGGGATATCTCAACCTGCAGCAGAATAGGGGAAGGGGGATGAGAGGAGGGATGATGGATGGGAGGGCATCCTTGGGGGGAGGGGAGGTTGGAAGTACCCACTATAGAAGAGGGACAGGATCATGTAGGGAATGGACCAGGTGGGGGGGTGGGATGAGTGGGAGGGAATTTTAAGCAGCCTTGCACAATATATCTACTATGATAATGTTTTGCATAGCTAGACATGTACAACATATACTGAATTGCTTATCTCCCCAGAGGGAATGGGTGACAAGGGAGGAAGGAAATGGATCTGAATTTCGAGGTCTTAAGATTAAATGTTTCAAATATATATATAAATACTATTATTAATACTCTTTTGCTTATAATTGAGAGATAAGATGTGCAGGCATTGGGACACAAAGATTGACCTTCCTCTAATGGAAAAGTCGAAGGGGGTATGGGAGAAGGTATGGGAGAGAGCAGATTGGAGGAAGCGATATCTTTTGGGACTGCTATTCTGGGAGGTTGGGTAGGGGAATAACGGGGGGAAAACGATTGTATCTCAAAATCTGGCAGAAATGAATGATGTAAAACAGAAGTTAATAAAAATGCATATCATAATCATAAAAAATAATCAAATAAAAAAATAAAAAAATAATATTCTTGGGAGTTTTCTTTTGGGGATCTTTTTCAGGAGGTAATCGGTGGATTCTTTCAACCTCTATTTTGCCCTCTGGATCTAAAACATCAGGGCAATTTTCCTTAAGAATTCCTTGAAGGGTGATTTCTAGGTTCTTTCTTTGATTATGGCTTTCAGGTAGTCCAATAATTTTTAAATTGTCTCTCCTGGATCTATGTTTCATGTTGGTGATTTTTCCCATGAGATATTTCACATTACCTTCTAATCTTTCATTTGTTTGGATCTGCTTAACAGCATCTTGATTTCTCATAAAGTCACTAGCTTCCATTTGCTCCAGTCTAACTCTGAAGGAATGAATCTCCTCAGTGAGCTTTTGAGATTCTTTTTCCATCTGGCAAATTCGGATTTTTAAGGCATTCTTCTCCTCATTGCCCTTTTGGGCCTCCTTTGCCCTTTGAGTTAGTCTATTTTTTAAGGAGTTGTTTTCTTCAGTCAGGCTGTTGACCCTCATTTCATACTTTTCCTGTATCCCTCTCATTTCTCTTCCCAATTTTTCCTCCACTTCTCTTATTTGATTTTTAAAGTCCTTCTCAAGGTCCTCTATGGCCTGCAACCCACTCATATTTTCCTTTGGGGCTTTTGGAGCAGGACTTCTAACCTCACAGTCCTCCTCCCATTCTATGCCTCGATCCTCTTTGCCCCCAAAATAGGAGTCTAATGTTGCATTTTTTCTGTTTAATTTGTTTCCTTTGTCTTGGCATGTTGCCACTTAATTACTTGACTTTTGGGTTTCTTGCCTATACTCAGTTTTTTTAGTACGTTATTCTTGGTTGTAATACCAGCTCTTTTACCTTCCAATATCTTACGTTCCAAGCCCTCAGCTCCTTTAACATGATAGCATGTAAATTTTATGTGATTTTGACTGTGCTTCTAGGGTATTTGAGCACTTTCTGGATGTTTGAACTATTTTCTCATTGACTTGGGAACTCTGGAATTCACTGACAACATTTCTAGGTGATTTCTTTGAGGATCTCTTCTAGTGGTAAAGGTTTTACTCTTTCAAGTTGTATTTTACCCTTTGGATTGATGATATCTGCATAGTTTTCCATGACAATTTCTTGATGTCTAGGCCCTTTCTTTTTTAATGACTTTCAGGTATTCCAATAATTCTTAAATTATCTCTCCTCAATCTGTTCTCAGTTGAGTTATTTTTCCTATGAGATTTTTCACATTTTCTTCTATTTTTAAATTTCTTGGCTTTCTTTTGATTGTTTCTTGATGTCTCATGGTGACATTAACTTCCATGTGCTCAATTCAAAGTTTTAAGGCATTATTTTCTTCAGGTAGCCTGGTAACTCTTTTTCCTATTGTAAATTCTACTGTTTAAGGTTTTATTTTCTTCAACATTTTGTTCTTCTTTCACCATTTTTGTTAATTGTCTTTTTAGAATTTTCTTCTTTTGCTCTCATTTTAACTTAATTTTACCACTGGTTCTCTTATTTGATTTTGAAAAT
The DNA here is from genome assembly GCA_011680675.1 of Gymnobelideus leadbeateri. Lineage (NCBI taxonomy): Eukaryota > Metazoa > Chordata > Mammalia > Diprotodontia > Petauridae > Gymnobelideus > Gymnobelideus leadbeateri. The sequence continues at coordinate 355,201 of WOXC01009260.1, forward strand.
TATTTTCTTTTAATTTCTTCCAGCAATCCTTGTTGGGTTTGTGTCCAATTTACATAGTTTTTTTTTCCTTTGAGGCTTTGATTCCAGCTATCTTATCCTCATTGCCTTCTTCTGAGTTTGCATTTTGATCTTCTCTGTCACCACAGTAGCTTTTTATGGTCAGGTTCTTTTTCTGTTGTTTTCTCAGTTTTGTACCCTTTTTCTTAATTTTAATATTATTGTAAAACTGGGCTCTGTTTCTGGCATGGAAATAAAGGAGTGATACTTTCTCAAGCTTCATATTTCATATTTCAGTTTTAAGAGCTAGCTCTCAGATTTCAGGTGTTTGCAGTGCTTTCAAGGTGGTACCATCTTGGGAGAGGTGTTGTCACTGCTATCCTGGTTTGTACTCTTATTCTTACAGACAATGGCCTAATGGTCCCCGATGCCTTAAGACTACAACTGGTTCTGTTCCACAGTGCCCCTCCTCCCTTGGTCCCAGAAGCAATACTGTTTCTCAGGGTGCCTGATCCCTTGTGAAAGAAAGGAATATTGTACCTCAGGGCTTCCACTCTCTCTTGAATGTAGGTTTTTTCTTTGTTTTTGAGTTATGATTCATAAGTGGGTATAAGCAATGGAACTATCAAACAGCATCTGGTCCTCTATCCAGTGCTAGTGAAGGAGTTCCTTGTAATCTCTTTCTGACCTGTGGTCAGGTCCCCTTACTCTCTGTGACCCGAGAACTCCTGAAACTGCTGTTGCTGTATCATTGCTACCTACTGGCCCCACCACTGGTATTCCATCCACATGGGATTTGGGTCAGCCTTTACCGTTGTATTATCCATCTCTCTGACCTCTTGAGTTGTCTGGGGTTGAAAGAATGTCTCACTCTGATATTTTGTTGGGTCTGACATTCCAGAATTCAGTTTGAGGCTTTATTTCTCTACATTTTCTTTATGCTTTCCTCTTGGCCCCACCACCATTTTGTTTTGCTTCTTGGTAAGATTACCATTGGCATCCTTAATGGTTCTGAAACTCAGTTTGCTATTTCATAGAATAGAAATAATGATACCTATAATTGCTTATCCTCAGTGTTCCATAACACTCAGATGAGATAAAAAAATGTAAAGTATTCCAAAAAAAATCAGAAGTCCTATAAAAAGTTACTTATTTTACAAAGTCTTTTAGATTTCATTAAAGCTATCTTTTTAGTTCCTTTTTATCTCTATATAATAAATTACTCATATTTTCAATTGAAGATGTTCAAATCTTTCAAAATGTGCCAAAAAATGACTTAACTATATACATGTAAGACCTTCCATATTCCTGATTATTTCACTTCTAATTGTCTCTTCTTTTAGGAAGTCAATTTGACACTTTAGTTCTATATTATTATCAGTTGATAATTTTTGTTTTGTTTTTGTTTATGTTTTTTAAATCCATAAAGCATTTGAAATCTTTGGAGGATCAAGGATACAATTTTAGCAAGGTTGTTAATATATAGACTGAAGTGAAGGAAAAACTTCCCATCAAGAAAGAATGTTGGGATGGAGCCAAGATGGCGGAGTAGAAACAGCATTTCCAATGTGCTCTGCCCCACACAAATTTCAAACAATGTGAAAGGGAGCTCCAAACAACTTCTGGAGCCACAGCACCCACAGAACGGCACAGAGAAGCTAACCTCCTGCTAAGGACAGGCCAGCAGCCCTGCAGGGAGCAGCCAGCGCAGTGCTCTGACAGCAGGCAGCACAGCGCTCTGGGAACCAACAGCGCAGCCCACAGAGCCCAGCTCAGGTCCACGGTTTTAGCCCCAGGGCGGCCGGGCCTTCAGCCCACTGGTGGAACCCCAGAACACCAGCAATTGTGGCGATTCCAGAATTATCAGCACAGATATGTCTAGGACAATGTGAGAGGTTAGTGCCCTATGGACTTTGGGACCAGTATTTGGGGAACACATGGCTTCCTCCCCTGGGGGCAAAAAGCTGCTGAAGAAACAGCTGCACAGAAGCCATTTTTCAGCTTCAGTAGTGGCTCTAGCTCCTGGTCTGCAAACTGTAGGAAGATCCAGCAATCAGTCTGGGGGTTAATCGCTTTTGCTTTAAACTGCCTGGATCTGGATTGTGGTCTGGGGGGGGAAGTTTGGGTTGGGTATCCAACTTGCCAGAATGGGTGGAGGCTTTACAGAGGCCACCTAACTGGCAGAAGTTGTGAAGACCCCACATTGGGCGGAAGCTCACCTGTCTGGTGGCAGAGTCCTACTGTGGCAACAAGCCCAAAAATCAAGTAATTAAATGGCAATATGCCTAGGCAAACGAAACAAAATAAACAGAAAAGTTCAACATTGGACTCCTATTTTAGGGGCAAAGAGGCTCAAAGCATGGAGGAGGACTGTGAGATCAGAACTCCTGCACCAAAAGCCCCAAATGAAAATACAAGCTGGCTACAGGCCATAGAGGACCTTAAGAAGCAGATAAGAGAAGTGGGGGAAAATTTGGGGAGAGAAATGAAAAAGATGCAAGAAAAGTATGAAATGACAGTCAACAGCCTGACTGAGGAAAATAACACCTTAAAAAATAGACTAACTCAAATGGCCAAAGAGGCTCAGAAAGGCAATGAGGAGAAGAATGCCTTAAAAAGTCGAATTTGCCAGATGGAAAAAGAATCTCAAAAGCTCACTGAAGAGATTCATTCCTTCAGAGTTAGACTGGAGCAAATGGAAGCTAGTGACTTTATGAGAAATCAAGATACTATTAAACAGATCCAAACAAATGAAAGAATAGAAGGTAATGTGAAATATCTCATGGGAAAAATCACCAACATGGAACATAGATCCAGGAGAGACAATTTAAAAATTATTGGACTACCTGAAAGCCATAATCAAAGAAAGAACCTAGAAATCATCCTTCAAGAAATTCTCAAGGAAAACTGCCCTGATGTTTTAGATCCAGAGGGCAAAATAGTGGTTGAAAGAATCCACAGATTACCTCCTGAAAAAGATCCCCAAAAGAAAACTCCCAGGAATATTATAGCCAGGTTCCAGAATCCCCAGATCAAGGAGAAAATACTACAAGCAGCCAGGAAGAAACAATTTCAATATTGTGGAAACACAATCAGAATAGCACAGGACCTGGCAGCTTCTACACTGAGGGATCGAAGGGCATGGAATATGATATTCCAGAGGGCAAAAGAACTGGGAATGAACCCAAGGGTCACCTACCCAGCAAAACTGAGTATTTTGTTTCAGGGGAAAATATGGTCATTCAGTGGAATAGAGGACTTTCAAGCATTCTTGAGGAAAAAACCAGAGTTGAATAGAAAATTTGATATCCAGACACAAGAAGGAAGAGATGCCTGGGAAGGTAATCAGGGAAAAGAAATCAAAAGGAACTTATCAAAGTTGAACTATTCACATTCCTATATGGAAAAGCAATAACTATGACTGATGATATATTTCTCACTATGGAAATAATGGAAGAAGGGGGTGTGGTCATATGAATACATATGTGAATGTGTGTGTATATGGTTACAGTTATATATGGATAGAGGGCATAGGTTGAATTTGTTGGGAAGGGAGAATACTAAAGGGATGAAATTATGAGGTAAGAGAGGAAAGTGGCAAGAGGAGATGGGGAGAGACAAGGTAGGGTAAATTATCCCATGTAGAAGAAGCAAGAGGAAGTGGTTGCAAAGGAGGGGGAGAATAAGGAAGGCTAAAAAGGCAAAACCACATTCACATTGAAATTGGTTCAGGGAGAAAATGACATACATACTAAATGGGATATCTCAACCTGCAGCAGGATAGGGGGAAGGGTAATGAGAGGAGGGATGATGGATGGGAGGGCATCCTTGGGGTGAGGGGAGGTTGGAATTACCCACTTTAGAAGAGGGACAGGATCATGTAGGGAATGGACCAGGTGGGGGGTGGGATGAGTGGGAGGGAATTATAAGCAGCCTTGTACAATATATCTACCATGGTAATGTTTTTCATAGGTATACATGTACAACACATACTGAATTGCTTACCTTCTCAGAGGGAGTGGATGACAAGGGAGAAAGGGAATGGATCTGAAAATCGAAGTTTTAAAATTAAATGTTTCATAAGATATCCAGGCAGTGGGGCTCAGAGATTCACCTTGCCCTAATGGCAAAGTCGAAGGGGGTATGGGAGAAGATATGGGAGAGAGCAGATTGGATGAGGGGATATCTAGTGGGACTGCTATTCTGGGGTGATGGGTAGGGAAAAATGGGGGGAAATGTATCTCATAATCTGGTGGAAATGAATGATGTAAACCAGAAGTTAATAAAGCATTTGTTTAATTTTAAAAAAAAAGAAAGAATGTTATATAAGCAAATAGAACTTCACACTTGGTAATTAACATAACTAGGAATATAACAATAACTGAAACCAGATGTGTTTTGGAAATAAAGTGAATGCCTCACCAAACATTATTCAAAGTCATCCCTATTTTAAAAAATAATCTGTTTTCCAGTGGGCTAACATCCTGAATCTAACTCCTCAAAGGATTTGTGTGAGACAGGCTTATTGATCCTCAGCTTGGAGGTATAGCAAGGGCTGTTTCATTCCATTTCTGGGGGATTCACTGTTCTATTCGTTTTTGTTTTTTTTTAATTTCATTTATTTCTTTTTTCCCAATGCTTAATTAACTTCTGGTTTACATCATTCATTTCCGCCAGATGTTGAGTTGCAATTTTTTCCCTATTTTTACACCCCAGAATAGCAGTCCCCCAGGATATCCACAAATTCAATCTGCTCTCTCCCATATCTTCTCCCATACCCCCTTTGACTTTTCCATTAGGGCAAGGTGACTCTCTGGGCCCAATACCTGCACATCTTATCTACAAATAACATTTAAAATAGTATTAATAATAGCATTTTTATATATTTGAAACATTTAATTTTAAAACTTCAAATTGCAGATCCATTCCCTTCATCCCTTGTCACCCACTCCCACTGGGAAGATGAGCAATTCAGTATATGTTGTACATGTATAGCTATGCAAAACATTACGATAGTAGATATATTGTAAAAGACTGGCTATATTTCCCTCCCACCCGTCTGAGCCCCCACCTGGTCCATTTCCTACTTTGATCCTGTCCCTCTTCAAAAATGGATGCTTCCAAACTCGCCTCCCCCCAGCATGCCCTCCCCTCCATCATCCCCCCTCTCAGCCCCTCTCCCCTACTCTCCTAGAGGGTGAGATATCCCATTTAGTATGTATGTGATTCTCTCCCTGAGCCAAATTCACTGAGAATATATTTTTGCCTTTTTGCCTTCCTGTTCTTCCCCTCCACTGCAACCACTTCCCCTTGCCTCTTCTACATGAGATAGTTTACCCCCCCCACCTTCTCTCCACATCTACTTGCCACATTCCTCTCTCACCTCTTAACTTTAACCCTTAAATATCATCCCTTTCCACTAAATTTGACCTGTGCCCTCTATCCATGTATACCTGTAAACATATATATATACACATTCACATACATATTCATATGCCCATAAACTCTTCTTCAACTATTTTCATACTGAGAATTATTTCATCAGTTACAGTTATTGTTTTTCCATATAGGAATGTAAATAGTTCAAATTTGATAAGTTCATAGTGATTTCTTTTCCATTTTTACCTTCTCAAGCATCCCTTGCTTCTTGTGTCTGATTGTCAAATTTTCTATTCAACTCTGGTTTTTTGCTCAAGAATGGCTGAAAGTACTCTATTCCACTGAATGACCATATTTTCCCCTGAAACAAGATACTCAGTTTTTCTGGGTAGGTGACCCTTGGGTTCATTCCCAGCTCTTTTGCCCTCTGGAATATCATATTCCATGCCCTTCAATCCCTCAGTGTAGAAGCTGCCAGGTCCTGCGCTATTCTGATTGTGTTTCCACGATATTGAAATTGTTTCTTCCTGGCTGCTTATAGTATTTTCTCCTTGATCTGGGAATTCTGGAAGCTGGCTATAATATTCCTAGTCTTCTTTTAGGGATCTTTTTCAGGAGGTGATCTGTGGATTCTTTCAACCTCTATTTCTCCCTCTGGGTCTAAAACATCAGGGCAATTTTCCTTGAGAATTTCTTGAAGGATGATTTCTAGGTTCTTTCTTTGATCATAGCTTTCAGGTAGTCCAATAATTTTTAAATTATCTCTCCTGGATCTATTTTCCAGGTCAGTGGTTTTTCCCATGAGATATTTCACATTGCCTTCTATTCTTTCAATTGCTTGGATCTGTTTAACAGCATCTTGATTTCTCATAAAGTCACTAGCTTCCAATTGCTCCAGTCTAATTCTGAAGGAATGAATCTCCTCAGTGAGCTTTTGAGATTCTTTTTCCATCTGGCAAATTTGGAGTTTTAATGCATTCTTCTCATCATTGCCTTTTTGAGCCTCCTTTGCCACTTGAGTTACTCTATTTTTATGGTGTTATTTTCCTCAATCATGCTGTTGACTCTCATTTCATACTTTTTCTGTATCCTTTTCATTTCTCTTCCCAATTTTTCCTCCACTTCTCTTATTTGGTTTTTAAAATCCTCCTTAAGGTCCTCTATGGCCTGTTAGCAGCTCGTATATTAATTTCTGGCTTTTGTTGCAGGAATTCTAACCTCCCAGTCCTCCTCCTGTCCCATGCTCTGGTCCTCTTTGCCCCCAAAATAGTAGACTCCTAGTGACTTGTTTGAATTTTTCTGTTTCTTTTGTTTCCTTTGCCTAGGTATGTTGCCACTTAATTACTTGACTTTTGGGCTTGTTGCCACAGTAGGACTCTGCCACCAGACAGGGGAGCTTCCATCCCAAATGTTGGGGTCTTCTCAACTTCCGGAGCTATAATTTGTGTGCCCTCTCTGAAGCCTCCACACACTCTGGCAAGCTGGTCACACACCACAAGACTTCCACCCCAGACCACAATCCAGATCCAAGAAGGTTATAGCAAGAGCAACTACCCCCAGACTGATTGATGGATCCCCCTACAGTCTGCAGGCCAGGAGCCGAAGTTGCAAAATGGTAGCTGTGCTGCCACTCTTCAGATGCTTCTAACCCCCAGGGGAAGAAGCTGAAGTGTTCCCAAATACTGGTCCCAAAGTACATGGGGCACTAACCTCTCACTTTGTCCTAGGCATCTATGTGTTGGGATTCTGGAAAAGCCACAACAGCTGATGGTCTGAGGTCCCTCCACCCGGCTGCTGGTCCAGCTGCCCTGGGGCTAAAACCTCTGACTTCCTTGGGCCTGGGCTTGGCTCCCAGAGGGCTGTGCTGGCCCCTCCCTGCCAGGATGCCGGGCTGTCCTCAGGGGGTGGTTAGTTTCTCTATGTTGTTCTGTGGGTTCTGGACTCTATTCATTTTTCTAATAAATACTTATGATGAATCACCTCAAGCACATCCAGATTCTGACTTCACTATAATAGGTGATACATATGAATTCTTGGTACTTGAAGTAGAAGAGAAAAAAATAATAACCTCATCTAGAATCTGCCAGCAGTAAAGCAGAGCTTGGCAAAGGATGGAGAAATTATAAATTAGGCACAATTTTTTTACATTCTTAATGGCATCTCCATTAAGAATTTAAAGGAAAAAAGTGACTTATTCATTCACTTATTTATTATAAGAGTAAGGAATCACATGAGAAGACAGTGATTTTGTAAGAGGTGTCAGATATGAAAATCTTTATATTTAGTAATATTTGAAAATAACTATATTCAAACTACTTCCAAATAATTACTCCAATTTATAAAAGATGTTTGGGGTGGTTCTCAACTTCCCTTTAGGATATTGTAAAATTCCTACTGGTTATTTTAATTTATACATGGAATATTAGAAACTGAAATTTAAGGAAATATTCAATGACTTATTCAGGGTTGCATTAGTGGTGTTAGAGGTGAGATTTGAAACAAGGTCTCAAAGAGTAAATGGTCTGCCATGTCCTACAGATTCTATTGTAGTAAAAAGTATGTAAATGACCATCATAAGCAGACATTAAAAATCCCTATTTTTTCCCTTTATTTCCCCTCATTCATATTAGCAGTTGGAATTGATCTTTACTGTACTGGGAAAACTGTTTTCTGAGTTTTGAGGCCCCTAGGTTTGGGTTTTGCAGTAAAATAATTAGGACGTATAGGGAAACAATGTTACATATCTTTGTTTTAATGGTACATTGTTGTTGATAGAGGAAAAGTGAATTCAAATCCTGGCTTTGCTCCATGCGTTTTGTGTGATGTTGTGAAAGTACCTTCTCTCTGTGCTTCATTTTCCTACTTTATAAAATTCAAGGTTTATACAAGGTAATCTCTAAAACCTATACTACTAGATTGCTGTACAATTTGGCTTTCTTTTCTTATTTTTTTTTAAATTTCCATACCTTTACTTTATTTTTTTACATTCCTTTTTGGACCTTTGGAGTTCCAAATTCTGACCCTTCTTCCAGACCCTCCCTCACCCACTGAGAAGGCAATCAATATGGTATCAATTATATATGTGAAATCATGTAAAACATATTTACATATTAGCCATATTACAAAAAAAAGAAAAAATAAAATGAAAAAAGTATGCTTCAGTCATAGTTTATCATTGTTACAATAACACTGAGTACAACATTCATTATGCTAAATTCTTTTACACATATAATATCATTTTACTCACACAACAACCCTAAAAGGGAGGTGTTATCATAATCTCTTGTTTACTGAGGTGGAAATTAAGGCTAACAGATTAAAAGATTTACCCAAAGGGGGTGAAGTCAAGATGGTGGGGTAAAAGTAAGAACTCACTTGAGCCCTCCCCCAAATCCTCCAATTACCTGTAAATAAATGACTCTAAAAAATTCTAGAGCAGAAGAACCCATAAAATGACAGAGTGAATCAAATTTTCTTGCCCAAGGCATCCTGTAAAGTAGATAGAAAAGGTCTGTTGTACCAGTCTGAGAGAAAAGCTCAGTCCAGCATGGGCCATGCCAGCATTTATGGGGCCAGAATAGGCCTTACAGGACTGAATTAGTGACAGATATAGAAGCTATGGACTTCTCAACCCACAAACACCAAAGAATACTTTACAACTTGTAAAGACAACTTCCTCAAGCCCCAAATGAAAATACGAGCTGGTTACAGGCCAAAAAGGAACTTAATAAGCAGGTAAGGGAATTGGAAGAAAAATTGGGAAGATAAATGGGAAAAGATACAAGAAAAGTATGAAATGGGATTCAACATCCTGACTAAGGGAAATAACACCCTAAAAATAGACTAACTCAAATGGCAAAAGAGGCTCAAAAAGCCAATGAGGAGAATAATGCCTGAAAAAGCCCAATTTGCCAGGTGGAAAAAGTATCTCAGAAGCTCACTGAGGAGATTCATTCCTTCAGAATTAGACTGGAGCAAATGGAAGCTAGTGAATTGATGAGAAATCAAGATGCTGTTAAGCAGATCCAAACAGAAGAAGGAATAGAAAGCAATGTGTAATGTCTCTTGGGAAAAACTACTGACCTGGAAAATAGATTCAGGAGAGGTATTCTAAAACTTATTGGACTACCTGAAAAACATGATCAAAGAAAGAACCTAGAAATCATCTTTCAAGAAATTCTCAAGGAAAATTGCCCTGATGTTTTAGAACCAGCAGGCAAAATAGAGGTTGAATGAATCCACCAATCATCAACTAAAAAAGATCCCAAAAAAGAAAACTCCTAGGAACATTGTAGCTAGGTTCCAGAATTTGCAAATCAAGGATAAAACTTTCCAAGGGTGGGTGACAAGGGAGGAAGGGAATGAATCTGTAATTTGAAGTTTTAATATCAAATGTTTAAAAAATATAAATACTATTGTTAATACTAATTTACATATAATTGGGAAATAAGATATACAGGCACTGGGGCACAGAGCACCTTCCCCTAATGGAAAAGTCAAAGGGGGTATGATAGAAGATATGGGAGAGAGCAGATTCGATGAGGGGCTATCCTTTGGGACTGATATTCTGGGGTGGTGGGTAGGGGAAAAATGGGGAAAAATTGTAACTCAAAATCTGGCAGAAATGAATGATGTAGACCAGAAGTTAATAAAGCATTTGGGAAAATAAAGAAAGTACCCCCAATAGCACGTGCACACACACACACACACACACACACACACACACACACACACACACACACACACGACACAGAATCCTATCTTAATAAAGAGTTAAAAATTAAACAATTGCCTGGGATAATGAACAAAAAGATGAAAAGCTCAGACTATAGAATCTTACTTTGGTGATAAAGAAGATCAAAACATACAAACAGAAGATGATAACAAAGTCACAGCTTCTAAATCCAAATCCTCTAAGAAAAATATCAATTGGTCACAGGTCATGGAAGACCTCAAAAACTATTTTGAAAAACAAGTAAGAGAAGTAGAGGAAAAACTGGAAGGAGAAATAAGAGTGATGCAAGAAAACCATGAAAAATGAGTGAACAGCTTGCTAAAGGAGACACCAAAAAATACTGAAGAAAATAACACCTTTAAAAAATAGACTAGACCAAGTGACAAAAGAGATCAAAAAGTCAATAAGTAGAAGGCTTTAAAAAAGCAAAATGGGCCAAATGGAAAAGGAAATAAAAAACTAATTAAAGACAATTATTCCTTAAAAATTAGAATGGAGTAAATTGAGGTTATTGACTTCATAAAAATTCAAGAAATAATAAAACAAAATAATGAAAAAAATAGAAAACAATGTGAAATACCCCTTTTGGAAAAAAAAAACTGAGCTGGAAAAAGAAATTATCAAGAGAACTACCCTGATATTCTAGAACTAGAGGGTAAAATAGAAATGGAAAGAATCCACTGATCACCTCTGCAAAGAGATCCCAAAAAGAAAACTCTTAGCAATATAGTATCCATATTCCAGAAATATGTGTGTGTGTTTGTGTGTGTATGTATACACACACATATGTGTATATGTATATGTTTGTATACACACATACATATATAATTGTATACATTATGTTATATATAAAATGTTATATATGTAAATATAAAATACTAATTACATAGAGGATATATTGTATGTTAAATTTACATATCCATACATAATATTATATATAATATCATATATAAAATATTTCTCATGTAAATATAAAATACTAATTAGATATAGATATATAGGGAGGGGGCACAGGGTGAGTTCAGTATGAATGGATGATGTCTTAAAAATAAAATTGAGAGGTGAAAGAGGAATATACTGGGAGAAGGAGAAATAGAGATGTAGAATGGTGTAAATTATCTCACATAAAAGAGGCAAAAAAAAAACCTTTTACAATGGAGTAGAAGAGAGAGGAGGTGAGAGGGAATGAGTGATCCTTAGTCTAATTGGATTTTGCTTGAGGAGGAAATAACATACACACTCAATTGATTGGGGAAATCTATCTTATCCTATGGGAAAATAGGAGAGCAGGAGATAAAAGTGGATGAATGAAGGGAGGTCAAATGGAATAAGCAGTGATCAGAAGTAAACACTTTTTTTAGGAGAAATAGAGTCAAAGGAGAGAATAAGATAAATGGTGGATGAGATAGGACGTAGGAAAATATACTTAGTCTTTCACAGCAAAACTAATATGGAAATGTTTTGTATGACTTCACATGTATGGCCTAAATCGAATTGCTTGTCTTCCCAATGAGGGTGGTGGTGAGGGGTGAGGGAAATAATGTGGAACTCAATTTATAAAATAAATGTTAAAATTGTTTTTTACATGCAACTGGGAAATAAGACATAGAAATCTAACTTGCCCTACAAGAAAATGGAAGTATAAAAGGAGTTTTTTTAGAAGGGAGGGCAGATTGGGAAAAGGGGGTAATCAGAATGCACAATGTATTTTATTGGGGGAAGGGAAAGTTGGGGAGAAAATTTGAACTCAAAATCTTGTGGAAGAGAATACTGAAAACTAAAATCAAATTAATAATAATGATGATGATGACTTATCCAAGGTCTCACAGCTAATAAGCGTCTGAGACCATATTTGAACTCCGATCTTTGTAAGGTTTATGGAATTTAAAGATGTTCCACGCCCCATAGAACTTGCTGATGTAGCAGGAAGGGGTGGGGCAAGAGGAAGCAGAAGAAAAGCTAGAGTTCCAGTGGTGACTGGAAGCAGCAGGAGCAGTAGCAGCAACAGCAGCAGCAGTGGTAGCAGTGATGTAGAGATGGAGGCACAAACCCTTTTTTGAGCCAGCCAGAATTTCTGCTAAGGACTCTTGTTGGGGACTGCCAGGGACTGGAACTGTGGGGGGTCGGAGCTGTTGGGAGCATGCTTCCTGGATGCTGGATTACTCTCCCTTATTTCTGCTTTATGATTATACTGGCTTCCTCAGCTAAAATCCTATCTTCTACAGGAACCCTTTCCCTAACTTTTTTAATTCTAGTACATTTCTTTCAATTATTTTCAAATATATATAATGATTGTGTGTATACATATGCATACATAACAATGTTTAATACATATGAGAGACAAAGACAGAGACAGAGAGACAGAGACAAAAACAGGGACAGTGGCAGAGAGAGTTTATTTGCTCCTTTTTCCATTTTTTTTTTCTGGATATCTCTCCAGTTAGATTTTGTGATCTCAATGGGTCCAAGGACAATATTTTGCCACTTTTTGTGTCCCAAAACATATCACAGTATCTGCCATATTGAAGGCACTTAATAAACGCTGATCAACTAATTGCTAGTTGTATGGCAAAATTTCAAGTATTTTCTTATCCTTTGCAAGAATATTTATCTTTTTTTCCTTTTGAAAACTAACCTTTCATTATTAATCTATTGGGGAACACCCTTCAGTCTTATATATTTCTACCAGTTCTCTACATATTTTGCTACCAGGCATTTTTAGTAAAATTTAAAACATTTCCTTCATTTGAGAATGACTTACTTTATTTTATTCAAATTTATTTTTGTGCTAAAATTTTTAAATTTTATGTAATTGAAATTTTATGTAATAGATTGATTTTTGTACTAAGATTTTTAAATTTTATGTAATTGAAAATATCTACTTTTCCCCCCTGTGATCATCTCTATGGCTTGTTTTGTTAAGAATTCTCCCCAAAGTTATAGAAACATTGTTTTGAAGGATGATTCTTTCCATTTTTTCTCCATTTTGAAATTATATGATAACTCATAATAAGATCTCATAGTCATTCAAAGCTTAATGTGCTACTATGATATGTAACTTGGAGACCTAACATCTACTTTTTTTCTTTGCCAAACTAATTTCCTGTTTTCACAGCAATTTTTATTTTCAAATACTAATACTTCATACAGTAATTTATCATACATTGGGCTACTTCATATTTCTCCTACTAATTACTTGTGCAATTTGTTACACTTATCTACTTTACTCTTTATATCATTTTCCAATGTAGTTTGATTTCAGATAATTCCTATATTGTGATTTTCCTTTCCTAGTCTTCCTATTCTCCTAATTCCTATTCTTGCCTCTTTTGCTTACCTTGAGATTCTAGACATTTTTGTTCTTCCAGATTAATTTGCATTATTTTATGTTGTTCTATAAAATATCTCCATCATTTAATTTTATAGCACTAAATTAATATAGTGCCTAAATAAGTAAGACCCAGCTCACCAGTGATTCAGGATTCATATGGCTTCATGTAAAGGAATAGCTTCTGTAACTTTGTATTCTTTTTTTAACTTCTGTTAACAGAAAAGTGTCATTAGCTCTATGAGCTGAACAAGTCACAATTCCAATTATGAGACAGAACACAGAAGAAATGATCTGTATAGGCTAGTTGCTAAATCAAATAACTAAATTAAGGTTTTGAAAATTGTTTCAAAAGAGGTTACAACATTATGTCTAAGCAAATTTCTTCAAAGAAATATTCATAGGCTTTAAAAAGACAAAAGAATAATAACACTTTGTATTCATACAGTAGCTCTCATTAAGAAATGACAGCTTTAAAAATATCATAATTAGTATTTGCTTAACATTTCTCAAGTGCTAAAAGCACACTTGGCCTATGGGTAGGAAATATTGCCCCTTTTTGGCAGAGGAAAATGCAAAGGAAAGTAGAAAAACTGGGGACACAAATCTAAAAACCCCATGAATTTTCATTCCTATTTTTAGCCCTTTTTATTGTAAAATGCATAGACACACAAACACACTCACACACACCATTTGGGAGTAGTTGCAATAGTTTTGAATAGATCATAAAATTACTGACTTCGTAAAGTGCAAAATAGCTATCCTTTCACAGAACCCTAGAGTACAGAGAACCAGTGAGATGCAGAAACTCAGAACTCTGATGTGTCTCTTAGGTTGATTGCTTGGCAATTTAATAGCTACTGATTTTTTATAATGTGTTTATTGTTGTATTAACTGTAAGGAAGACATGACCCTTGATTCTGGGAGCTCAATTTCTCAGATGAAATGTTAAGTACAGACCTTTTTTCTTCTTTTGTTTTTTTACATAGAAACAAGTGCATATACATGTGTTGACCTTCTAAGAAGCAATAGGAATAGATAATTCTCATATGAATCTCATATATGTTTGTATGTGTCCATGTTTGTGTATTATATGTATATGCATGCATCGGTGTATATATACATGCATTTGTATACCAACATGCATGCATACATATGTGTATGTGCATATGTACATGCACAGAGAAAAATTAGGTTCAGAGAGAGAGGTATAGACAGAGATCTATCACAAGGGATATATAATTCATTTCCTTTTCACCAGGATCTTTCCTAATCACTGAAGATGCAAATATAACATGAAATAGTCCCTGCACTCAAGCAACTTACATCCTACTGTGGGGAATGAGAGAGAAACAAATAGGCAAATACAACAGACATAAATAAATAACAATAAATAATGTGGTTCTGGTTCTGGTTTGTCCTTCATTCTCAAAGAGGAACATGACAACAGGGAGATGATGAAATGACTTGCAATTGAATTTAATTTGAGTGAGGGAGGGCTGTGCAAGGTCATCAACCTCATTTTCTCCTCCAGAGTAATTTGGGTCCAGTGGCCAGTTATCAATCAGGAGGACTGGAGATGGCCCAGGAAGCAATGGGAGACCTTTTTCCTTTTAAATTAAGGTATATTCAAGTTCTTACTTTCAGTGAGGCAATGCCCAATCAGTGAATAGGCCTCTTTAAGAAGTGAGTCTAAGGATGGCCCATTTAAAAATATGTTTTTAAAATGCCTCCTATGTCCTGGCTCTCTCATTGGAAGGAAGAAGAGTTGTAAAGGAGAAAATATGGACTTCAAAATAAAATTTGTGTAAAAAATATGAAGCAGCAAAATTATTTAAAGTCATAAAAGCATGGGTCTTGCTAGGGAAAATCATGAATTGCCAAATTATTTGAAGCCAAGCACCGTGGCAGCCACATCACATTACTGACTTATATTTAATCTTCAATTACATTAAGAAACCAAACAAAAACCCACCTTTTGTCTTCCCTTTTCATATTAACTACTTCCTACCTGATACTATGATCTGGTATATTTTAAATACAATACTGGGTATTTAACTCTGTTGAATTTCATCTTGTTGGGTTTGTTTTTTTAATTGGCTAAAAAAATCTTTTGGACAAAATTATTTTTCAAGAAATGTATAGGTTATTCCCTCTCTTGTATTCTTCAAAGTTTTATTGGTATGTTCTCTACATCTTCCTCAAAGTCACTGATAAAAAAATGTTAAATAGAATGGGGTTGTGCACAGATTTCTGTGGCAAACCATTAGAACTTTCCCTACAAGACTAATCTATTAATCTAGATCCTTTTCATCTGGTATTCAATCATTCATAAATTAAAATAATTGTAGCTCAACTGGCATGTCTCCCATCTTATTCACAAGGGCATTATAAAAGCCTAGGTCAAATACCTTTCTAAATCCCAGATACAACCTGATTTACCAGCCAAAATAGCAAATTCCATTAAAAGAGTAAATTAGGTCAGTGTGACTTGACTTTTTCTTGATGAACACACACTATCTTCGAATGTTTTCCCTCTCCTTACTAAGTACTCACATAGCTTTGTTTTGTTTACCTTATTGATTTGAGATGTCTAACTTTTCTTCTAATCAGTCTACTTCTTCCTTGCTCACATTTCTTTGCAAATTATTTCTTCCTACACCCTTAGAGAGGTTTCCAATAACTTTTATTTTTTTAAATCAACAACATGCATATGGACTTAAAGTAATAGCTCATTAAAAAAATTAAGAACAAATACTATTTAAAGCCACAAGGGCAGATGAAGCATCCTGGGAATGTTTCACTGGACTGTCAAAATGCCTATAAAGGCCTATGTAAGTCCCAAGATGGACATTATGGTAACAGTGAGTAACAAGTAGCCAAGGAGTGAACTTCTAAACATAATAGTCAAGCAGTAATTAGAAATATAAAGTAATTTGGACATAGAATTGGTATCTATAGGTTAGAAATGTTTTCGATATTTTATACACAAACAGTACAATATAGTGGAATGAACAGTGGACCAAGAGTTAAAGTGACATCTTGCCCTGAAATTTGCTAGGTATGTTGTCACCTAGTTTAAATTCCCTCTTTCTCACATTGTTCATCTATGAAAGGAAAACAATTACAGCAATAGCAAAGGCAACAACAGCTATTGCTACTATTGCTACTGCTACTACTGCTGTTGCTGCTGCTGCTGCTGCTGCTGCTGCTATAGGTTAGATTAGACAATCCATAAGGTCCCCTTTGGAGAGATCTATACATTTGGAAAGATAACCTGAAGTCTAAGATCTATAATGACTGGAAATCAACTTTTGATTATTGGTGAAGAAATTAACTAGACTAAGAAAAAAATTGCATGGTAGTGGCATAATAGACTGATAGGAAACCCACAAGAAGATAGCACCATGGAAGGCAAAAGCCCTCCCCTTACTTCTAGGGAAAGGTTAGTTGAGTGGCCATATATTTAGAACTGTAACATGCCTCAGAAGCCATCTAACACTCATTTTACAGACAAGGAAATTGAGATCCAGAAAGAATTAAGTGACTTGAATAAAGTCACATCATTGGTGAACGGCACTCAGAGAACTTGATCCTAAGTCCTCTGCTTCCAGGTATAGAGCTCTTTCTACTACATGATTGAGCTTTCCCTGATTCATACAGTCCAGTCTGTGACTCATAATAGACACTAGTTAAATACATTTTTAATAAAGAAAAGGGGACAAAAGGCATTGGTGGGAGTAATAATATAATTGGTGGGAAGTTTAAGATGGAAATAAGATTCAGAGACAAGCACCAGAACTTGACTTCTTACACTTAAAAACAGATTGACTCAAAATATTAGTGGTCTTCAGACAGAGACTGAATGATGAATTACTAGTCAGTGAAGTTATAGCAAGGATTCCTTTTGAAGTATGTATTGGGTGATATGACTGCTAAGGTCCCTCTCAATTCCTTTTTAAAAAGATATTCTGTGATAAACTCCAGAAGCAAAATTAGCCTCACATTCTTTTGGAATGATAGAACTGTTAGCTTTGAGAAATAGTCTTTTGTCTAACCTTTTGTCATCCTCATTGTTCGTTTGCTAATTCTTTCCTTTTTTTTACTTATAGCACTCAAGTCTACATGTACTGGTTAACTATGATTCACTTGAAGATCTGTGCTCTCAAACATTGGGTATTAGTCTTGCTCAGCAAGATTTTCAAAAATCCTCCTATATATTTGCCCTGTAAAATATTCTCAAAAGTGTTTGTAGCCTAAAAAAACGGGGGGGAGGGGTTGAGAGCAGATACTGTGCATCAAGAAGAATGAAAAATGTGAAAATAATTAAAGACTGTGATGTCCTTGATATCCAAGAATCTGTGAACTTTATAAACCCAGGCTCTTTGATGCCATACCTACACATCTCTAATTACAGTTTTACTTCCAGCTGGAGATTACTATAAATCTCAGGCATTAGTTTCCTTTTTTAAAAATGCAGATTGATTTTAAGTCCAAGAGATGAAAATGTAGGATTTTCAATCAAAAGTGCCAAGATGATTTCTCATGGAATATTTTCTTCATTTTTTTTATTATGCATGTTCCCCAAATTTTGTTAATGCTATCATTAAATGTAGTGATACCACCACCCCACCTTCCCATTCCACTATGCTACTACTATAATTTATGGTTGTGCTTATGTCATTAATAAATACTCCTCGGGACATTTATAATACTCAGGAAAAGACTTAAGGAAAATAATTTTTAAGAAGAACATTTTACATATATGTGTGTGCATACATGTGTGTTTCATACATGTCTTTATTCACATACTAATTCTCATTAATGAAAATGTATCTCCTTATTACAAATAAAATGAACAATACCAATGAAACCCTACTTTTATTTCTTTTTTTGGAGGGGGGGAAGGCAGGGCAAATGGGGTTAAGTGACTTTCCCAAGGCTTTCACATGGCTAGTAAACCCTACTTTTCTTAGCAATAGTGGAAACTCTCATTAAAGTCGGAAAGAGAATTCAGAAGCATGTATATTTCATGGAAAGTCTAATCAAGGCAGAACAGGCAAAATCTAATGGTGAAATTTTGTTTTTCTTTTTTAAATTTATTTTTCATTTTCAACACATTTTTTAAAAATTTGAGTTCCAAAATTTTCCCACTCACTCCTCTTACCCCTCCCAAAGAGAGCATGCAATCTAATATAGGCTATACAGGTACAATGATATTAAACATATTTCCACATTAGTTGTGTTGGAAAGAAGAATCAGAACAAAATACACTGAATATGGAATCAGAAGACATAGTCTTAAGTACCAATTTTCCTTCCCTGTGTAACTCGATAAATTGCTTCTCTTCGGGTCTCAGTTTACAGATCTGAAAAACTGGGGAGCTTAAAAGAGAGATGTGGGCTAGCTGCTTTCTTAGAGAACTGAATCATATGACCCTACTTGAGACTGACTCTATTAAAATGTGGGTTCACATTTACTATGATACTAGCAAGGTGACTATAGTAAACAAATTGTCTGCTGGAATTTGCATTCTTTACAACTTTGCTTAAAATGTCATCTGTTAACCCCTAATGTTATAATCTTAATATGCTGAGCCATAGACTAAAATACTTGCAATTTTTCTCCTTTCTAGGAATACTTAATAAATTTCTAGCTTTATTTTGCAACCACAGAAGAAGGAATACTAGGAAAGGAAAAAGACTTGGGATTTTACTGATATAAGGTAGTTCTGGGTGAAGAAACTCCTACCATACAGATTGAAAGCTATTCTGCAACTTATAGACTCAAAGGGTTATTTGTATAACTGAGAAAATGAGTCAAAGCCAGTACTTGCACTTAAACTTTTATCTTTCTGACTGCAAAGCTGAAATGCTCTAAACACTACATTGGCTGTCTATCAGTAGTAGTAATAACATTTCAAATATAGAAAGGACTTGACAGTTTTTCCAAAGTATTTTCATTGGCCTTATCTAATTTGATCATTCCTATAGTCCTGATAGGGAGGCTATGAATGCCATTTTTTCAAAGGAGGAAACTAAGACTTAAAAAGAGTAATTTATTTTCCCAGTTCAAAGAACTAGCAAATGATACTAGCAAATGAAATCTTTGAGTATATATTCAACTTTCTTTTCCTTATACCACTCTCAATAGGGTAGCAAACACCAAATAATGAGTCTCACCTATACTTGCAAGTGTACCTTCTATCTTCATTGTTTTCCTAACAGTGAGTTCATGAGAAGAATGAGGGAGTGATAGTGATAGTCCACTGTACTCTGCGCCTTTTGGAGCACAGTGTTTTTAGTTCTTGCAATGACATTTCAATAAGGACATTGATAAGCTGTGTAGTATCTAGAGAAAGGTATCAAGGAAGATTTAAGACTGAGAGATATTGTGAGAAGCCTTTGACGCACTGGGGGAATATTTAGTTTGAAGAAAAGAAGAAAGCCTTCATGTAATGACTGTTTCCAAGTATTTGGAGTATTTTCATTGAGTGTGGAAGACAGTATAGATTGGTTCTTTTCTGGCTCAGAGAGAAGAGGTAGAAAAAAGCAATGGAAGTTGTTATGTAGCAAATTAAAGTTGGTATAAGGGAAAAAAACAAGAACAAATATTAAAATAAAACTTTTATTTTCATTTTAAATTACTCTCTATAGCATCCCATCCCTGACTAGTTGTATCTGGCATCTACCTGAGACCTTAAGGGTTGACAAAGATACTACATCCTCAGATAGTGCATTCTCAGTTTGGATAATTAATTTTTAAGGAGATTTTCCCCCATTTACAATGGTTTGGAATCTCCTGTATAATTTCTGCCAATTGTTCCAATCGCTTTGCCATTGATATTCCTACAAATGCTTAAAGATAACTATTATTTTCCCTCCAAATACTCTTCCTCAAACTTACCATTTTGACTTATCAACCAGTGTTAATTGAGCATTATATACAATCTCCACAATATCATTTTCATTTTTTTCTGAATATGTTCTGATTTGTTACCATACTGTAGAAGAAAGGGGCAAGCATACAATATTTCCAAAAAGCAGATAAATACAAGAAGACTAGAGGAGGGATAGAAAACTAAAAACTAACAATATGAATAAAGACTATTCACAGGAGGTGAGCCCCCATGTTCATAACTGTGGTCTGATAACTATTAGTTCTTTATGTCAAATATATTGTTTATAGATGATAGAATATAAATAAAGTTTAAAGATTATCACTTCTATACTCATTTTAAAGGTGAGAAATCTGGAACATTGACATTACTGACACTCAAAGATGATGGCTACCCATATTTGTATCTGGAAAATCAAGGAGCATTTTTTTCATGTACCTACTACATCTGGCATGAGAAATACAAAGACAAAATTCATCAGTCTCTGCCTTTAAGGATTTTCCATTTCATGGTGGGGGAATAATAGTTACTCAGATAAATAAAGACAAAGTAAATTTAAATTAATCTTGTTTGAATGGATAAGCAATTAATGGGATCAGGAAGGGTTTTATAGAACTTTTAGGCAAATTAAACCGAGACTTGAATGTAGCTAGCCATCCTAAGAGGTGAATATATAGGGGTGGTTGCTGTTTGGTTGTTTCAATCATGCCCAACTTGGGGCAGCTAGGTGGCACAGTGAATAGAGCATTGCCCCTGGAGTCAGAAGGACTTGAGTTCAAATGTGGCCTCAGACACTTAATACTTAGTAGCCATGTGACCTTGGGCAAGTCACTTAACCCCAACTGCCCTGCCCCCCCTCCAAAAAGAAAAAAAAAATCATGCCCAACTCTTTGTGACCCCATTTGGAGTTTTCTTGGGAAAGATACTAAAGTGCTTTGCCATTTCTTTCTCTAGCTTATTTTAAAGATGAGGAACTGAGGCAAACAGGGTTAAATGACTTGTTCAAGGTCACACTACTAATGGTGTGTCTGACGGGATTTGAACCAAGGAAAATGAATTTTCCTGACTGTCTCCACTGTAGTCTATCCACTACAGCACCTACCTGCCCCTGTATTGGGGTGGAGGGAAATTTAATTAGTACCGGAGACCTAGCATGTAGAAATGGGATTCGAATTGTTGTGTTTGTCTCAAAAGATCAATACTAAGTTTGATGAAAGGAAGTTTCTAGAAGGTCAATTTGACTTGTTACAGGGAAAACAAAAAAAAAAAAACTTCATGATGATTAGAGCTGTCTTAGAAGATCATGAATTCCTCCTTAGTTGAGACTTCTGAGCAAAATCTGGATATCCATTTCTGGATCTGTTGAAGAGAAGGGAAATGATTTTAGTTATGGGTTTATTAGATGGTATCTGAGATTTCTATAAATTCTCTTCCAAATCTTCCAGTTTCATAAATATCCCAAGAATCTATCAGCTTGTAGTAATAGCACTAAAGTAGATTTCATCCTTTGCATTCATCAGCTGGTCACTAACCACTGATGCTAACCCCTTGTATAATTTTAAACTGACATTCATTTCCATTCCTAATGTGGATATTCTCATTTGAGAATAAGGGTAAAACACAAAATAGAAGTAATTATTTTCTCGTTTACAAAATGCATATTAAAAAGATTATATTAATTTATGTATAATTACAACTTCATTGATCCCATAATTTTGTTATCAGGGAGATAGGCAGCTTCTCTTCTGGGTTTGGATATACATGAGCTACAACCTATGTTTAGCAAAGTTTAAATCTTTGCTCTGACATATAATATGTACTTATAATTTGTAGGCAAGTATAGTAAAACTTAAGCAACAAGAAATCTCAGGAAATCTAAGATTTAAATTTGAATCTAAATCTAATTCTCAAAGACTGCAACTTTTAGATAAAGAGAGAAATGATGAAAAAAAATAAGGCTCTCGATTTTTTCGATAATTATGTTTTCTTTTCTCCCACTGATTTTAGTGTGTGTGTGTGTTGTGCTGTGTGTGTGTGTGTCCTTAGAACAACATAAACTGCATCTCTGTCAAGCTACCTTTACATGACTCAGATCAATTTTTTACATCTAGAAATTGACTCTAGGAATAGAGAAGCTCATTTAGCTAATGGCTGCTAGGAGAAGAGGTAGAATTCCTTATAGCTTCCTATGGTAACTTCTTTTTTTGTTTTGTTTGTTTGTTAACAGAGTGCCAGAGATCTTTTGTTACTATGTTCCAGAAAGACTGTAAGTGTTTTCCGAACCCTCCAAATATCACTCCTGAGGCCAAAGCTTCATTATTTCCTCCTTTCATTGTGACTCTGAATCCTTTTACTAGGTCTGAAGTTCTGCCAAATTGCAAGGGGATAGTCTCCCTTTTTCATATAATAGTGATAGCTAAATTATAAAAAGAGGCCAGCGCTCTTACTCACTGTGCCACCTAGACACCCCGAGATACATTCTTAATTCTCCTAAAGAAACCCCATGCTTTCCCACCTTTGTATGTTGGCTCATGCTATTCCTTCTGTCTGGAGTCTCAACCATCCTCTTCTGTAATCCTTCAACATAAGTTCAGGACTGGAAGGGACCAGCAGAGCTATCAGGCCTAATTCATAATTACAAAGAATATCCACTAAAGCAAAATTCATATGGGATCACTCTTCCTTCAAAACTCCTCAAGTGAGGGATACTTTCCACTACCTCCATTCTTAGACTTTGGGACTACTCTAATTGGTAAGAATTTATTTTCTTATATCAAGCCTAAATTCACCTTTGTTTACAAAATCTGTTTGATTCTACTTCTTCTATCTCAGGCCAAACAGAACATGTCCAAATCATCCCCCACATGACAGCTTTTCAAATGCTGTTTTCCATCCCCAGTTTCAATAATTGATCTCCACATAACACAGATTTGAGACTCTTCATTATATTTGTCACCCTTCTCTGGATATTTCCAACTTATCAATTGTACTTAAAAAAAATGTAACAAAAAAGAAATGAACAGAATTCTCTAGATATCTGTCCAGAGCAGAGTATACTTAGACTATTCTCACCCTAGTCTTAAACACTATAAAATTTGTATTTACTGTACACTGGACAATTATTGTATGCTTTTTAATTGGGCAGCTAGGTGGCACAAAGGATAAAATGGTAAACCACATTTATTAGTTGTGTGACTCCGGGCAAATCACTTAATCCTGTTTACCTTAGTATCCTTGTCTGTAAAATGAGTCAGAGAAGCAAAAGACAAACCACTCTATTATCTTTGCCAAGAAAACCACAATGGTCATGAAGATTTGAGCATGACTGAAGATAACTAAAAATGTATACACTCTTCTAATTTATTAATTTATTAACTACTATTTCATGTCTTTGACTTTACAGGAATTATGGTCTACTAAGTACCCCTAGCTAATAAGCCACCTCTTCCATTCAACCATCCTTGATCTTCTTAGTCATAAATTGATTTTTTCCTTCTGTAAATTCAAGTAATATTTTCTAACACCCTTGAACTTTCGACTTTGCATTTTTTTGTATACCTATTTTTATGCCCTTTCAACGTTTAAGCCCCTTGATAGTAAGGACCTTATCACATTTGCTCAGTATTGACTTTAGTGATGGACACAAAGTCTTGCACATAGTAAGTACTCAACAAATGTGTCATTGAACTGGACTCAACTGTGAAAATCAAGCAAGTCATTTAACTATCAGGGTCTTGCATTTCTCATTTACAGACTAAAGAGGCTGTATTACTACATATGATCTCTAAGATTGCTTTGAACTCTTTGATAAATACATTTTTTCTTAAAACACTCACAGACATTGCTTCTGTTAACAAATGCTTCCAAATTTAGGTCCTGCTTGAGCTACTTTAATGAAGAGATTAGACTAATCTATATTAGCAGCATCTATGTGCACAAAGTTATAATAATATGCTTAGAGACAGTTTTTATATTCTTAATGGTGCTTAAGCATGACCTCTGAACCTTTATTTACATATTTAATTTATTTAATGACACCATTCTCTATAGATATTGTAAAGGTAAGTTCCTACCTAGTTCAAGTTAAATCATCCCAAATCCTGAATTAATAATAAAGAAAAAAGTGAAGTTATATTTAAATATGACCATATATAACTTATGTCTTGCTTATATTCATTAGAATTTTATGTCTAATTCTAAAAATTATGGTGGGTCATTACTCAATTTCTTAGTAGTGTGTATAAGTTTGACTTTCCAACTAGAGTTAAAGGCTTCATAATGTCATCGGATATAGGCATAACAGGGTTAAGCTTGCTATCACTTTTTCTGTGAAGACAAAACTTTAGGTGAATGTATCAGATATAAAATAGAAATACAACAATGAAATTAAAGAGATTGAATCACAGCATTATGGATTTAAAGCTAGTCAGGGCATTACAAATCATTTAGCTCAGACCCCTCCTTTTACAGAAGAGGAAAATGAAAGATTTGCCCAACATCACAAGAATAATTAACAAATCTGGGTCCTCAGTCTCTGAATCTAGTATTTTGTTTCTACCACACCATATCACTGTGGGTATCTATATCTTATAATGTTAAAGCTAAATATCTGTCTTTACAAATAGATACCTGTCTCTGTAAAAGGTTGGTTGATGCTAGAACAACAGAGTAGGGACAAAAAGTATCAAGTCATCAGAGAGAATGCTAGGAGTTTGTATTAGCAAGCACCATAGCACACCCAGGATGGCCTGCCAGCACAAGTTCTTTGATCTGCTTTTCTTAAAGAAAAGCAACTTGTAAAGTCTACTTTAATTACATTCACTAGTTCATGGGAAAGGTCAACACCCTGAACATGAAGAAAATACAGGCAGAGAAAATATAAGTAGAGAACATACAAGAAGTGAAATTAGCAAAAGGATAACCAGACAGGGCTCCAGCAGTCTGAGTAAAGCAATATTGCTATACACTTTACCTGCATTACTCGATTCAGGGAACATGGACAATATCTGAGTAGTCAGGGGGTTCTGAACACATATCTACTAGGAGTCTTGACCAGGAAATCAAAAGGTCCTTCTCAGAAGCAAACCCCCAGAGCAAAATGCCAACTTCCCAGAATATATAACAAAGACTCAACATCTGATTGGCTGAGTACCAAGGTGTTTGAAAACCGTTGTGCCCCAGAACTTAATTGGAAATTCCCTGTAGCCCAGAGCCTGGTGAGCTCTGACCCCTCAGGGTTCTATGTGCCTATTAATGGGCAGGGAAGATCTTCAAATTCCCTTAACATTACAGTGTTTGAGCTAGCAGCCAAAGGAAGTGGTTTGTAGGAAAGGGGGAAGGCTCTCTTGAAGACAAGGAAACAAAGACTGTTGATGTTCTCTAAGGAAGAATATAGATGGGTCTAACTACTTCCAAATACTTATTTAACTCTCACATTTACTTAGAAATAAAGACTCTCGGATAAGTTTGGATGGAAAAACAACAACGACAAAACTACCATCCACTACTAGGGAATAAAACAACAACAACAAAAATAATAATGATTATGATGATGATAGCAGCAACAACAATAAACTACAATTTATACAGTGCTTTAAAATTTGCAAAATGCTTTACAAAAATTATCTCATTTTATCATCCCAGAAAAACTGGAAGGCAGTTACTATTATTATCCTTATACAATACCTGAGGAAACTGATATAGAGGTTTAATAAGCAGGGTCATGATAATAAGTGTCTAAGGCTAGCTTTGAAGTCAGTTCTTTACTCCAGGTTCAGTGCTCCATCCACTGTGACACCTAAATGTCTCTCTTTCTAGAGTGAAAAAACAATGGAAAAATGCTGAACTTTGGAGCCATGCAAGGAGGATAATTATCCCTGAAACCTGTGGAACCAGGAGCCAAATTCCCCTGACATCCTTTCTTCAGAGAATTGTATTATGTTCCTGACAACCAGGTGTGTTCTAAGTAGGGTAGACTCTCAGACAATTCTCTATCAGAGATACAACACAGGGGCAATTCAGAAAGATTTTATCTTCAGTGACTGACTAATGTAGAAAATTTGAGCCAAGCCATGGAGCCATATCAAGTAGAGACAACTCACAGAAGCACAGGATTTTGGAGTTAGAAGAGACCTCAGAGGCCATCTAAAATAGACACCTGAACATAATATCCCTTTTACAATATACCAAACAAGTGGCCATTTAACTTTTGTTTTATGATCACAAAAAAGGGCTAACTGCTTAACTGGCTTGATTCATTGCATTTGTGGAGAGCTCCCACCATACAACCAGATGTGAAGCTGACAGAGAAAAAATTAGTCACGTGACATTCCCAAACACCTTTTTAAAAGGTGAACATTTAGGTGAAGTGAACATTACATATACAGACAGCCTCTGGGGAAACATGTAAGATAATTATCATTTTCTTGAACTTATCTTACCTAAGTATGAGTAAATATCCCAAGCAAACACTCCGTCCCACAAAACGCACATGTGTGCACACCACACACACACACACACACACACACACACACACACACACACACGCAGCACAAAGACTGGACCATGGAAGTTTTAACCACCTATAAACAAACTATATGATTCCTCCTCCTCAAATCCACTGTTAAATATCATCTGATATACCCCATAAATTGCAGTTCCAATTTGGCGTGGCTGTAGGCAATTTCCAGCCACTGCTAGAATACAATATTGGCAAACTTTTCTCTTGTTTTGTGTTTTAAAATCTGGAAGAATAGGACTAGCAATGGAAAAATGAGTTTAAATTTGCACAAGTTGAGTCAAGTAATACACATCAGGAATTTTTGTCTGTTTGCAATTACTATATATATTAGAACTCAAATTAATTTCATGTCCTTTTGATGGGAATAATTCTGCTAATATAAGGTATAAACCCTAGAAAACAATAATTTTCATTAAGTTTTCACCTCCCTGTAATACACACACACACTCACACACATACATACACACAGACATACACACATACACCCTGTGTTTGCATATGTGTGTCTGTGTATATAAAATATATAAAATCCAGTCAAATAAAGGAATGAGGTACTCTAACCCTCTCCTCTAGGGCTAAGCTAAGCAAGTCTCCAGGAATTTCTTACTTCAAACTTACATATTTCTGATAATAATGTTACTATTTTCCCCCAGTTACTCAGGTTCACAAACTAAGTAATCATTAAAGGTCCTTCTCTGTCATCCTCCTCCAGATTTATTCAGTTATCAAATCTTAACAAATCTCTCACACTTATCCCCTTCTCTCCATTTACACAACCAATTCCCTAGTTCAGATATTCATCATTTCTTTCCTGGAGACTATTAAAAACTCTTTTGGTTGTTCTCCCTACTTCTTCCTAGTAATAATTTTCTGAACCCATCTTCCACTGATAATGATTTTTCGAAAGTCTTACTATGCCACTTCTTTTCTGAAGAGCTTTATGTGGCTCCCTATCTCCTCAAAGATAAACTCCAAAGTCCTCTCTTTTTGTCATTTAGAGCTTTGTGTGATCTCCATTAATTGTAAGATCTTCAAGAATAGGTATTGTTTCATTCTGTAAATTTTGATCCCTAGCACCTATTAAAATGGTGGTTTCATAGTAAGGATTTAATAAAGGTTTCTCAATTACTCAATTGATTTTCCCTTCTGGATTTAATTCTTACTAGTCTTCATTTCATTCAACATTCCAGCCCTGTAAATAGTCTGCTTCTCATACCTAGATTCTTCCAGTTCATCAATTCCATCTCTTGGAGTCAAAGGTTTCCTTCAAGGCTGAGAATAGCTCTGAAAATAGTTCGGAATCTTCTTTATTGTTACACCAAAAAAGCAAACAAACAAACCAAAAAAAAGTATAATTTTTTTTGTACTTATCCATGGATATGTGTTCGTAAGTTCCAACTCCCAAAATAATGTGAATTTTCTAGGATTTTTTTTTTAGCTTTTTGGCTTTTCAATCTAACTTTTAAACACATTGCTTATTAGATGAATGAATGAATGAGTGAGTGATAAACAATCCAACTCATGCTAGTGAAAACAAGAATATATGTTAGGCCAGTGGAGTTTGACACATTTTTATATCTTTACATGTTGTGGTTGAAGTAATTTTTAAATATTTTTTTCAATTACATCTAAAAGCAATTTTTATCATTGGTTTCTTAGAAATTTTGAGCTTCAAATTCTCTCCTGCTCTCTCTCCACCCCCTATTGAGATGATGAATAATTTGATATAGGTTACACATGTTCTGTCATATAAAACATATTTCTTTATTAATAATACATACAATGAAACAAAATATAGACCAACAAAAACAAAGGAAATATATTTTTTAAATGTGTGCTTTGATCTGTATTCAGACTCAATCACTTCTTTCTCTGGAAGTGGATGGCATTTTTCATCATTAAGTCTTTAGAATTATCTTGAAACATTGCATTTTTGAAAATACATAAGTCATTCACAGTTGATAATCATACATTATTGCTCTTACTACATACAATATTCTCCTCATTAAGCTTATTTCACTTTATGGCAGTTCATGGAGGTCTTCAGGTTTTTCTGAATGCGTCCTGCTTGTCAATTCTCATGACACAATAGTATTCCATCACAACCATGTACCACAGCATGTTCAGCCATTCCCCAATTGATAGACATTCCCCCAATTTCTAAATTTTTGCTACCAAAAAAAAGAACTGCTATAACTATTTTTGTACATATAGGTCCTTTTCCCTGTTTTGGGGGGAATCTCTTTGGGATACAAAACTAGCAGTATATTATTATTGGATCAAAATGTATGCAGTTTTATAGTCCTTTGGGCTTAGTACCAAATTGTTCTCCCAGGATAATTGAATCAGTTCATCACTCCACCAACAATGCTTTAGTATCCTAATTTTTCTACACCCTCTCCAACACTTATTTTCCTTTTCTGTCATGTTAGCCTATGTGATAGGTATGAGGTAGTGCTTCAGGATGGTTTTAATTTTCAGTTCTCTAATCAATTGTGATTTGGAGCATTTTATGACTATAGATAGCTTTGATTACTTCATATGAAAACTGCCTGTTAATATCCTCTGACCATTTAGTAATTGAAGGACTTCTCTTCTTGTAAATTTAACTCAGTTCTTTAATCTTCCCTCCATTCTATCTGCCCCTATCCTTCTTTTATTTCTTTCCCCCTCCTACTTCCCTGCAGGTTATGATTGATGACTATATTCAAATGAATGAGTATGTCCCCATTGGAGCCAATTCTTATGAAAGTTAAGGTTCAAAATCATGCCCCTCCTTATCTTCCCCTCCACTGTAAAATCTCTTTCATAAAACGTTATGTGGGAAAATTTGACCCATTCTACCTCTCCCTTCCCCCTTCTCCCAGTGCATCCCTCTTTATCATCCCTTAATTTTAATTTTTCTGATATTATCATATAAGACATCCGTCTTTCTTTCCCCCAAATTTTATTTTTTTAGACATCACATCATAATCATTTCTCACCTGTGTCTTCTGTCTATGTATATTTCTTTTAACTTCTATTATAATGATAAAGTTCTTAGGATTTACAGGCACCACCTTCCTGTATAAGAATGTAAACAGTTTAGCTTTACTCAATATTTTATGGTTTCTTTCTTCTTTACTTTGTTATGCTTCTTTGAGTCTTTTATCAAAAGCCAAATATTCCATTTAGCTTTTGTCTTTTCATCAGGAATGCTTGAAAGTCCTCCATTTCATTAAATATCTATTTCCCCCTAGGATGATCCTGCTCAGCTTTGCTGTGTAGGTGATTATAGGTTATAATCCCAGCTCCTTTGCCCTCCAGAATGTCATATTCCAATCCCTCCAGTGAAGAAGCTGCTAAATATTGTGTTATCCTTACTATGGTTCCATGCTATTTGAATTCTTTCTTTCTGACTACTTGTAACACTTTCTTTTTAACCTGGGAGCTCTTGCATTAAGGTATAATATTCCTGTGAATTTTCATTTTGGGTTCTATTTCAGGAAGTGATTGGTAGATTCTTCCAATGTATATTTTACATTCTGATTCTAGGATATGAGGACAGTGTTCCTTGATTTCTTTATATTTGATGTGTAGGCTCTTTCTTTGATCATGGCTTTTAGGTAGTCCAATAATTCTCATTTTATGTCTTCTGGATCTATTTTCCAGGTTAATTATTTATCCAATGAAATATCTCACTTTTTTCACTTTTTAAATTTTGTTTATTTTTTCTTCTTGTCTTATGTTGTCATTCACTTTCACTTGCTCTTCAATAAGCTTATTTTACTTCCTTTTCTGATTAGCCATTTCTTCTATTTAAGGTATCCCTCGATTCAGACAAGTTTTTTGTGCCTCTTTAACTGTTTGGCCTATTTTAAAGTCTATTTTCAATATTTTTATACCTTTTTTTAACAAAGCATTTCACTCTTTTTTCATGATTTTCCTGTATCATTCTCATTTATTTTCTCAATTTTTCTTTGTCTTTTCTTGAGTGTTGAAATCTTTGACCCCACCAACCACTTCAGGATATTCTTCTTGGGCCTCAGAGAAATTCACCTTTTTTTCTGTGAGGCTTTGGTATAGCAATTTTGACAGTTGTCTTCTTCTGAGTTTTTGTTTTGATTTTTCCTTGTCATCCTAGTCACTTACTATGACCAAGTTCTTTTGTTGTTGTTTTGTTCCATCCTATTTCTTGACTTTAAAATTTATGTTAATTTTGGACTCTGCTCCCAGGGTGGAGGTGGCACTTTCTTTAGTTTCAGGTTTTTCATGGTATTGTTTTCAAAGCTATTTCTTGGGAGTCTTTAAGTTTTCATTTCTTTCAAGGTAGTATGATCTAAAGAGAGGTGTGGTTACTGCTCTCTTGGTCTATGCTCTGGTTTTTGAGCAACTACAAATGCTCTTTCCTAACCTGGAACTGTGACCAGGGACTCTGCTCCCCTGTGGTCACATGCTCTAGTGTGCTAGTACTGTTCCTCACTCTGGCACTCTGGTGTGGAACATTGTATGGGCTATGCGACAGTGGTCAGCACCCAATGCCAAGAAGGGATTCACGAGAATCTTTTAACCTGTTGTCTGACCTCATTATGATCTGTAAGTTGTAGAACTCTGTGAGTGGCTGCTGATTTAGTATCCTCCATGAACTTTTGCTGTCTTGCTGAACTTGGCCTGGGCTGGGCTAGTTTCATTCTTACATTAGTAGGACAAACTGGGCTGGAAAAATTGTTTCACCCCATCCTCTTGTTTGTTCTACAACTCCAGAATTGATTCTGAGGCATTATTTTAAATCTGGAGAATTTGAGAAAGCTTATAAGTCACTTCCTTCACTCCATTATCTTGTCTTTACTCCAGATTTTTAGCTCTTAAAAGAAGAATGAATTAATATTGGGGCATTATTGTAAGCATTAGGTTTCTTAGGGAAAAAAAAATTCTGAGAAACCTAGTAGAATTTAGTTTAATTTGACTTCCAAGTGCCTCATGTCTCATGCAACAAATAAAAATGAAAACTGGGTATTAGAGAGGACAATATGAGATACGCTTCAATTAAAGGCATTATACTTACACCTTTATCATTTCAATTCATCCCAAAGCCTTTATTCATGAAGATAAAATTAGATGCATGATTTGATGAGAGGTGAAAGTGACTACTCTCCTGGGAATAAATCCATTACCACAGAAGAACTAAAAAACTGCTATTTTAACAAACACTTTTTTCTCTCAAAATTTTTTTTCATTTTTTTTCAATTTAAGTATTAGAATTCATGGCATGCATAAAATTTTCCAGAAAAATGTTATTTCTTTTGTTTAAAACAAGATGTGTATTTGAATTAAAGGAGATCTATGATTCATTTTAAGAAGTATATAATTATTGTAATTATGTGACTCTCCAATTCAAACAAACTTACCTTTACCAAATAGAACTGCAAGGAGAATTTATGGAAGTGCTATATGCTTTCTTTAGTCAATGAGGTTTTTTCTGAGATTGAATTTTAGAGGGGATGACAAAGGCTATATACCTATGAGAAACACACACATATGCACATACACTCGCAAAATTCTGATCACAGAATCTCAGGGTCAGGAGGAACATCAAAGGACAACTATGCTAACCCATGCTAGGATTGAAGTCCCCTCTTATAATTTCATTGTGGCCATACTGATTGAAAACCCACAGTGAATGGGGGTTGGGGGGTTGATCTACTTCCTGAGCCAGCTTATTTTAGTATTGCTCCATACAGTGATTTTTTTTTTTTTTGCTTTTTAGAGGGCAATTGGGGTTAAGTGACTTGCCCAAGGTCACATGGCTAGTTTTTGTGTTGTTTCTTAGGTCGAATTTGAACTCAGGTCCTCCTGACTCCTTGCCCAGTGCTCTATTCACTGTGCCATCTAGCCTCCCCAAAGTGATATTTATTTATCTCTTCCTAAGAGATTGGCATTGGTTTAGACACTGGAAAATTCTTTCTTCATATATAGAAAGAAGTAGTTCCCCCCTCAGTACATTAATATATTAGTGAGGGATATAAACATATATAAATATGCTTACCCTCATCTATATATGTGGAAATATTCATATGCATATGTGAGATAGAGAGAAATGAGAGGAAGAAAAAAGAGAAATAGGAGAGAGACAGAAAGAAAGAGAGAGATAGAGACAGAGACAGAGACAGAGACAGAGACAGAGACAGAAACAGAGAGAGTCAGTCTTTCTCCTCTGTACTCATTCCCTGTTAGGGAGCAGAGGAAGATGAGGAAATTAAAACAAGGAGTTTTAGCAGCCTGGCTGATATAGTCTCTCTTGATTAACATGCTATGCTAAGTTGTTCAAATTTGTAAATTCTCTGTCTTACTTCCCTCATTCCATTTCCCTCCCTAAAAGAGAATGAGAGGAACTGCTTGAATCTATCTACTTTTATTTATAGTGGCATATACATTTCCATACACACATGTGCATATATGTATATACACATATAAACATGAAAGCACACATAATTTGTCTATATTCATTTATATGTATAGTAATCATTATAGCTAGTATTTAGTTCTTTACAGATTCAAAGTTATTTACAAATATCTCATTTTGTTGTCACAAAACTCTAAAGGTACAAATGCTATTATCATCCCCATTTTACAGATAGGGAAATTGATATAGGCTAAGTATTTTTTTTTCCTTTGCCCAGCTAGGGAATTTCTGATGTGTGCTCAAACTCTTCTTCCTGAGTCCAATGCTCTAACCATTATGTAATCTAGTTAAATATACATATATATATATATACACAAAAATATATACAATAAATATTCACGTGTATAAACATACTAAACTTCAAACTTTCACCCCCACTTTCCTAACATTGCTTAGTGTATTAATATTTGAGTCTCACAAAAACTGATCATTAAAGAGGAAAAGAATATGGGCATTAGTATGCCCATTTTACAAGAGTTGCATAAGATTGTTTCACAGCTTACAAAACTTACTTAATCAGTGGTTGCATAAGATTGAAAAACAAATAAATGGTTGAGCTAGGCTTCAAATTTAGTTATTTTGACTAGAAATTCAGTGTTATTTCTACCTATTTAACTTTTACTCTATTAAGATGTGATATTTTTATTGCGGTTTTGCTGAGTTGTTTCCAGGGTATTTGAGATTGGAAAGGGGAAGGGAGAAGTTAAAATAATTGCTGGACAAAATCCTGTGAAAAGTCCAGGTATGATCATACCCTCATTCCAAAAACCATAAAAACAAAACATCATTGGATTCCAAAATGACAATAAAGAAGAACATGCTGAGAAAATGCTTGTATACAAGATTATTTCCTATAAGAATTCCTTCTAGTCAGATAAGGACCCACTCTTGAAAAAGGACAGGATCAAAGTAGAGAACAGAACAAGTGGGAGGAGGGCTAAGAGGGAGGGAAGTATAGTCAGTCTTTTACAACATATCTACATATCTACTATGGAAATGTTTTGTATAGCTACACATGTACAAACTATGTTGAATTGCTTATTTTCTGAGTAAGGGTGGGTGAAAAGGGAGGAAGGGAATGAATCTGAAATTCAAAGTTTTAAAATCAAATGTTTAAATATATATATATATATATATATATATATATATATATATATATATATATATATATATATACATAAAAAAGAAGCAGACCTGAAACTCAAATTCATACTCAGTCCTCTTTTCCACTCTATCATACTGTCTCACAGAATAATAACACTTTTCTCTCTCTGCTTTCTTGGGTTATTTTAAAATCAACAACAGTGGCAACATGGTCCTGATTTATGAAAGTGGACCAAGATAAGCCATCATATTAGGTAAGTATACATAAAGCAAGATAAGGTATCATTCAGAAAAGGAAAACAAAACAAAACAAAACAAAACAAACAAATGAAAAGTGGGAGGGGGAGCATAGACAATCCTATTATTATAATTTATGGTCACTTACCCTTCACTGGATCAAAAAAAATTGGTTTAGGGATCAAGGAGCCCTAATTAATCATCTTTTTCCTGCTATTTCATTTCACTTTGAAGTACACTAATGTCAAGGACCTAGTAAAAACAAATCTTGTCTTACACATATTCAAAAAGATTTTTTAAATGGCCTCATTTAGAGAAATAATGAGTCCTACGACTATCAAATTGAAGCATCTAAATGATTCGATTTTTTACCTTTGATATTTTAAACTTTTAGCTCATAAGGGTCACCAAATAGAATCTACTAGAGTCATTAAGGCTGATGAGAGAGGAGGTAAGTGATTAGCAAACTAAAAACCGAAGTTCAAATTATCATAATGATAATAACTCTGAAAAATATATTTAATAGACAGCACAGAGTGCATAAATTCTAAATAATTTAAAGTATGATCATCATATCCTTAAATTCTCTCATAGTTAAAGGTTGTCTTTAATAATAATAAAAATATTATCCTCTTATGACTTTAAAATATTTCTCAAAATCTTTCAGGAAAAAATTATAGTCCTATAATACTCTAAAATTTATAAAGTAATTTATACACAATGACCCTGTGAATTAAACTTAGGTAGGCATTCTGGCAATATGGTTTAGTAACTGGTCATGACTAAGGCCAGAATGCTTTCATCATCCCAAAATAGCAAGAAATGTGCCAAATAAAGTGAAATAAGAAGCAAAACTTTAGCATAATGAAAAGAAACCTCTGTCGATAAAACCTTCTAGAAATCTAACAGAAACTTAAGAAATTATTACACAGGACAAAGAATGTACAAACTATGAGAAGCTTCATAGTGATGGTGGGGTTGAGAGAGAGAGAGGGAGAGGAGAGGGAGAGAGAGAGAAAGAGAGAGAGAGAGACAGAGAGAGACAGAGAGACAGAGACAGAGAGAGACAGAGAGAGAGAGAGAGAGAGAGAGAGACGGAGGTAGGACAGGAAGCAGCTTGTCATTTTTCAAAGAATTATACAAATCCTCAAGATTCAATTCAACCCAATATACGATGTCTACCATCTCCTGCTTATCCATTTCTGGTCCTAACCCATTGTTCATCTATTCTGTTTTTCACAAATAATATATCTATTGATAGAAAAATTGAATGAACTTGATATCTTTCTTGACATAATAAACATTCTTTAAACATTTTTGTCATACACATATATGTATGTTTACATGTGTATTGTATATGCATACATATATATATACATATAATCACGCATATAGTTAAAACTATCTCTGAGTTTCCATTAATCTCATTGAATAGGTATTCTAGCATTTTGTAGTTAGATAAAACAAGTATTATCTAATCATCAACAGGTAACATAATCTCAAGGACCTCATCATGTATAAAGAATGTCTTTTATATTTGAGATCTATCCAGGAATCTTTAAGCCAACTATACAAATTACAAATATCATAGCACTATCTATCTTCATTGATCCCCAAATTTATCTTTGATGCTTTATCTCTCTAAACCTTTTGATTGTACATTAGCTTGTTCTCCATTAAGACTCCCAAAACAATCTAAGTGAGAAACAGTGCATCCCCTTCTCAAATTTAAAGTATTTCCATCTTCTAAGGGACTCCCTGGCATTGGATGGATATGAAACAAACTTTATAGTTTTGGCCCCAGGTGAGAATAAGATGGCACAATGACAAGAGTATTGACTGTATAATGAGAGAATTCCCACCTGTGATACATACCACTCATAAGGACTTGGTCAAGTCAGTGCTATGAAATTTCTTCTTCTGTAAAAAGAACAGTTTGGACTAAAAATCCCTTCTGGATCTTTGCAAATTTACAAAAATTAATTTGCAAGTTACTTGGGGGTAAGCAGCAGCAGCAGTATGGTTGTGTGTGTGTGTGTGTGTGTGTGTGTGTGTGTGTGTGTGTGTGGTTGATTTCATTATTAACAGCAATAATAATCCTACTGATACTAGACTGACCCCAAATTTTTACCTTGATCTGATGGATTTAGATCCCGGGTCCTCCCGACCCCCTGCACTCTTACTGTGCCACCTAGCCGTCTCCATCCTACTGCCTTCTTAAGGCTAGTCATTTTCCAGATTTTCTGTCTTCTGCTAATATACCTTTATTACAGTTTGAGTTAAAATAATGCTCAGTTGGAGGTACCAAGGATAAACTTCGAAGGATCCCTACTTGATCCACAACTAAGTTCTTGTGATATTGGGTTCCTTTAGTCTGATACTTTTATTTACCTATAGTTGATGTGCAAAGTGCATGTGATTATGGCACAGAAAGCCAGAAAAAAACTTAAAATGAATTCTAATGTTTATAAACAAGCACAAAAAAGCATGGCTATGGAACAAAACAAACTAGTGAGCCTACTTCAAGGATGCAGGTTGACGTCACTGAAATTTATTTTGATAGGACTTGAGACTAGACTATGGTTATAGGTATAGAAAAAAGGTATTTCATTAAAGAGAAATAAAATGTAAAAAAGTGATTTATATTGACATTATAAAAAGCAGATATGTTCATGTGAATAAATCCTGTAACTGTAGAGAAAAAAAATTTTGGGAAACACTTGGATGATGCTCAAAGAAGGGAGAAATCACATTGATATTATCCTTAGAATATCATATTTTAAAAAGAGGGTATATGTATACATATACATATATACATACACACATATGTATGTATATATATATATGTATATACATATAAAACACTAGAAATTACAGTTATGCTAATAATAATTGTGTGAGGGAATGTGAAAACTTCTCAGAAAGGTTCTTGGAATTTGGTATCAGGTTTCAGCTTTACCCTTCCCCCTTCATTGCTGCTTTCAATCAGCAGCAAGCTCTTTTAGGAGTCTTTCTACCCCACCTGGCTTCAGTCCTTTGTCTTCTTTCCCACCTTTGTGGGCCCCTCCTCCCAGCCAATGGGAGCCAGGGACAACCCTAACTCACCTCGCAACCAATGGAAGTGAGGGACAATGGGGGAACTATGACCCTACTGTATTATGGTTTAAAAACTCTGTTCACCCCATATTGTGTGCCTTCTTTTCCTGATCCATCATGGAGAGGACCACCCTTTTCTCATACAGGAAGAGAATAAAAATTTCCTGTTTTCAATCTGAGAAATCTCCATGTTCTTGATAAAATTTTGAATGCAGTTTTTCATCCCACACATATAATGATAATAATAATATTAATATCTAATATTTATATAGCACTTACTATGTGCTAAACACTGTGCTGAGCATGCTACATATATGATCCCATTTGATCCTCACAACAACCCTGGAATGTAGGTGCTACCTTTATCACCATTTTACAGATAAGGAAACTGAAGTAGACAGAGATTAAGTTACTTGTCCAGGGTGATACAGCTAGAAAAGTCTGAGATCAGATGTGAACTCAACAATAAATCACCACCCCAACATTTTACAGTAAGGAACTAAGCAAAAAGAGTCAAATACTTGACCAGGGTCACACAGCTAGAGTCTGAGCCAAAATGAACTCAGGAAGATGAGTTTTCCTAAATACAAGTCTACCACTTTATTCATTGTGCCACCTAGATGAATCATGAGAAACTATATAGGGAGTTGATTAAAGACATTCTTGTGGATTAACAGGGAACTTGATGATTAAATGAGATTATTACATATATATTATTACATACATAATATGTATGTATGTATGTATATTGAAGATAGAAACAAGAATGGGCTAGCTGAGGATAAAAAAAAAAGAAAGAAAAGATCAAGGCTTATTCCTACAAAGAAGAACTAAAGTTTAAATAAAAATGGTGCTGATGAATTTTAAGGACAATAAAAGTCTTCTTTAGGTTACTGCTATTTAGACTTTGGGCTTTTTAGAATGAATACAGTGATGATAATGTATGACTGTGAGAAGTTGCAATTATTCAGCTCTTCCTGTGAGTCCTTTTTTTTTTGTTTTGTTTTGTTTTGTCTTTTTGTTTGTTTTTAAAAATTTACTGATGACAGATACAATAGATGACTAGAATAATCATAGTAGATCCATAGATTCATAGGAGTAAAAAGATCCTTAAAAGATAATCTGATTCAATTCCCAAATCTAGGCAAGGCAATATTTAACTGTCCATTGCATATCCTTCCCCCCTTCCCCCTTACTTTCCTGTAGGGCAAGATGGATTTTTATACCCCATTGCCTGTATATCTTATTTCCTGGTTAAATGCACCATTTTTTTTAACATTTGTTTTTAAAACTTTGAGTTCCAGATTCTATGCCTTCTTCCTTCCTCACCCCATGCCCTGGAAAGACAAGCAATTTAATGTAGGCTATACAATGTATATGTGTAGTTATGTAAAACATTTCCATAGTAGTCATATTGTGAAAGACTAACTATATATCCCTCCATCCTATCCCCACTCCATTTGTTCTATTTTCTCCTTTGATTCTGTCCCTTTTCAAAAGTGTTTGCTTCTTACTACCCCTTCCCCTAATCTGTCCTCCCTTCTATCATCTCTCCCTCTTATTCCCCCCCCCCCGCCCCCGTCCACTTTCCTGTAGGGTTAGATACCCAACTGAGTGTGTATGTTATTCCCTCCTTAAGCCAAATCCAATGAGAGTAAGGTTGACTCCCTTTCACCTCCCTGTTTGAAGACAATATTTTCTAAGTCTTCTTTTATTTAGGTTAAACAACTTTAGTGTGCTTTCTTCCTCTAAGGACCTCTTGTATACATGTTTAAACATTTCTGATATAATTTTCTTTAATATATCTATCTATCTTTTAAATAATACTTATATTTAACTTAATATATTAAACTCCTAGGAACTCCTAATACTTTAGAACCACATAAGGATAAAATGTTTAGATTTATATTAAATTTCATTTTAGTGATCTTGGAAAACAGTAAATCTGGAGTGTGCTTCAATCCTAATTCTTGGTTTGAACTTGAAGGAGAAGATTTCTGCATCTTTTGAATGCTTTAAGTGTAAATCTTAATTTCCCTCTCTACATTGCTATTTCCTTAAGAGAGTGAGATATTAATGCCCTAGGAAGGGAACATTATAATGAAAATTCACTTCTATTAGGAGATAGCATGGTGCAATGGAGAGAGTTAGGCCTAATACTTTAAAAAAGGGACTGATAAGTACTAGATAAATTAGAAAGGTTGTTTCTTTGTATTTGTACACATTATTGTTGGTACATTGTTGCCAATCCTAATTTTGCTTCATAATAATGCTATATTGTTGACATATTTGGTCTGCTATGATTTTTTCCACATTCTTATAAATATCCCAGTCTAATTCCAGTCCCTCCCACCCCCTCCACATCTGTCACTCCAAACTTATTATCCCTCTTCATTGTACCTTCACTCCAACTCTTGCATATTAGCCTCCTAAAGGATCTGAGTTTACTATTCTTTTTTTTTTTTTTTGCAAAAAGTCAATCCCATGTTCTAAAGCATTGTCTGAATTTGTTGATATGCAAGTGATAAAATACAAATCCTTACTCTTTAAATATGTTATATATTTGAATTAATCTAAACTCTGAAGACCTCTTTTTCTGGCTCATGCTACACATGTTGTCTTCCTCTATTCCTCCTCCAGTATGAAAGCCCAGCCTACTTCATGAAACCTTCTCAAGCATCTCTTGCTTCTTGTGTCTGAATGTCAAATTTTCTGTTCAACTCTGTTTTTTTTCCTCAAGAATGCTCGAAAGTCCTCTATTCCACTGATTGACCATATTTTCCCCTGAAACAAGATACTCAGCTTTGCTGGGTAGGTTATTCTTGGTTTTAGTCCCAGATCCCTTGCTCTCTGGAATATCATATTTCATGCCCTTCAATCCCTCAGTGTAGAAGCTGCCAGGTCCTGTGATATTCTGATTGTGTTACAACAGTATTTAAATTGTTTCTTCCTGTCTGCTTGTAGTATTTTCTCTTTCATCTGGGAGTTCTGGAACCTGGCTATAATATTCCTTGGAGTTTTCTTTTGGGGATCTTTTTCAGGAGGTGATTGTTAGATTCTTTGAACCTCTATTTCACCTTCTGGGTTTAGTACATTAGGGCAATTTTCCCTGAGAATTTCTTGAAGGATGATTTCTAGGTTCTTTCTTTGATCATAGATTTCAGGTAGTCCAATAATTTTAAATTATCTCTCCTGGATCTATTTTCCAGGTCAGTGGTTTTTCCCATGGGATTTCACATCGCCTTCTATTCTTTCATTTGTTTGGATTTGTATAACAGCATCTTGATTTCTCATAAAGTCACTAGCTTCCAATTGCTCCAGTCTAATTCTGAAGGAATGAATCTCCTCAGTGAGTTTTTGAGATTATTTTTCCATCTGGCAAATTCAGGTTTTTAATGCATTCTTCTGCTCACTGTCTTTTTGAGCCTCTTTTGCCACTTGCATTAGTCTATTTTTTAAGCTGCTATTTTCCTCAGTCAGGCTGTTGATTGCCATTTCATAGTTTTCCTGCATCCTTCTCATTTCTCTTTCCAGTTTTTCCTCCACTTCTCTTATTTGGTTTTTAAAATCCTTCTTAAGGTCGTTAAGGTCCTCTATGGCAGGTAACCCACTTGTATTTTCATTTGGGGCTTTTGTTGCAGGAGTTCTGACTTCCCAGTCCTCCTTCTGCTCCATGCTCTGGTCCTCTTTGCCCCCAAAGAAGGAGTCTAATGTTGAATTTTTCTGTTCATTTTGTTTCCTTTGCCTAGGCATGTTGCCACTTAATTACTTGACGTTTTGGCTTGTTGCCACAGTAGGACTCTGCCACCAGACAGGGGAGCTTCTTTCCCAAATGTTGGGGTCTTCTCAACTTCCAGAGGTATTAGTTGGGTGCCCTCTCTGAAGCCCCCAAACACTCTGGCAAGCTGGACAAATACCTCAAGACCTCCACCCCAGACCACAATCCAGATCC
Organism: Gymnobelideus leadbeateri; assembly: GCA_011680675.1. Lineage (NCBI taxonomy): Eukaryota > Metazoa > Chordata > Mammalia > Diprotodontia > Petauridae > Gymnobelideus > Gymnobelideus leadbeateri. The sequence goes on from WOXC01009260.1 coordinate 396,889, forward strand.
AAGAAGGATAAAGCAAGTGATTACCCCCAAGACTAATTGCTGGATCCCCCTACAGTCTGCCAACTAGTAGCTGAAGCTGCAACTGAAGCTGCAAAATGGAGGCTGTGCCATTGCTCTTCAGAGGCTTCTAGCCCCAGGGGGAAGAAGCTGACACCTTCCCAAATACTAGTCCCAAGTTCCATAGGGCACTAATCTCTCACTTTGTCCTAGGAATCTATGTGTTGGTAATTCTGGAGCCACAGCTGCTGGTGTTCTGGGGTCCCTCCAGCCAGCTGCTGGTCCGCTCACCCTAGGGCTAAAGCACCCAACTCCCATGGTCCTGGGCTTGGCTCCCAGAGGGCTGTGCTGGCCACTCCCTACTGGGCTGCCGGGATGCTGGGCTGTCCCCAGAGGGAGGTTAGCTTCTCTATGTTGTTCTGTGGGTGCTAGAGCTCCAGAGGTTGTTCAGACTCCCCTTTATATGATTTTGAAGTGTTGTGGGGTGGAGTGTTGTGGAAGTGCTGTTCCTATTCTGCCATCTTGGCTCCACCCCTGAGTCTCTTTTTTCAAAAAAGGAGAATGATCTTTGGATGGGAAAAAATAAAAGAAATTTTTTAAACAGGAATCTGAACTTACCCCCAAAGAACTGAGGATATTGTATAAAATGCAAATAACTAGGTTTTTGGACAAGCTACAGTCTAGACGCCTTAAAAAATTGTGAGATGCAACACTTTTTAAAGAAAATTGTGAAATTGATGATCACCAAGTGTGTTGAACATTTCCATATGCAATTAAAAATAAAAGACTATGGACTATAATTAATGCTAGACTTTAAAAAAATAAACTGTCTCTCAAGGGTACTTTTAACTTCCAATGTGATAAAAGTGTGGCATCTGGAGAATTCAAGAATGCCTCAAAAAGTTTTTGAATTCAATCCCAAATCATGTAAGACAAGTGATTGAAGCCCAAAGACATTTACATATAAAAAGTGGTTTTCTTTTTCATCTACAAATTCTTAAAATATATTCTATGAATAAATGTAGTTATTTTATTTCCACCCCCTGAAATTCCCACAATACTATATTCCTTTGATCTTAATAAATAATAATTCTTTGTATCTTGTTTGGTATCACTTCTATCCATAGATCCAAAAGAGGTTTTGCCAGTCCTTTGTTCAATTCTATAGTAAGACATTGCCCCCATCCCCACCCCAGGTCTAGAAAAAAAGCACACATTGGAAACAAAAGATAAAACAAACTTTTCTTCTCCCATCTCCAGGTAGTTATTCCCTGCTGCAGCATAATTCACAATTTTGTTGCTGTGGACACATGCATGACAAATTACACAACATACCCAAGGTGAATAGTTTGAAATGCACCCTTAAAATGATTTAAACAGAAGTTTAGTTAGTTTAGTTGAACTGGCAATGAGAAGAGAGTGACAGGGGAATGTGGTTAAGAATGGAAAAGAAGGAAGGAAACATGTTACCAGCCTATTTTAACTGGTTCTTGTTAACTGAGTACCAAACTCACTATGCTGCTGAACCAAAACCAGGGCTAACAGCACCATTCTATTTGGTTCAGTGACATGATACAATGAACCAGCTTCCCTAGAGTATTTAAACTTCTATATACTGTTCATAGTTTTGCTTTCTCAGGAAAACTCCAAATTTAGGGTCATATGGCATGGGTTCAAATCCTAATTCTCCTCAGCAAAGTTTGCTTGCCCTTTCCGGGCCTCACTTTTCTGAAATGTTCAATGGAAGTTTTTGACAAGAGAACTTTGAAGGTTCTTTCTATCTTTGATAAAGTTAAAATTCTTCTATCCTGTTCCAAGGGAGAGAAATGCTGTTGAGTAATATTTCCTTCCTAAAGTTAAGTGGTTAATTGTGATTAATAGTCAAAATATGTCATATAACATTTTTCTCTGAATGGAGAACTATAGGAAAGAATTGTCTACACTGGAAAGTACTTAGAAGGAAAATCAATTTGGTGAAGGATCTTGACATCAGGCTTTATGAGGTTGAGTTGAAGGATATTTAGCTATGAGAAGAAAAAATTAGGGAAAAAAAATTTCCTTAAGATTTGAAGAATTGCTATTTGGAGGTGGGATTGAATGACTTCTGTTTAGTCTCAAAAGAGAGAATTGGGAGTGATATTCAAAAGCTCCAAAAAGACAAACTTCAGTTCTATGGAAGGAAAAACACTTAGAACACTTCCAAAATGAAACAGGCTGCCTTGGAAGTCAGTGTGTTTCCCTCCATGGGAGCTCTCCAGTGACTAGACCTTCCATCATTGAAAGTATATCAAGAAGGTTTCTTTTCTGTGATGTGGTTTATTTTAAATAACCTTGGTGAATCTTTGTAAATCAAAGAACTATGGCTCAAATCCTTGTTTATCTCTAATGAAATTAAAGACCCAGTAAAGTATTTTAAAATGAATAAAATGATTTCAAGAGATAAGTTGATTTTAAGTAGCTTTAATTTAAAAGTACATGCTCTATTTTTAGCTTTCAATTCATTGTAAATTTCAGAACTGTTTATCAAACAAGTGACACATTTAAAACCATTCTTTTCCTACATATGAAAATCTACATGGATAGCCTTTGAAGGTGAACCCTAAGGGAACCTCCTAGCACATACCAAAAAAAGAAATGTTGATTATATGAATAGCCTCAGGAGCAAGAGAGCTTGATCACAGAGGCAGCAAATTAGCGCAAAAGCATAAAGCCCTTCACTGTTGTGTCTGGTGTTGAAAGGGACTGAGTTGCAAAATAATTAATATATAACATCATTGAAATAACTAAAAAGATTTTTGTCAGTAAATATTACTCATTAATTATATAAAATATGGATCTATAATTAAGAGTATAATAGCTATTCAATAAACTCCCTTTTTTAACCTATCATTGGTCAGACACCTCCAAATAGAGCAGGTACAGTTCCTGCACTCTCAACTCAAGGTCAGACTAAAATAAGGTATTTAAGAAGTAACTGTCAATTATAAATTGGTCAATAGAAAATGAAAGGATTATTTAATAAAGCTTTCTGTATGTACTCATATCTGGACTCTGCAGCACACACCCAGTTTTCCCAAGATGGACACATCCTGCTTCTGGAAGGAGACAGTCTGTGTTCCACTACTTTGTGAGTGGGAATGACTTCTTTTCTCTAGGCTGTAGGGTTGGAGCAGATTGTCTTTAAGATAGCAGATTGGAACAGTCTCTTTCTAGCTATTTCCTGAGATGGAAATTTATCCCAAGTTCCCTTAATTCTAGTTTCTTTCCTTTCTTCCAACTTTTATATCTAGTGATTCTATTGATCCCAAAGAAGAACATTACATCCTGTGGAGAAAAAAAACAAAAACAAAAAAACAAAAACAACACTGGATCTGGGATCAAAAAAAAAAAAATGGGTCAAACCTTGTTTTGCTATTTGAGATCTGTATGATGCTGAACAAAGCACATAACCTGTCTGTAACTTTGTATTTCTCATCTATAAATGAAAGGCTTAGACTAGAAAATATCTCTGACGTCCCTTTTAATTCTAAAGTCAACAAAACACCTCTCTCCATTTAGATAAGGAGGACATCAACTTGTATTATACAGAATGAGGAAATTTCACAAAGAAACAATTTAAGAAAACAGAATTGTGAAATATTAAAATAACTGATGCTAGAGAGAAATTATATTTTTCATTACTAAATTAATTAGAAGTAAATTCTAAGATTAGCTCTTGACCCACCCATTACTGAAGATACTATTTTGCTTGGTTCGTAAGGTAGGTGTTTAGAGTTTCTTCCTTCATTGTCTTAGTAGCTGATTAGTGTTTGCAAATGTATAGTTTGAGACTGAAAAATAAACACACTCTATCCATTTGATATTATTCATTGTTACATTGATTCCAGTTTTTGTTTGTTGCTGTTATATTTCCCTACCTCCACTCCACTTACAATATTCTATTTAGATACACAATGTGCTTTGTATTCATTTTTTTTCTTAGGAACTTGTCAGTAGATGAGACATATATGTTTGTCATTTTAAATTCTATTATTATCTAGATCCTTCTGCATTTCAGTTAGCTTTTTATTTCTGTACTTAGATGTTACTATTTAATAGATTTGTGTTTGATATTGGAGTTGTTTTATTACCTATATTTATATTAAAATAATTTAGTTTTTTATACGACATATATTTTTATTGTTACCTGTTATGAAATCATTATAATTCCTGAATTAAAAATACACTAAAACATTACTTGTTTTATTTCAGCTAATCAATTGAATTCTGCATTTGTTTTTAAGTGTGTTTTGCAAGGGAAAATTTTCCTGCTTCTGGTTCTATATTCATTCTATAAATCTTTTACTGGGAAAGTTTCAATTACTAAAAAAAAAGAAAAAAGAAAAATAGAAAAAAAAATATGCACTGCAAATTGTTTGCTTTTCCACCCATCAAATTATGTTAAATTTCCTTATAAAACAGAACAAAGGGGCGGCTAGGTGGCGCAGTGAGTAAGAGTGCTGGCCTCGGAGTTGGGATGACCCGAGATTGAATCTGGACTCAGAAAATGAGCACCTACACATAAATAATGACTAGCCGTGTAACCTTGAGCAAGTTACTTAACGCCAATTGCTTAAAAAAATAAATAAATAAAAAATAAAACAGAACAAAACAAAACAAATATAAACACTAGGCATATGCAGTATGTTTTTCATGAAACAATATTTTTTTCAGCCTCTTCCCTCATATAGAGAGTCACACAATCCTGTCTACTTCATTATCTAAGCCAGATCTAGTCTCTCAATTCCCTAGACCTTGCTGTGCTCCTCTTTTTATTTTTATTTTTTTTAAAGATTATCTGGTAATACCTAACTCTTCTTGTACTTGAAAAATCTGAAGCTCCCATATATTAATCCATTCTTCAACCTAGATGCAAATTCTTTAAATCACTTTTTTGCACTTTATTTTAAATATAAGTACAAAATAAGAAAAGAGAAACATTTCAATAGTAAAACTAAAATAATATAAAATAAGAAAGAAAAGAAAAAAAATACCAGGTACACAGCAGAATGAGAGGATTAATTAATTTCCATTTTAAGAAAGCCTATACAATAAATGCTACACATTGTGTTGAGAGCTATCCATCTTTGCTTCCTTGTAAGTTTTCTTTCATTCTCTGCTGTGCACTTTTTAATTCCCTACCCCTATCCCCCTACAATTAAGCATGGATGGGTATGTATGCATGCAATATACATACATATACACACATAAACACTCATATGTATATATGTGTACACACATATACACATATATACATATATAAATCCAAGACTTTCCATATTTTTCTAGGTTTACCAACTGGTCATTTCCTACATCACAACAATTTCCCCAACTGATACTTTTTACTTGTTTTAAATAATCTAAAATGACATTGATAAATATGGCTGACATAGTATAGTTTGCCTATTTTTCTCTATTGATTAAATCTATTTAGCCTTAACTTTATCCAAAATCATGATTACCACCCCTACTCCTGTTTCCCTAACATATTCTACTCCTGATATTTTATTTTATTTCTGTGCATATCTCTTTTTTCCTATCTCTCCTGACTCCTCTACTTTACTTCTACTCTTGCCCTCTGGTTACTTAATCTATAGCCCACCTTAATCCCTTTGTTTTCTTCCCATTTCTTTATGATGATACATATTCATTTAGTTACTCCCAGATATACAAATTAACTACTGTTTACTGTTTTCCAAATTCTTTCTTTGAAACAGTTTTTGGAAGGTGATGACTCTCACTGATTGATAAAAATTTAGGGTTCTTCTCCCATGATTAAACTCTAGGTTTCTAATTTACTCTTTTTTTCCTTCCTAGACTGTCTCCTAAAATGAATTCCTTAGATGTAACTAGGATTTTTATTTATTTGTTTTATTTTTCTTTGTAGAGACATTCTGTGTTTTTCAAACTTGAATGATTTTTGTTTTGTTTTGCTTTTTGGAGGGGGGAAGGCAGGGCTATTAGGTCACACAGCTAATAAGTGTTAAGTGTCTGAGGCTGGATTTGAACTCAGGTCCTGCTGACGCCAGAGCTGGTGCTCTATTCACTGAGCCACCTAGCTGCACCCTTGAATGATTTAAAAAAAAAAAAGTTTATATTTTGGTTGTATCATTTCAGTTTTCTATTCATTCTCTTTGATTTTTTTTTCAGCTTCCACCTCTTTATATTTTCTTCTAAAATATTGATTCTTTTTTTCTGATTTCTATATTCCATAATCTAATTTCCTTTGTTATATCTTCCTTTCATTAATTTAAAATCTGGATCCAGTCTTGGTGGCCCTATGCCTGTTCTATTTTTATTTGAAGGTGTATAGTCTGCTTTTGTTAAGTAGAATTATTTTCTTCTTACCATTTCTGATGTTTTTTTTAAGCAATGAAGTAATCTAAGGTTCACTAGTCATTATATGTTCTTTGAGGCCGGATCATCTCGGTCATCCAAACTCAGCGCTACCACTCGCCACTAGCCGCCCCTTTAGGGCAATTGGGGTTAAGTAACTTGCCCAAGGTTACACGCTAGGTTTTTTGTTTGTGCGATGTCGAGCCCTCCGAACTCAGGTCCTTCTGATTCCAGGCGGCGCTTTCTGATGTTCTTTTAACCTATAGAATACTCACTGAATTAGGGTCTCTTTTTTTATTTATTCATTTCTATAGATTCTATGCTTGTCTTTGAAGTTTTTTCAATGAAGTTTTTTTTTTCATTTTCTGCTTTCTTGTTGATTTTTTTTTTACTTCAATTGTCAAAAAAATTGACCCTTGAATGTGACATAAAGAAGCTGGCTTTAGAAATGACAACACATCCAACCATTTTGCCACACATCCATCCTGGTAATCCTTTTTTATAGGAAATTAGGTTTGTTGACAAGACTTCTTAGCAAAACAATTCTGGTTCATTTTCTTGGTACTCACAAACCATTTGTTTAATAATCCATCCTAGAATTTTGCCAAGGATTGATGCCAAGCTTTTCAGTCTGTAAAAAATTCAATTATATTCCCTTTCTAAAACTCAGTGTAACATTTGCCCATATTCATTCTAATGCCATCTCTGTGATTCCTAGGATGCTACAATAATTATCCAAAGTGATTACAGATTATGACTCCTTTTTTCATGTTGTTGGTATATAACTCTACAAGACCTAGCAACTTAAATTTGTGTAAAGAAACTAGATTCATTCTTACTGTCTTCTCTTTTATTTTAGGTTTCAGTGTTCTCTGAACTATGGTTGCTTTACCCTTTCTTATTTGATTATTCCCCTTTGTTGTGGATTATATAAAGAAACAAGGAAGAGAAAAGTGATACATTGTTTATTTTTAAAGTAACATGTAGGATTTTGGAATAAGAGAATATTAGTTCTTATCTGAATTATGCTATTTACTGCCTTGCTGACCTTAGGCAATTTATTTAATCTCTCAAGGATCCCATTTCCAGTTAGGAAAAGTAGAGGAAGGAAGAAGGCAGGAGTGTTGACTAGATTATCTCTAAGATTGCTTTATCCTCTAAATTAAATAAATTTACGTTATAAAGTTATTGTTTATTGCTTATCTCTTTGAATTTGAAGATTACTAAAGGGTCAAGGGATTTGCTTCACAAAGTTCAGAAAAACTTTTCAATATTTTTTTTTAATTGATGATCCAAATCTGTGATTCTATAGGTACAGAAGAACACCCAAGGAGGAAAATTCCCCTATGAATGCAGATCAGCTAGCTACTCCTCTTCAATATATAGTCTTAGAGAGTTAGTTACCTGGAATACTGAAAGATTGCTTTACCTAGGGAAATTCGGTCACTATGAACCAGATGTTGGACCTGAACTCAGGTCTTCCTAACTCCTAAACTGGCTTTCCATTCTCTCTTCCACAATTTATCCCCTTTTGTCACCTTAATCTCTCAAGTAACACATTTTTTTTCTTTTCCTAAACCAATAATATCAAAAATATAATTATCTTTTCTTATTGATTTTGTTTCTGTTTGTCTATTTCTGCTGTGTAGGTATAACTGTTATTTGTAATGGAAAAGAGTATAGAATTCTGGTAATAGTATGGGACAAATAACTATCTCTTGGAAATTCTTCGAACCCAACTTTCACACACACGCATAGATGTATATGTACATGCATGTGTATATACACATATATGTGCATGCATATATCCATATACATACAGTCATACACACATACATATATAACATATATACATATATATATATGTATAGAGAAATATAAAATTCTACAGGATAAATGGATGACAACAAGAATAACAACTCTGATTTGTACAGGGCTATAAGGTTTACATAGTACTTTGCCCACAGTGGTTGAGGCAGTTAGATGACTCAGTGGATAGTGCACTGCTCCTGCAGCCAGGAAGACCTAAGTTTAAACCTGGTCTCAGGCACTCACTAGTTTTGTAACTCTGGGCAATTCACTTTTGTTTGCCTTACTCCTATGAGGAAGGAAATGGCAAGGCACTCCAGTGTCTTTGGCAAAAAAATCACATAAGGAATCATGAAGAGTTGGACTAGACTGCACAAATGACCAACATTCCCTATGACAGTACTATAAACTAGCAGAATAGGCTCAGAGGATTATGAATTTTAAACAAGAAGAGATCTTACGAGTGACCTAGCACATAGTCACATAGCCAGTATATTCTTTGAGTTATAAAAAATGATAGACAGATGAATGGATGGACGGGTGGATTGATGGATGGGTAATCAAGTTCATAGCTTAGCTTGGTTCTTAGAGAGAACAGGTTCATTTCCTGGTGTATCATTGGTATACCATCTCACTGGCAATTCTGCCTTTAAGGTCATCCTGGCTGGAACTTTTTGGTCTTTGGGGGATAATTTCCAGCACCTGAAAATGAGGACATAAAACATATAACAAAAAGTAACAACTTTCCATCACTGTAAGAGCGGTCCCAACCATGTTGGTCCACCTGCAGTAGGTGGTCCTTCCTAACTGCTCTAGCTTCTTCATCAAGCACAACAAGTAGATGTACAGCACCCAGCCCAACAACCTCAAGTCTCTAAACGTGTTCTGCTACAAAGAGCTTATCCACCAGAAGAAGGTAGGCTCGGTCGAGCCAGCCACCAACTGACTGTTTGGGCATCATGGTGGTGCTGAAGTGGAGGGCAAGTCAGAGGAAGCCTGTCACTTCCTATGTGAGGACCACAATCAACAAAAATGCTAGGGCTATATTTAACATCTTCTGGCACATCATCCTCAAAAATAAATACTGGAAAGATATTGGGAAGGCCACTCCGTGCTGGGCCAGTGCCATCTTTCCGAGCCAGAAGCCAGTGGTGATGAAGTGAACCTGACCCAGCAAGAGCACCAAAGATGCCAGGCCTGCCTTTGACAAATAAAATCAGACTACCAGACTTGTCAAAAATAAATAAGTAAATAACACCAGATTCATTCCTTACAGATAAGATAAAAGTGAGGTTAGTAAGGAAAGGAAAAGCCTCTCCCTTTCAAAGGTTCAGATCATGGCATCCATACTAACTTCACAGATACAGTAGTTGACTTAATGGAGTCTATGTTAGACAAACTGGGCATGCTTAAAGATCCCTCAATGATAACTCCATCTTAGAACACAGCATGCTAAAAAAAAAAAAGGTCTAGGCTACATATTCCTAGTTTAAAATTTGCCGTTCCTAACCATCGACAAGGATGCTTTTCTTTTCTTTTCTTTTTTTTCTACAGTCCTAGTCCCAACTTCAAAACAATTCACTGTGGTCTCTAAGGATATATAAGTAATTTTCATTCATTTGTTTTCCCAGTGCCATACTGTCAAGTTTAAAAATAATCAATGTTATATTCTCATACATAAGCCCATATGTATATAAGAAAATTATGAATATTTCCAAATGCCAAGTTTTTCATATTCATAGAACAAGGTATATTTCACTAAGTTCCCCATACAAGTCAACAAAATAAGAAGCATTTTAGAAATATAGTAAAATATTTCTACTTGTTTAGCCTTATTAACCTTAAGAGGCTTTTCTTGACCCACAAAATAAAAGAGAAAAGATGAAAAAATAAAAACCCACAAAAAAAAATTGCTTCCTGATAGGAACAGAAACTCAGATCCATGCTGAGATTTTGAAACTACTTGTAACTCTCCCTAGTGAGATCTGGGACTCAGGGTCAACTTGGCATTGTCCTTTTCTCAAAAGAGAAAATTGTCCTAGGTAAAAATTCTTCCAATGATTCCTTCTGTGTATAAGGCCATTCAAGGTCAGGTCTGAACAGAAAAGTGTCCCTTTCTATACAGGGCACTCTCAAATTCTCTTGGGGTCTTTCTCATAGGGACAATCCTCATAAAGGTAGCAGCAATTTCCTTCCCATCCTTTATACCAAAAAGTGCCTGAAATTCCTGCAAGGATCATTGAAACTCCTAGAGCAAACCAACATGGAATTGCAAACTCACCTATCAGAAAAGGAAGAAATATATGCTCAGCTATGGATCTAGAATGTGAGCTATTTGTGGATTTAAGGCACATTTATGTTGATCTAAGAGTTGTAGGGCATTTTGCTTTCATAAAAGGCAAGTGCTATAGATCTGTCTAAATAAAAATGATAAAAACTATATCTACATTTTTCTAGATAGTAGCAATCTAATGATTTCAAATTTCTCCCATCAATTTTTATCAGTATTTATATGACTCAGTAATTTAGAACATATCAGTATTCTAATCTTTATAGAGAATTCAAAAATACAAGAAGTAACAGTACTTTAGTGGTCAAACAATCAATTAATGAGAAGTTTGTAAAATTTAATCAATTGAAGTGACTTTTAAGGCAATATTCATTAGAAGGGAAAAAAATCCACTTTACTTTTACAGACAGAAAAATTCATTGTTTTTTTTTTCCCCAAATTTCTCTGGGATCTCACAGTCTAATATATCTCAAAAAATAATATTTGTAGGTCTTGGGCTGGGAATATCTCTAGGAGTCCCCACAAAATTGAAGAGTTCAATTTTACCCCAAACAAGGCTTCACATGCAACACTGTGGAGCTTTTAAAGAGAAATATTTACTTCAAAAGAGCACTCACAAATATACAAACTTACTCCCACAGGATTTGGGAGGCATAAAATCCCCCTTGCTGCACATTAACTCAGTTTCTGGGGAGGGGAAGCACATTAGGTTCTAAACTCTGGCTCCCATCAACCACAGTCCCAGTTCAAATCCCACTTGAACTTAAAATGATAAATAGTATAACTTTTTTTTTTTAAGAAGAGGGAGAATTCAAATGCTTGTCAATTGTCAAAAATGTTATTGTACCATCCCACAATAGGCATCTGAGTGTTGTATTGGTTCAAGCACTGGGCCTAGAGTCAGGAAGACCTGAGTTTAAAACTTCCCTCAGATGTTTACTAACTGTATGACCCAGGGCAAGTCCTTTATCTCACTATCTTTCTCAATGTTCTCAACTATGATGGGGGGGATGATAATCACACCTAACCGACAGTATTGTTGAGAGGATGAAATGAGATAATATTTGCAAAGTGTTTAATAGAAAATCTGGCACAGAATAGGTGCGTAATAAATACCTCTCCACACCCTGCCCCCCACCAACTACATTTTTTAAACCAACTAAGATTGCTTTTCCTATATTTAAAACAGAACAAGAACCCAAAGAAACCTTAATCTTCATCCCTTCCTTGAAGTTTACCTCAAGTAAAAAATTATTGATGATTTTTTTTCTATCTCCTCCCTGACAAAATGAAAGTGATCAACTTCAGGAGCAAAGGTTCATTCTACCTCTAAAATTATGATTCAGCAGTGATTATAGTATCTTATATTTCAGATGTTCTTAAGTGATTAGATGGTTGGTCACACTTAAGAATATAACATAGGAAGGTTACTATTCATTATAAAAGGTCTTAGAGTTATGAAATATATACTTACAGTTAATGTTAGAATCTGGAATGCCCATTCTTTTCCCCAACTATAATTAAATGTTTGACCTTTGACAAGTTACTTATCCTCTCTTGGCAAAAGTTTCCTCAACTATAAGATGAGAGATTTAGACTAAAAAGACTTTCAACTTTAGCTGACCATCTCTTAACCATAATTTCCATGTTTAACTGTCTTTGGTTTTCTGGGACATTAACCAGGACTTCAGTTTTCATGGTTGAGTTGTGCTCAAAATATGTTTGTTTTTTGTTATAGGACTTTAAAATAAACTGCCGAAGAAGCTTAACATTAGTCATATGCTTATAAACCCAAAACATTTTAAAAATACATATCTCTGACTTGAAAGTAAAATCTCCTCAGGGATAAATAAACGTGACATTTCCCCCCATCATTTCTTTATCTCCAAAATTCTTTCTACTAAGGCTAATCAGAATATTGCATTATTGAAGAGTCACTCCCTGCAAATGTCCCGGAGGATAGTGCCAGCCTATTTCTTTAAGAAAATATCTTTGAAACAAGTGTGTCTCCCCATTCCCTGGTAAATTTCATGATCTTTTTTTGTTCCAAATAGCAATTTATTTTTCCCAATTAAATGTAAAGATAATATGTACATTCATTTTTTAAAAGATTTTGAGTTTCAATTTTTTTCTCCGTCCCTCCCAACCCCTCTCCTCAAAGTGTCAAGCAATATGATATAGGTTATATGTGTGCAATCATTAGAAATCTTACGAAAGAACAAACAGAACAAAAGGAAAAAGCTACCAAAAGAGGTGAAAAAAGTATGCTTCAATCTGTATTCAGACACCATGATTATTTGTTGGTGTTGTTTGTTTGTATTTCCTACCCTCTGGATGTGGATAGCATTTTCCCTCATGAGTCTTTTAGAATTGTCTTGTGTCATTGCACTGCTGAGAACAGCGAAGTCAATCATAGATGATCATTGTACAGTGTTGCTGTTACTGTGTATAATCCCATGGTTCTGCTCACTTCACTCAGAATAAATTCATGTAAATCCTTCCAGGTTTTTCTGAACTCATCCTGCACATCATCTCTTATAGCACAGTAGTATGCTATTACATTCATATACTGCAACTTGTTCAGCCATTCTCCAATTAATGGTCATCCCCTCAAATTCCAATTCTTTGCCACCACAAAGACCTTCTATAAATATTTTTTGTATATGTAGGTCCTTTCCCTTTTTATGATCACTTTGGTATACAGACTTAGTAATAGTATTGCTGAATCAAAGGATATGTACAGTTTTATAGACCTTTGGGCATAGTACCAAATTCTCTCCAGAATGGTTAGATCAGTTCATAACTCCACCAACAATGTATTAGTGTTCCAGTTTTCCCACATCTCCCCCAACATTTACCATTTTCTATTTCCATAATATTAAACAATCTGATGTGTATGAGGTAAGACCTCATAGTTGTTTTAATATGCATTTCTCTAATCAATACTGGTTTAGAGCATTTCATATGACTATAGATAGCTTTAATTTCTTCCCTGAAAACTCCCTTATTGTATCCTTTGGCAATTTATCAATTGGGGAATGACTCTTGGTCTTCTAAATTTAACTCAGTTCTCTATATATTTTAGAAATGAGACCTTTATCATAAACACTGACTGTAAAAATGGTTTCCCATCTCTCTACTTTCCTTCTAATCTTGGCTGCATTGGGTTTGTGCAAAATCATTTTAATTTAATGTAATAAAAATCATCCACTTTGTATTTCATAATGTTCTCTATCTCTTGTTTGGCCATAAATTCTTCCCTTTTCCATGGATATTAGAAGTAAACTATTGCTTTCTCTCCTAATTTGATTATGATATCATCCTTTATGTCTAAATCATGGATCCATTTTGAACTATTCTTGGTATAAAATGTGAGATGTTGGTTGATGGTTAGTTTCTGCCATACAATTTTCCAGTTTTCCCAACATTTTTTGTCAAATACTACATTCTTATCCCAGAAGTTGGAGTCTTTGGGTTTATCAAAATGTAGGATTCTAGAACCATTTACTCCTGTGTCACATATACTTAATCTATTCCACTGATCATGCACTCTTTTTCTTAACCAGTCCCAAATAGTTTTGATAATTTCTACTTTATAATACTGTTTGAGATGATATTGCTAGATCACCTTAATTTTTTGCATTTTTCCATTAATTCCCTTGACTGTCTTGATTATTTATTCTTCCAGAGGAATTTTGTTATTATTTTTTCTACCTCTAACAAATAATTTTGGTAGTTTGTGGGTATGGCACTGAATAAGTAAATTAATTTAAGTAGAATTATCATTTTTATTATATTAGTCGGTCTACCTTTGAGCAATTAATGTTTTTCTAATTGTTTAGATCTGATTTTGTGTGAAGTTTTTATTTTATTTTATTTTATTTCCAAGGCTTTATTGAAAAGGATTACAGGGTTGTTTTAGAAAATGATAGTTCCAATTCCCTTCAGTCCCCTGGCATGAAATGTTGTATTCAGGGATGGAGACATACACATAAATACACACACTCACACTCAGTGATGAAGACATACACATTCATGCCACAGCTGCTAAAAGGAGTAGGTCAAGTATATATCCACTTTTAAAATCCTTATTCATAGACCCAGTCATGAGGACAAGACTTATAATTAACCAGTTCTTCAGGCTTAAACCACAGGCTGATCTCCTTCTCAGCACTTTTTACAGAATCACTGCCATGAATGATGTTCCTGCCAACTTGAATGCAGAAGACCCCATGAATGGTGCCTGGCTTGGAATCAGCTGGGTTCGTCTCACCCAGCATCACTCTGCCTGTCTTCAACACATAGAAGCCCTCTCAAACCATGGGTACAACAGGCCCCAAGTTTATTTATATTTATTTATATTCATTTATTTCACAAGCCCAGGAAAAAATGGCCTGTCCTTCATGTCAACATAGTGCTGTTTCAGATGTTCCTCTGAGGCCCTAAGGTACTTCATGCCCATGAGGCAGAATCCCTTCTGCTCAAAGCATTTGATGATGTCCCTAACCAGGCCCCACTGGATGCCATCAGGCTTATTTCTGGTGACTTTCCTCTAAGACATAAACTTCTCTCACTTCCAGGCCACTCCTGCCACCATTACCTGAATACAAAATGTCACTTACTCAAAGAAGAATATACAAAAAAGTCAAGTATTGACAAGAACACAGACACAAACTTGACTAGTGACCCTAAGCAAAAGTTGCCACAAATGCAGTATCACCATGAGACAATAGTAAAGAACTACACTGTCTTTTCCCAGATCTCCCTGAAATTATGTATTCCCACCTGGAGAGTCACAGCCAAAGAAGCTCAAACCAGAAAGTATTTCTTCTTTTATTGGATTCTATATTCCTTGTCTTGTGGGATTTGAGAAGAGAACCAAGGGACCACTCAGAATTTTACACATGATACTTCAACATGTAGTGGGTCACCACAGGGCCAGAAGCAGACCTAACACTTCTATGTAATCGATAAGAAGCATTCAGAGAATATATGCATATACTTTATGTGAATCTATTGTTTGTTGTTGTTCTTGAATTGTTCTTTAGTTGTTCAATTGAGTTTCATGCTTTGTGACCTGGAACATATCATGTCAATACTGTTCAAAGGGTTTTGTAGGAAAAGATGCTGGAGTGATTGACGATTCCTTCTCTAGTGGATTAAGACAAGTGTAGGTTATATGACTTGCCTAGAATCACACAAGAAGTAAATGGCTGGGGCCAGATTTGAACTCACATGTTTCTGATTTCAAATACAGTGCTCTTTCCATTGAACCACTTAGCTGACTCCATAACGCATGCTACAAGTGCTTAAAGAAACATAATCAGAAAACTTTCAATATGGGCCTCAATATTTTCTACCTATTGTTAGTGGGAAGTATTTTGCCCTCTCCTGCCAAGCAAAAATTCAAATGATGAAGAGATCCAACTTGCAGACTTCTTCAGGGAGTAAGAAAAGACAAGAAGATAAATACTTTCTGATGCATCAGAGATGCAGTCCTCAGAAGAACCTCTGGTAGAAATTTGACAGAAGGTTGCTGTAATGGTAATTTGAAGACACCTTTTTGTATTGGCAAGGAAGTGGTTACTTAAGATTTAGTAACTAATCAAACCTCTGTGAAAGAAGCAGAAGGCATGAACCACTGTTCCTGATGTAACAAAAAGGGACTGGCTGAAACAGGAAGTAGTTAATGTTGTGTGTATAAGAAAAGCCCCAGAGAGGCACAGTGCGAATTTCTTGGGACCAGTATTGGTGGCAGAACAGCTACAGAAGAAAGAATGGAGAAGTGAGCCAGAATTTCCTGAGAGCTTGTGGTGGTGGAGCTTCTTCTGAATATGAGCCCAGGAGCCCAGGGGAAGACTGAGGAAACATGACTGGGATGCAGGGACTTTGTCTGTTTGTGGCTTGGTTAAGCCTTGAATTCCCTGGAGCAGAAATTGTGAAGGATGTTTGATGGACTGGATCATGTGTACTTCAGTGTGGAGCAGGACCTACCCAGAGAGCTGGACAAGAAACTGGGAGCTGTATGCCATTGAACCCAGGTGACAATTTGGAGAATCCAGGTAGAATCTGGGACCATATAAGTGGATCCAGGGAATCTAAGAAGTGGCCCCAAGTCAAGATAAAAAGACCTCTCTGTGGGTACTGAGTAATGATGAAATTGTAGTTTACTAGTGACCTGGAAGGTCTGTATTTTCTCTTGTACTTAGCCATTAGTGATAATTAGTAATTGATTGCTGAATAAGTGACTGATTGTGTTAAGTGTGCCTCATGAGTAGAAGACATTGACCATTATACTTTGAGATGATTGTTCTTTGTTGTAAATATTGTGACCACTTTGGTGAAAACTGTGGCCATTTTGATGATATGCTGTTGTGAATACTATATTGTGATTTTCTGTGATAAGTTGTAATATTGTGAATGCTGTACCTTGATTTTCTGAAAATGTTTTGCTTTGATTTGTTATGGAATAGAGTGTTCACTATACTGTGTAATCAGAACCTTAAAAGCTGTTCACAGTAGCATTCTTCTGGAAAGTTTCTGTGCATGGTATTACAGTTACTTAAAGACTCAACAAAAAATAATCTGTATTGCTGTGACTTTGGGGAGGGTAGGTGGGATTTTATTTTTAAACAATTGTAGAGTGAGCTGATTAGGAAGTGATTCAAGAATAATGAGACTTTGGAGGTATGGAAAGGGGATACAAATAGGGAGAAAAAATCCATGACTTGGAAAATATTCCTGAGTTCTGTATTAAAGGTAGGGGAAGCTCAATATAGAAGAGTGTACAGGACAATGATGTCACCTTCCTTTCATATTGCTATATCTAGAACTCAATTGTGTTAAGATGCAGATGAGAACAAGAATTTTAGATAGTGATCTAAAAGAAAAGAGTAGGCAAAAAATGAAGATAAGTGTAAAAAAACTTTACAAATTATGAACTGTGCACCTCTACATTGTTCATCTGTTTTTGTAAACCCCCTCCCTGAATTACATATTGGCTTATATTATACAGTACCTAGCAAACTGAGTTAGTCTTAATTAGCCTATACCACCCACAGAGCAAGTTCATTTTTTATTTTAATTCATCATTAATCTTAAATTTTTGCTAGTCCAATCTTTCTTTTTCTCCAACTTGACAACATGAACTCTTTTCCAGCCCTACCAATGTGATAATATAGTTGTATGCTTATTAACTTAGAAAAGGACTCTGAAGTAATCTAGTCCATGCCTACTAAAATCACAAACCCTATCAGCAAGAACCCAGGAAAATGGCTAACTAGCTTGCCCTTAAAAGCCTCAAATGACGAGGAATTCATCACCCCCTTGAGGTAGCCCATGGTATTCTTGGATAGTTTCAACTTTTAGGAAGGTTTTCCTTACACTGATCTAACTTCTATGCCCTTCCATTTTCCAGTAGCCAAAATGATATTTTTTTTCATGCACAGTATAATTTGGAAAGCAAGGTGGAAAGAGAAAAGAATACAACTAATCATAATAATAATCATAATCATAACCATAATATTAGAGGCAGCTAGCAAGGCAGTGCAGCAGATAGAGTATTGAACCTAAAGTGAGTACAACCTGACTTCAAATATACACTTAGTTATGTGCTAGGGGTATGACAGTTATGTGCTAGGGGTATGACTCTTTGCAAGCCACTGCCCCTCTCTCAGTTTTCTCATCTGTAAAATGAATATAATAATAGTATGGACAAAACAGGGTTGATATAAAGATCAAATGAGACAATAATTATAAAGTGCTTATTATTGGCACATAGTAGGCATCAATAAATGATTGTTCTTTCCCTCTCTAATAATAAGCACAATGTCTTTACAAGCAGATTAATGTATTCTCAGTGGTCAGAGTGGCTGCAGATGTTGGGTTATTTCTAAAACTTGACTAAAGTAAAACCATTGAAATATTATTTTGAATCACCTTGCACTCATTTAAAGACCTATTAGTGTATATTATCATTTAATGGAGGAAATCTGCACACACACACGTGTACATATATACATACACATATGTATGAATACATTGTATATATGTATTGTATGCATATATATACATATATATGTATATATAATTTCTGTCATTATTTGACCTTAATTCTTGAAGAGGACCATGACATCAAGAAGGTGATACTATGACTTGCAAGTGAATTGGATTTAAATGAGGGAGGGCTGTGCAAATGTATGTATAGATGTAGACATATACATGCATATATGTGTATATGAATACACATATATACATGCACACTCAAACATATAGGTATATGTGTGTTAATACATATCTGAAGCCTTCCCAATTTAATATGATGAGCAAGAGCTATGATGGGAATGTGTGTGTACATGAGCTTATATATTTGTGTTCTTCCCTGTCCAACAATTGCCCCTTGTGAAGACAAGATTATCTCATTCTATGTACTTATACCTCCAGAATATGACAAATTAGCTGGTACATACAAGGTTCTAAATAAATGCTTGCTACCTGATTTATCAACTGAATGACCTATAGTAAGGCCAACCAAGATAAATTCACTGAGTTGGCTTCAAGATGACAGATTTCTTGTCCGCAACAATTAACAAGGCACGTTTTTCAAGATATTTGCATTCAGCATAAAACCACAAAACCACAGATATTTGAAGTAATGAAGTATTAGTTATTATAGACAAATGTCATGGAGAAAAAGTCACATCAAAGGTATCAAACATACTGCCTACTGCGGTATGTAGCACTCCAAAACAGATTAAATATTTAATAAAACAAATGAAAATTAATTAAAACACAGAAAATGATACTATACTGTATGTATGTGTGTGTGTGTGTGTGTGTGTGTGTTTAAGTCAATAGGCACCTAGAGGGATCCATATATACATTTAGGGGGTCTTGTTTCTATTTGGGTTTAACTGCACTAGATTATTAAAGAACATGTGATTAAATATTGTTTGTTCTACTTCCCACCTTACAAATGGACCTCTTTTCCAATGGACCTCTATGGGCCTCAATTTCCTAAGCTATAGAAACAGGAGATAAGATTAGATGACCTATGAAGTCCTTTCCTGTAAAATCATGACTAGAATTAAGTAGCCATATTTTCTCAGACTAAACTCGGGACACATGGTCTGAAAAAATATTCCTTTCTCAAATCTTTGTAAAAGTACATGTAGTGAAGTTTGACCCCCACATGTAGCATGTGGGTATGATTGTGTGGGTCAGATGGAGAACAGACATCTTTAGGTTCTTCTCTCCCAACTCGATTCTGAAGGAAACTTTAATTCCTGTCAGGAGGCAAAACAAGATATCAAGGGCAGAGACTATCACTGTGATTCTCCTCAGAGATAGGGGGTACAAGACTAAAATTACATCTGTCTGCTCTGTTAAATATTATTACTTTACGGGATGTGGTTTTCAAGTTCAATCTAACTTTTAACCATTGTTTCATTAAATGGGGGATGAAGGCACAGGACTCCAAGCTTTATCTCCAAAGTTTGACCTCCTCCCTGACAAATACCAATTCTTCAATGAACATACATAATTTTATCTATGAAATTCATTTATCAAAGTAGAGCAAAATTGAAGTTAGAGAAAGTATACATAGGAAAATGTATACCAGACAATTCCGAGTGAAGGGGCTTTCTGTTTGGGAAGGAAGCATCTCAACTCACCTGAGAAAGAGAGAGAGAAAGCAAGAAAGAGAGAGACAGAGAGACAGAGGGAGACAGAGAGAGACAGAGAGAGAGACAGAGACAGAGAGAGACAGAAAGGGAGAGAGACAGAGAGACAGAGGAGAGACAGAGACAGAGAGACAGGGAGAAAGAGACAGAGAGACAGGGGGAGAGACAGAGAGACAGAGACAGAGAGAGACAGAGAAACAGAGAAAGAGACAGAGAGACAAAGACAGGGAGAGAGAGAGACCTATATCTTACCCAAGGAGTTTTGCAAATTCTCTAGTATAGCAAACTAGGGATAGGGGCATGCTTGAAACTGCCAGCTCCTCTCATAACATTTTTTTTCTTCCCTCGAGCCTTTTGCTTCACTTGAAGTGGGGTTGTCTTCATTCATCTTCTCTGAAGCTGGGAGTCAGAAGTATCAAAAGTTTGAAGAGACTAAGTGACTTGAAGATGACTGTAAAGCT